>JANAVB010020599.1:8707475-8714975 GCA_029216955.1 Iris pallida | reverse complement strand
CCCAAAAGTCAACAATGAGTCAACTCTTTGTCTAAATTTGACCAAATCCAAACTAGAGTTGACCAGTTGACCAAAAGTCAACTGTTGGTCAATATTTGACCAGTTTGACCTAGGGTTGACCTAGAGTTGACCAGAGTTGAGCAGGGTTGAATAGTTGACTAAAAGTCAACTGTAGGCCAACTCTTGACCCCGTTTGACTTGCTTCGACTTGTTTTGACTTGCTATGACTGGTATGACCTAGAGTTGACTTAATTTGACCTAGATTGACTTGACAAGACTTAGTGTGACTCAGTGAGACCTAGTTTGACTTAGATTTCATATCATTCATTATAAATCATTCTTAACTTTGTTAAACCTAAATTAACATGCAATATCTCTTCTTTAGGTCTCTGATTACCATACTGAGCATTGATATACCCTACAGCTCAGGACAGCAGACGAGTACATTCTCTGATAGCAGTTACTTGTCTTGATATCTTCTCTACCAGCTTAGTTATAGTGTTTACTTGATTCTCGACACACTGGTGCACGGACTAGTATTGTCGAATTTCTGTCATGAGATGTCATTCCTGGATTTCTTAGGATATTGGTACTTGATTGGTCTTGATTCTTGTACTTGTATTGACGCCAATTCCTAAAGAGGACTTACTCTCCTCTTAGGAATCCTGCGTCATGACGTGCTATGTCTGGATCCGTATACTATTCAGGAAATGAGGAATTTTATAGATAGTAAGATCAATGCCCCCCTTGAGTTACTACTTGTATCATAGCTATACCCTCACCTCACGATGGGTATAGCCTGACCTGTGTTACTACTTGCTCCTTAGCTTGCCGAGTCCACGTACTTGTAGCCGGTTGGTTGGAAGCCTGATCTTGACCCATACCGATCACATTATGCTATAATATTCGAGACACATTTTATATTTATTACATCAGTCACATATTACAGTTCAGTTTATTTTCCTGCGTGATTTATCCTGACATGATTTCCAGTTTACATATCCTGTTATACTTACATCTTGATATGTTCATCTCGTACTCTGTTATGATTGACTGTTAGAGCATTTGTCATTACTATGGAATTTGTTGCCAGCGTTGTACTCGTTCATTTTTCTGACAGGATACCGTTATGATATATCCAGATGACATAGATGCGGACTGCTCTACCCACTATGGGTATGGTCAGGACATAGACTGCGACCAGTTGACACCCTTGGAGCCAGTGGATGACAGTACTTCTATCTAGATCTATTAGCTAGGTTTGTCTAGACTACGATCCAGCTAGCATTATCAGACTGTAGCTTCTATATTATATTTTGAGACCCTGTGATGTTGTATATATCTGGGCTTGTGTTGGATCTTGGACTTATTTCCTTTTCATCTATCATATGTTTTTCTTCTGAGCTATCTACCTTAGTTTTATCATGTGATTGAGACTATATTGCTATGTCACCTCCATTCGGAGAGTATATACTGTACAGGTACCTTTATTTTGTTAGTCGTAGTATTTACAGACGTTATATACAGCGTTCTACCGCCGATACTATGGCATAGGCTGCACGTACTCACGTGTTCGTGTCCCTCATTTGGGTGCGGGTTGTGACACATTTTTATGGTGGCCATGCAGGTCTGTGTCGCCAATTAGTACGATCTCGTAATGGTGCTCGACTTAGAGTACTAATTACGAGCCTGCAATTAGGACGTAGGACCTAGGATATGATAGGGGTTTCTCAATCACATCTAGAAAAATTTCTGATCTTTTGATTATCATGATTACTCTCCTTGTATTAAATTAACTGTCATTCTTTGATAATATCTTCTCATGTGCCATATTGATCTCTTTGCTTCAATTCGTCTCCAGGATGACGAAGACGCACCCTCAGGCCACTGGATCGAGTAGCTTGCACGAGAGATCTGACCAGGCTGAGGAGGAGGTTCACGAGACTGCCTCCAGTGATTCCACTATCCCGGAGGCTATGGCAGTTGTACATGGAGGTCTACAACCTCCACCCCAGAGGGTTTTGGTCGTTGTTCCAGAGATACTGCCGCTACCACCTCTAATACCGACGGATACACATCATATGTTCCTTCTCCTTCAGTAGATGATGGAGATACAGCGAGCCCAGGCAGAGGCGTCGCAGCGCCAAACGAAGGCGTCACACCGTCAGATTGAGATGCTAAGGTAGAGCATGGAGAACTCGCATCAGCTTGTACTGGCAGCCGTAGAGAGAGTGGCACCGGGTATGGTGCAGGGCCCTACTGGCCAGCAGCCGTACCAGTAGCAGTCCAGGCCAGGGACAGTATTAGACTTTAGAAAGATGAGCTCCAAGAATTTTATGGGCACGGAGGGCATCCTTTATGCAGACGACTGGCTAGGGGACGTGCAGCGGAGTATGGAGCTAGCAAAGTTCCTAGAGGACTTTGGGTTTTAGCCGCAACCAGCCGATTCTTCGATATCGCTCTGACATGGTACCGTACGGATCCTCGTGCGTCGGTGAGAGGGCTGACATGGAAGAACTTTTGGAGGCTCTTCAAGGAGAATTTCTTCCCGGACGTGGCTTTTACAGCATTGGAGGGCCAGTTCGTGGGTCTAGTACAGGAAAACTCGTCGGTGGACGAGTATGCAGCAGAGTTCTTCCGCCTTAGCAGGTTCTCTCCCGATATGATCCAGGATGAGGGGCAGAAGGCTCGTAAGTTCCGTAGGGGACTTATTCATGCAGTGCGCACCCGCACCTCGGGTCGCCGTGATGCGACGTTCTATCAGATATTGATGGACGCACAGATTGCAGAGGAGGACTTCGACCTCAAGCCGAAGAGGAGCGGTGATACCATGGGGGCGAGTCCCAGTGCGGGACCGGCCAAGCGCCCCCATAGTCAGCATCAGCAGAGGCCATTTCAGTAGCATCATCAGGCACCAGCACGTGCCCCACAGCATCAGGGTCAGGGCCAGAGGCAGACCCAGTAGTATGCTTTCTGCGGGAGACGGGGCACAGCAGAGACGTATGTAGGAGAAGGTTAGGCGCTTGCCTATTCTGCGGAGGGAACGACCACCAGCTGAAGGGCTGCCCTGCTCTAGCAGCCAAGGAAGGCCAGGATAGGGCATTGACGGTACCGACAGTTCAGCCAAGGGGTCAGCCACTCCAGACACAGCAGCAGAAGTTCGTCTAGAATCAGAGGGCACCCCAGGGCAGAGCCTTTGCACTAGCAGTGGAGGAGGTAGAGCCAGTGGAAGATGTTGTAGCAGGTCATGTTCTTCTTGATTCTTTCTCTGCTTTCGTCTTGTTTGATTCTGGTGCCACTCATAGTTTTGTGTCTGTTTCATTTGTTCTGAGACATAACATTATTGCTGAATATATGGGTAGGACTTGCAAGATTATGACCGGAGGAGGCATTATCCTGGTTATTAATATTTACAAGGGACGGAGAGTCACCATGAGAGGTCGGGACTTGAGTACGTGTCTGTTCGTAATGTCCCTACCGAGGTACGATATGGTACTCGGTATGGATTGGTTGAGCATGCACCATGCTAGTATTGACTGTAGAGGAGGCAGAGTTCTTTTTAGGCCGTCGGGGGAGCCAGAGATCGAGTTTGCTCGAGGAGCAGCGGAGCCGGAGGCTGGATCCTGTGGATCTTTGTTGGCGGGGCAGGATTTGCCACATCCGTTGATAGCTGAGTTCTCGGATGTCTTTCCCGAGGAGTTACCGAGGATGCCGCCAGACAGGGACATAGAGTTCTTTATAGACTTGGTGCCGAGCACCGAGCCCATTTTACAGCACGTCTATAGGGTCAACAACAGCGAGTTGATAGAGCTGAAGAAGCAAGTCGATGAGCTGCAGGACAAGGGGTTTATTAGATCCAGTTCTTCGTCCTGGGGAGCGCCAGTCCTATTTGTACCGAAGAAGGACGGTATGTCCCGTATGTGCATTGATTACCGGGCGCTCAAAACCTCACTATCAAGAATAGATACCCTTTGCCGAGGATCGACGACTTGTTCGATCAGCTGAGTGGGGCGAAGGTATTTTCGAAGATAGACTTGAGGTCCGGGTATCACCAGCTAAAGGTGAGGCGGGATGACATTCCCAAGACGGCATTTCCAACTCGGTACGGTCAGTACGAGTTTACAGTGATGCCATTTGGGTTGACCAATGCTCCCGCGGTGTTCATGAACTTGATGAACAAGGTATTCCATCAGTACCTTGACAAGTTCGTGGTGGTCTTCATAGACGATATCTTGATCTATTCGATGATGCAGGAGGAGCATGAGGAGCACTTGAGAGTTGTGTTAGAGACTTTGAGGAGGGAGCAACTCTACGGGAAGCTTTCAAAGTGTGAGTTCTTCTTGGACCAGGTCGAGTTCTTAGGTCATGTTGGGGATCTCAGTGGACCAGAGGAAGATTTCGGTAGTCGAGTCTTGGTCTTTGCCCAGTTCAGTTGCCGAGGTTCGGAGCTTTCTGGGTTTGGCTGGCTATTACCGGAAGTTCGTCCAGGACTTCTCGCGGATTGCAGAGCCGATGACTAGACTCACCAGGAAGGACGTGGAGTTCGTCTGGACTGTTGAGTGTCAGGCAGCATTCGATGAGCTGAAGAGGAGGTTGACTTCAGCTCTGATCTTGACTTTGCCATCTGGGTCAGGTGGGTTCTCGATCTACAGCGATGCTTCAGGGAAGGGCTTGGGTTGTGTTCTTCAGCAGCACGGGATGGTGATTGCCTATGCATCCAGGCAGTTACGTCCTCATGAGAAGAACTATCCTACTCATGATCTGGAGTTAGCTGCGGTTATTTTTGCTTTAAAGTTATGGAAGCATTATCTGTACGGAGAGCGAGTTGAGATCTTCACAGATCATAAGAGCTTGAAGTACGTGTTCACTCAGAAGGAGTTGAACATGCGGCAGAGGCAGTAGTTAGAGCTGATAAAGGACTTCGATATATCACTGCAGTACCATCCGGGGAAGGCCAACATAGTTGCAGATGCATTGAGCAGGTATCCAGTAGCTATGTTCTTGACGACAGATCGTCATCTTTTGGCCGACCTAGATAGTTTGGGTATCGAGGTCAATATTTCGGACGTGGAGATCCAGATGTGGGGTTTGTAGATTCAGTCTGAGTTGATGGATAGAGTCAGGTCAGTGCAGTATGATGATGTTGTCCTGAGGAGCATCAGGGAGCAGGTGCAGACGGGCTTGCTCGACGATTTCTCTGTAGCCAAAGATTGATCGTTGTGGCACGGTACTAGGCTGTGCGTTCCGCGTGGAGAGCTTCGGGAGGAGGTTCTTCAGGAGGCGCATCGTTCTCAGTATTCTATGCATCCTGGAGCCAACAAGATGTATAGGGACCTGAAAGAGCACGTGTGGTGGTATGGCATGAAGCGAGAGGTAGCTCAGTTTGTATCTCGTTGCCATATGTGTCAGCAGGTGAAGGCCGGAGAAACAGAGACCAGGTGGATTGCTACAGCCGCTATCCATTCCCGAGTGAAAGTGGGAGCACATCACCAAGGACTATGTGTCTGGACTTCCACGATCGTCAGGAGGAAAAGACGCGATTTGGGTCACCGTTGATAGATTGACCAAATCGGCCCACTTTTTGGCCTTTCAAAGTGGGTTTGTCTACGGAGAGGCTGGCAGGGCTGTATGTTCGTCAGATCGTGAGATTGCATGGGGTTCCGGTGAGCATAGTTTCAGACCAGGATAGCCGATTCACTTTCTACTTCTGGAGGAGTTTACAGGCTAGCTTGGGCACCTCGCTCAAGTTTAGTACCGCTTATCATCCCCCGACAGACGGGCAGTCGAAGAGGACTATCCAGAATTTGGAGGATATTCTTCGGACATGTGTGCTTGATCTCGGAGGAGAGCTTCGGGAGGAGGTTCTTCAGGAGGCGCATCGCTCTCAGTATTCTATGCATCCTGGAGCCAATAAAATGTATAGGGACCTGAGAGAGCACGTGTGGTGGTACGGCATGAAGCGCGAGGTAGCTCAGTTTGTATCTCGTTGCCTTATGTGTCAGTAGGTGAAGGCCGGGAGACAGAGACCAGGTGGATTGCTACAGCCGCTACCCATTCTCGAGTGAAAGTGGGAGCACATCACCATAGACTTTGTGTCTGGAATTCCACGATCGCCAGGAGGAAAAGACGCGGTTTGGGTCATCGTGGATAGATTGACCAATCGGCCCACTTTTTGCCTTTCAAAGTGGGTTTGTCTACGAAGAGGATGGCAAGGCTGTATGTTCGTCAGATCGTTGAGATTGCATGGGGTTTCGGTGAGCATAGTTTCAGACCGGGATAGCCGATTCACTTTCCACTTCTGGAGGTATTTGCAGGCTAGCTTGGGCACCTCGCTCAAGTTTAGTACCGCTTATATCCCCAGACAGACGGACGGTCGGGGAGGACTATCCAAACTTTGGAGGATATGCTTCGCACATGTGTGCTTGATCTCGGGGGTTCTTGGGAGGACCATCTTCACCTGGTAGAGTTTGCTTACAACAAGCTACCATGCCAGTATAGAGATGTCGCCATTTGAGGCTATATGGACGGAGTGTCGTACTCCTTTTTTGGGACAATATCGACGAGAGGGTACTTTTTTGGGCCGGAGATGGTGGTGGATGCGGCTGAGAAGGTCAGGTTGATTAGAGACAGACTTCGGGTGGCTCAGGATAGGCAGCGGCATTGTGCCGATAGTCACCGGAGATCGTTAGAGTTCGAGGTTAGTTTTAATTTTCTGTCGTTTGTTTGTGATTGTTTGTTTAGTTATGTGCTGAGTTTTATCTTATGTCTAGGTTGGTGACATGGTATTTCTGAGGATATCCTCGACACGTGGTACGATTCACTTTGGCGGCAGTGGGAAGCTCAGTCGTGCTACATCGGACCTTTTACCATTATAGATAGGATCGGTGCAGTAGCCTACCGACTGGACTTGCGACCCAGGCTCGAGGGAGTGCACACGGGTTTCATGTATCTCAGCTGAGGTGATACATGGCAGATCCTAGCCATATATTGGACCATTCAGCGATACAGGTGGGACATACTTTCAGCTATCCGGAACAGCCAGTGGAGATTCTGGATCACAGGAAGAAGGTGTCCGAACCAGGTCATACCCTTGGTTCGGGTTGCATGGAGACATCACTCTCCAGGTGATCTACCTGGGAGAGGGGGAGGACGAACATGCGGGAGCTTTCCCTTATTTTTCGTGCCCTGAGGTATAAGTCTTTTTTTATTTTCTGTTTGTGATTTTCCTGTATTTGTTGTCTTCAATTTCGAGGACAAATTTTTTTAAGGTGGATAGACTTGTCACCCTTACTTTTCCAAGATAGGGGTAAAATGATAATTTTCCATTTTAGAATATTTTGAGAATTTTATTTCATGAATATTAATATTTAATGATTATAGGAGTCGGGTTCGAATTTTATCGCATTCCGACTTAATTCGGGACTCCGGAGAATTTCGACTTGAGTTGTGTTTAACACATTAATTAGCCATGGCCCACCAAACTTAACATTTAGGTCTAGA
>JANAVB010020599.1:8374855-8703622 GCA_029216955.1 Iris pallida | reverse complement strand
CCCCCCCCCCCCCCTTTGACCCCAATTCACCCACCTAATATATTATCTATATATATATATTATATATATAGATATATATATATATATATTTTATATATATATATATATGTATGTAGTAGTATATATACCCCTATATAGCTATATACACCTATTTAAACCCACTAAACTAGCCCCTAAACTAGTCCTAAGTGGGCGTGAAAAATGAGATTAGTGAGTGAGTGAATGGTTGAGTTAAATTGGTGAGAGGGTGATTTTGAGATAGGAGCGTCGAAACGCGTCCAAACTTGGAGGGGACTTAGTTAATATGAAATAGAGTTTGCGTAGGCTCCTAGATGATGTCGGGCTTCGTGTGGGATTAGGAAGATGGTATCGCACGATACCATTGAGTATCTTGAGATAGTCAAGATAACGGGTAAACGGTACATGGACGTAAGATGGACTGGATGTCCACTTACCCTAGAGAACTTGGTAGGTAATGATTGTATAGGCTAGTATCCTACTACCCTAGGAAGCTGGGAGTGGAATTCCTAAGGGAAAGCCACTTGGCTTCAATGTTAGAGTGGTTTAATGGTATGTGTATTTAAGGGTAATCGGGTAAATTCAAAATACGGGATTCGGGTATTCAGTTTGACTTAAAACTTAGGTGACTTGTTAGGTACACCCTACAATTGTCATATTTGGACCAATTTTGGCTCGGTTGACCCAGAGTTGACTTTTTTACCCAAAAGTCAATAATGAGTCAACCCTTTGTCTAAATTTGACGAAATCCAAACTAGAGTTGACCAGTTGACCAAAAGTCAACTGTTGGTCAACATTTGACCAGTTTGACATAGGGTTGACCTAGAGTTGATCAGAGTTGACCAGGGTTGACCAGTTGATTAAAAGTCAACTGTAGGCCAACTCTTGACCCCGTTTGACTTGCTTCGACTTGTTTTGACTTGCTATGTCTGGTATGACCTAGAGTTGACTTAATTTGACCTAGATTGACTTGACAGGACTTAGTGTGACTCAGTGAGACCTAGTTTGACCTAGATTTCATATCATTTATTATAAATCATTCTTAACTTTGTTAAACCTAAATTAACATGCAATATCTCATCTTTAGGTCCCTGATTACCACACTGAGCATTGATATACCCTATAGCTCAGGACAGCAGGCGAGTACATTCTCTGATAGCAGTTACTTGTCTTGATATCTTCTCTACCAGCTCAGTTATAGTATTTACTTGATTCTCGACACATTGGTGCACGAACTAGTATTGTCGGATTCCTGTAATGAGATGTCATTCCTGGATTTCTTGGGATATTGGTACTTGTTTGGTCTTGATTCTTGTACTTGTATTGACGCCGATTCCTGAAGAGGACTTGCTCCCCTCTTAGGAATCCTGCGTCATAACGTGCTATGTTCGGATCCGTATACTATTCGGGAAATGGGGAATTTTATAGATAGTGTGATCAATGCCCCCCTTGAGTTACTACTTGTATCATAGCTATACCCTCACCTCACGATGGGTATAGCCTGACCTGTGCTACTACTTGCTCCATAGCTTACCATCCCGGTCGGGCCGAGTCCACGTACTTGTAGTCGGTCGGCTGGAACCCTGATCTTGACCCATACCGATCACATTATGCTATAATATTCGAGGCACATTTTACATTTATTATATCAGTCACATATTACAGTTCAGCTTACTTTCTTGCATGATTTATCCTGACATGATTTACAGTTTACATATCCTGTTATACTTACATCTTGATATGTTCATCTCGTACTCTGTTATGATTGACTGTTAGAGCATTTGTCACTGCTATGGAATTTGTTGCTAGCGTTGTACTCGTTCATTTTCCTGACAGGATACCGTTATGATATATCCATATGACATAGATGCGGACTGCTCTACCCACTATGGGTAAGGTCAGGACATAGACTGCGACCAGTTGACACCCTTAGAGCCAGTGGATGACAGTACTTCTATCTAGATCTATTAGCTAGGTTTGTCTGGACTGCGATCCAGCTAGCATTATCAGACTGTAGCTTCTATATTATATTTTGAGTCCCTGTGATGTTGTATATATCTGGGCTTGTGTTGGATCTTGGACTTATTTCATTTTCATCTATCATATGTTTTCCTTCTGAGCTATCTACCTTAGTTTTATCATGTGATTGAGACTGTATTGCTATGTCACCTCCATTCGGAGAGTATATACTGTACAGGTACCTTTATTTTGTTAGTCGTAGTATTTACAAACGTTATATACAGCGTTCTACGGCCGATACTGTGGCGTAGGCTGGACGTACCCACGTGCTCGTGCCCCTTATTTGGGTACGGGTCGTGACACTATCCGAAGAAAATGACCAAACTATCATCCAGTTAAAGGAAGACCTATCTAAGGAGAGAAAGAGTCTCCAGTATGAACAGGTCAGATTAGAATCACTCATATCTGACTATACTAGATTATATGACACTTCCAAAAATTTGGAAATTATTTTAGGAAAACGGCCTGAAGTTGCTGCTTCCTATTCTAACACGTGTCAATTACCGAATCATCGGAACACGCCCAACACTGTCAGACCAAACCATACTAAAACTATGCCCAAGAAGACAAATAGGCATGCATTCTTCTATACTAGAAAACCAAAACCTACCAATCATGCACCTCACACTACTTTCAACAGTCAACATGCTAAATGTCATTATTGTGGCCTCATTGGTCATATATCTTCTGCATGTAGAATTAGAAAGTTAGTAGATTTAAATGTTTATGCATGGATACCAAAAACTAACCAGTTAGGACCCTACAAGAAATGGGTACCAAGAGTTTCATCTGCAAATTATTTTGTAGGTGGGACGCCCATCAAATGCTAGGAGCAAATGGATCTTCGACAACGGTTGCTCACGGCACATGTGTCACGCCCCGCTCCCGTAGGAGCGATCGTTCTCGCTAAGGCGTGATGCTGCACGAGCCTAGGTTGCGCTCGTGCAAGGCGGGTTCCATAACGGCCGATTTCAGCGGCTGTAACAAGGTCGTCGCACAGAAGTCCCAAGCAGAGACATTGAATATGCAGCAGAAATTTAGAACAAACACAGGTTATTCAAAAGAAGCTCTTTATTGATATTGAAACAAAGGTTACAATGGGGAACAAGGCCAATATTACAAGTCTCTCAAGCTCACTTAAGCTCACTCATCTCACATTACAAGTCACTCAGCTCTCTCTCATCTCTCAAATACAAGTCTTGAGCCAGCAAAAGCTTCAAAAGGCGACGTCCATACATTATGTCCCGTATAAGCCTTGACTTCTTGCGGCCGCACGCTTCGGATCGCCAAGGAACTTCGTGCCTCGACGCATCCAAGCGAGCTCCGTACCACGAGCTTCTACCTATGCCTGCACATGAAAGCTATGTGGGTGTCAGTACTCAACTGTACTAGTAGAATGAGCTCGTCGCCCACCCATACAAACCCTACACGTTAGATTTACTTTGTGCAACATAGTCCTTTCTTATCAATTGTCTTTCTATTCTTGCCTTAGGATCGGTTTTAGGACAGACGCCTTGGCCTATTTGGTGTCTCTAGACCATCCCGTGCTTGCAACAACAACGTCGACTCAACAATGTTAACCAATCAAGTAGTGCTTGCCTTTCAGCCAAAATCAGAGACGCAACTACGCGATAAGACTCCAATCCCGTGTGACCGTGCTATAAGTCCTGGTTGAGGCCGTGCCTCGCAGCTCAAAAGAGACTCAATCCTATCGCCGCCTCGCGGCCCTTGCCACCTCGCAGCCCTTTTGCTACTTTGATCACCAACTAACCCAATCAAGACTTGAGGGCTAAGTGTCACTCAACCGACTTTGCCTTGCGGCATTTCCTGACTTAAACTCAAGACAACTCAATTCCAACTTATGTAAACTTATATGCCGATAACTTAAGACTCGACGCCACATCTCGTGCCGAAGCACGTCGCCTATGTTGTAGCCATTCTTAGGCCCAAACACTTGTGTTCCAACCATACACACATTCAACTAGACTAAATCCAAAGGCACACACACGGATTGTCGCTCGTGCCGACCCATCTATATGAATTGGTCACTAACACCACAAGCTATCGTGGACTTATAGCCTCGTTATTCGACGACCCTTTCAACGCAAGTAGCTAGCCCCGAAGAAAGTTCCCGAATAACCCGAGCGGTTCATCCAGCTACGGCTATACCGTATTTCCCTCCGGAACGACGCGGTCCCATGGCGCCCAGGGTTGCCGCTTGTAGAAACTTTTCCTTGTCGACAAGTTGTCCAATGACCATACAAGACTCGACTCAAACTGACGCCTCACACAGTCATCCTTCTTTCAATATTACCATCTCTTTCAAAACCAATATCAAGACTTCTATCCTTTGACACCCCTCGACGACCCACGGTCGCGAGCATTCTTTCTTATTACCATATCATTTCATTCAACTCATGAATGCCTATTCGATAGTCCTTTCTCCAAAACTCATTAAATCAACTGTGGTTCATGCCCTAAACACTAAGTCCGTGCATCGTGCCTCAACCGACTTCGATCTATGCGACGCTATCGCCTAAGTCATACTTTATATGACGGGCCTTGAGACCGTAAGACTATATGGTTATACCCAACCGTAGAACTCGTAGGACCATGCTTGCTACCACTTTGATAGCCTAACATAACTTGCCTGACTTAGACGCGCAATGACTCGACGAGCAAAGGCTGCGTCAGGCCTCGCATTGCGGAAACGTGCCGCGCATGCGCTCGACTTCTGAGCGACCAAGTCATTTGGGTGCCTAGTCTTATATCATAAGCCGTGCAATACAACTTAACTCCTGGGGCAAGCCAAGACAATGCCAAGCCTTGGACGATAGGATCGTGCATGCTTTATGAAGCATTTATGCAGGTGACGCCTATGACTTATGCTACATTCATAACTTCGTCTACTCATCCAACTTTCCTTCTCCCAAGCCACGGGACAAAGGATCGAGTGTCATTTTCAAAGCATGTCGTGTACCAACTCTAAGCCAACCGTTGGACGTTTCTATATTCTAACCCAATTCGACCTGTCGGGATTATTCCCTTTAGCTATTGGATTCGTCTCTTTTATTATCAAGCCTACTTGTGCAAGTTGAAAACACACGATTTATTATATGAAAGCTAAGATGAGGCAAGTTCACCGAAACTACCCCACCTGAGTGAGTGGTCGCCTCGACCGAGCGATGTCTTCGAGCAGCCGTTGCAAGGCTAAGTCCGAACACCGTTAGCGTTTCGATTCTTCCGATTGACTGAGTGGGACGGGGCACTACATCATACACCACTCAGAAAAAATTTTGTCCTCGAAACTAACTGAGTATACTTATCGACTTATCACTTATTCAACATCCTATATTTCTCGCACACATTTCTCCTATGCATTTCTCAAATTCGAGCCATACTCATGCTACCCTCAATCCTTTCTTCAAAACTCACGATCTCAAAATCCTCGATACTTCCCCGTTCCTCAAGTCTCACTTGATTCAACGTATCACTTAGTTGGATCGTACACATATTCTAGGCGTCCCCAAATACATGATTTTCAGCCAAGCCTCATGATAGAGAATCCACCATCACTACTCGAGTCGGATCGTGCACATATTTGGGCATCCCTGATATACAAGCATGTCAACCGATACTCGTGAGTGGTACCTCCACAAATCCTACCACTTCGCACTCGGACGTCTGCCTAACTGCTAGGCTATGTCTTTCCGTCAGTATTGGAATCATAGTTCCCAAACAACGATATCAACACTTACCCCATCCTAAGGTCAAACCAAGTTGATAGTATGGGGCTTTTCTACCCAAGCTTGCATCCCTCTGATTTCTAAACTTCGAGCATAGATTTCCTACACACATCCCAATATTCGTCGCACGGGGTCTGAGTCATCCAGCAAAGCCATCCTATCGTAAGTTCACTCAACCAAATATTCGACGCATCAATATCGCTCGACCAGCAAGCCATTTCACATAGTCTATCTCTTCGAATACGTTCGACATACTCCACCTATCTATCCTTCTCAAGTCAAACTCGCTATGACACGATTCATTTCTAAACCATAATTCACATTTCATATTTCCTAAGTCGTTCATCACAATCCGCGTATTCGATCATAAGGTCGTCCAGCTTAACAAAATGTTGCACCCCGATCTCACGCAATTCAGATTATCTACGGTGGGCATGAATCACCATGCACGCTCCCGCGGAGTAATCATCCACATCGGGACGTTACTCTTATTCGAGTCTAGACTAATTCATTCTCGATGCGCGGATTGGACCTACTCAATCCTCAAGTTTATTTCATTCATCAATCGCAAGTCCTAACATCCTCAAATTTTCCTTCGCATCAAACCGACAAGTCGAGACAATCAAAGTTGCCGCATCCTGATTTTTCGAATTTGATCATTCCCGCGACATGAATCACCATGTCCACGCTCACACAGAATGATCTCCTCCAAATCCGACGCGACGCATGTGCGAGGCTAGAGTTGCACTCACACAAGACAAGATCGTCGACGTTGTGGCTATCAATGTAACCATCAAGACACGATCATTTTTATCCAACATTTATCTCAATCAAAATCCTAAGTATAGCATCCAATAGAACAATAACATTTGTACGATCGTCATTCGCCGAGTCAGAGTACTCCCGAGTTATCGTATATCGATCTTTGATACGCCTCAATACCATCGACGATATGCGTAACCTGACGATCTTTCTTTGCAACCAATTTCGAGTCGTGCGAATGATGCTATCGTCCGACCGGATAATCTCTTCGACATTCAATTCAAGTTCGATCATTATCCCTTGAATCATTCACAACTAATCATTCTCTCGAATCATACTCGCACAATCCTCAATCCCATGCACGTTTCGTGCGCATAAACTTCTAGGTTGTTCGAATCAACTTGTCAAACTTCAAGACTACAACTTATTCAACGAACTCAATCTACGGCTTTGCATACGTACGACGCCTACTGGTAGACTCATCGACACCCCTTATTCTCAATCGATCGATCGACATTCTTGAGGCTATCGCATACACCACTCGAGAATGAAGTCATTCAACAAATCCTCAAAACTATCATTTGAATCAAAATCGACTTCATCAAGTTTTTCGTTCGAACCATTCCTTAAATTTTAAGCACGCTCACCTATATCGCATCGACGATAACATCGTCGTTCGATAGCACCCCTATCGTTAATCATCTCATTTACTCAATCAAGTCTAACTCATTCTCGTCCAACATAATTTGAATCCCGCACTCGACTTTTCTAAGGTCGACACAACTTTGGTGTATATGTCCAGCCCGACTTAGACAACCGTGCTTACGCGAACCATCTTTTTATTTTATAAAAAACTGTTCTCCTACGTTTTGCAAAATAGATAGACTTATTGTATGGACATCCGTGGGACATTTGAGAGAGAGCACACGAACGATATCAACTTTACGGAAGCAAAAATTCAGAGTTTGCGGAAACAGCGGAGTTAAAGAATTCAATCGATAGTCTAAGGACGTAAAGCCGTGCTCTGATACCATTATGTCACGTCCCGCTCCCGTAGGAGCGATCGTCCTTGCTAAGGCGTGATGCCGCACGAGCCTAGGTTACGCTCGTGCAAGGAGGATTCCATAACGGCCGATTTCAGCGGCTGCGACAAGGTCGTCGCACAGAAGTCCCAAGCAAAGACATTGAATATGCAGCAGAAATTTAGAACAAACACAAGTTATTCAAAAGAAGCTCTTTATTGATATTGAAACAAAGGTTACAATGGGGCGCAAGGCCAAGATTACAAGTCTCTCAAGCTCACTCATCTCATATTACAAGTCACTCAGCTCTCTCTCATCTCTCAAATACAAGTCTTGAGCCAGCGAAAGCTTCGGAAGGCGACGTCCATATATTATGTCTCATATAAGTCTTGACTCCATGCGGCCGCACGCTTCGAATCGCCAAGGAACTCTGTGCCTCAACGCATCCAAGCGAGCTTCGTGCCACGAGAACGCATCCAAGCGAGCTTCGTGCCACGAGCTTCTACCTGTGCCTGCAAATAAAAGCTATGTGGGTGTCAGTACTCAACTGTACTGGTGGAATGAGCTCCTTGCCACGAGCTTCTACCTGTGCCTGCAAATGAAAGCTATGTGGGTGTCAGTACTCAACTGTACTGGTTGAATGAGCTCCTCGCCCACCCATACAAAACGTACAAGTTAGATTTACTTTGTGCAACATAGTCCCTTCTTATCAATTGTCTTTCTACTCTTGCCTTAGGATCTATTTTAGGACAGACGCCTTGGCCTATTTGGGGTCTCTAGACCATCTCGTGCTTGCAACAACAACGTCGACTCAACAATGTTAACCTATCAAGTCGTGCTTGCCTTTCGGCCAAAATCAGAGATGCGACTACGCGATAAGACTCCATTCCCGTGTGACCGTGCTATAAGTCCTTGTTGAGGCCGTGCCTCGCAGCTCAAAAGAGACTCAATCCTATCGCCGCCTCGTGGCCCTTGCCGCCTCGCAGCCCTTTTGCTACTTTGATCACCAACTGACCCAATCAAGACTTGAGGGCTAAGTGTCACTCGACCGACTTTGCCTTGCGGTATTTCCTGACTTAAACTCAAGACAACTCAATTCCAACTTATGCAAACTTATATGCCGACAACTTAAGACACGACGCCACATCTCGTGCCGAAGCACGTCGCCTATGTTGTAGCCATTCTTAGGCCCAAACACTTGTGTTCCAACCATACACACATTCAACTAGACTAAATCCAAAGGCACACACGCGGATTGTCGCTCGTGCTGTCACGACCCGCACCCACCGTGAGGGTATGAGTACGTTACAACGCCCAGCCTACGCCGCAGTGTCGGCGGTAGAACGCTGTTCTAGGTTATGAACTATAACTAACTAACATGAAATACTCTCCATAAGGAGGCCAACACAGAAGTACAATTCAATCACAATCTAGAGATGGAATATAGAATATGGCACGATAAAATAGATAAGAAAACCCTCAGCTGAGGTAGCAGAATAAAATAATAAAGTCTTAACAACTACCAGTCTCAACATCTCTAAAATATACAACTCTGAAAAATAAAGACAACAGCTAAACACGAAAAGAAAGAACAGTCTAAGCTATCTACTAAGCAAGGGGTATCCTCCTCAGCAGCTGCCTGAACCTCCCCAGGGGTCCAGGTCGCGAGTATCATCTAGGCAAGCTCCAAGTAAGGGGTGCAGGGTTCCTCATCATCCTCTGTAAAATTTTTAACAGGTCCAGTCAGGACGGGAGCGAGCACAATACATCTCAACAAGTCATAGCAGGAAAGGAAATATAATCATGCTAGAGAATAAAATACAAGAAATTGAAGAATAGCAAAATATAAGAGAGAGACTGTAAATAAATATCTATGATATATATAAAGAGAAACAGTGCTAGTGATTCAGAGTACTGCATAAACATGTGAATGGCTAAGGACTGATTCATGATTACACTACTTGGAATTGATTCATGATTACACTACTTGGATTTATTCACATGTTTATTTATACTTCCCCATCCCCAATCAATACACAAAGATCCATTCAAGTTACGTTAAGATTCATGATTATACTACGTTGCCCATAAAGGGTGATTTATGAATTGATTCGTGAAGGCTCGGTGATCATGAGGGCATATGAGTCACTAGCTGATTCCCGAAGATTTATGATAATAGAAGCATAAGATACGTGATGTAAGTGAAACACACATGAGACATAAGTATCTGATGCTCCCGAGAAGGATAACATCTCATGAAGGGATCCATATAGTACCAATCCGTGTTACAACGTGTCAGCATCAAGTAAGATAGTCTAAAGCAGGAAATATAATCCTAAACATGATATGAAATGATCAGAGAATGTACTCGCCTCGTATCTGAATGTCTGAAGTAAATGTACTGTCCGAGATGAGATACCTGACTCCTAGTTAGAGCAACACAAGTCAAGATGCATACAGGGGATAATAAATATAATCTACTATGCATCTGCATGCTGTCTAGGTCAAACTAGACCAAAGTCAACTCTCGGTCAACTCTAGTCAACTAGACTGGTCAAACTAGGTCAAGCCTAAGCCAAACAAGTCTAATAAGTCTCACTAGGCCTAACCAAGCCTAGGCTAGAACTCACATACCATACATAAGTCTATACAAGCTATCAAACCTACAATTTACATACTACATTATTCATGCATATATTGTATTACCTATTTTACATATCATACAAGCCTATATACATTGTATCCTACATTGTATCACCCATTGACATGCCTAATTACTGCATATGCCCTTCTGTGAATTCATGAAAAGAGAATATGATAAAAGTCATAAACAAAGTTGTGATTGTCATGTACTAAAGTGTGCTCTAAAAATAATAGCAAAATAACAGAGATCATTGAAGTTTTGAACATATACTAGATAAACTAAAATGGCTATGTAGCATCTAACAGATCAGGATTAGCTTTTGCAATCTATGGCAGCAAAATATACAAAACATTTCACATCCCAGTGTTTCACTATTTCAACATCATTGCCTAGCTTAGCATTATCATAAACAATTAATTATTAGTCTAGATGAAAATATAACCCAGTTTTCATTTTAGTTAAACATTACAACTAAAACTCAGTTAAATATAGGAATCACTTGCAATAAAACCAATCAATCAATGGAACAAAAGGCTTGGAAATTCTCAGGTTTCTGTGAATCACAAAACAGTGTATTAAACAGGTAATTGCAACTCAGAAATTCGATTTCAGTTTACATGGGTGAGAGTGTAAATGTGTGTGTGGGTGAAACTCAGTTATGTGACTGTGTGTGTAAAATGAAACTGTGTATAGGAGATTCATGTGTGTGTGTGTGAATCTGTGAGCAAGAGTGATCACAGATGTGTGGTACAAATTCATGTGTTCAAGTGTGTCAATACAAGGGAGTGTTACACACAGATTTAGGCTCATGTGCAGGGGTTGTATAGGCAGTAATGTACAGCCTTGTGACATAGTGTTCAGGATTTTATTTAGGAATCTTAGGTTCTCTGTATTCAGTCCTAGGTAATGCAAACAGTGGCATGTTAAGGACTGGGTTTGGGGCTAGTATAGGACTGAGTTTAGGGGGGTTATCAAAGGCTGTTAGAGGGTGATAATGGACTGAATCTGTGGACAGTCAAGGGGGTGAATTGGGACAGGGATTGACAGCCAACATGGCTTGCAAATGGACTGTTGGGGACAGCATATAGAGTGGTTTAAGGGGACTGATTAGGACAGTAGTGGCATGTGTGCTATGAGAGTGTGTGGTGCATGGACAATATGAAAGGCCTAAAAGCCTGAACATAGAAGGGATGAATGCAGTACAATGGGGGCAGTATATGCATCTAATACATGGCTAATTATGGATGAAGGATATGCAGATAAGTGGGATGAGGGTGAAGTGACAGGATAGAGGGGGTGTGTGTGTGAATGAACTGGACAGGTAGTGTTAGGACAGACCCTAAACTCAACAACAGATTCCTAAAAATCTGAGAACAAAAGTTAATAATATGAGCATTGCAAAAAGGAAAGGAAATTAATTTGTAGTTTAAAGATTTGGAAAACAAGGACTATCTCAGGAATAGACTAAATGACAGTGACAATGTAATCCCAGGTTTCAAACTCAATAACAGGATAATGATATAACTCAGGTTTTTACACAAAAGGAAGTTCTCAGTTATTAACATTAATATTTGAAATCAAACCCAATCAATCATGACTGAAATCTCATGTTTCAAAACCAAACAGTGAATCAACAGTGCATTACAAATGAAAGGTCTCAGGAAACTCAGGTTTTTGTTCTCAGGTTCAGTAGCTGGATGCTCTAAGTTAGGATGGCAATATGTGGCTGCATATGATATGAACTAATAAGTAGGGCTGCACACATTAGGATGGATCGAACAATATGCTCAGACTGAACACAAGGATGGACTGCACTCTAATGCATATCAGAACAATTGGTGAGTGAGGCCATTGGTGTTCCTGGCTGATCAAGACACAAATGGTTGCAACTACACACATATATAAAAGATTTGAAAATACATAATGTAGGCATGAATACTACAGTAATTAAACATCAATTAAAAATCTGTTTGGAATGGGATTAGAGTTCGGTTTCAAACAGTGTAGTGTATCAGTAATTCCAATTGAACCCAACCCACATGTCGAAATCCCATTTCTTGAACATAAAACCTAAACTAATATGTAAAACCAATCTAGCAGGTCCTATTACACATGTAATCGAATCTAACAGGTCAATTAAGCATCAAGATTCAGTTTAAATAGGAATTGGAATCTCAAGAAATTTCAGAAATTTGACAGTTCATATAAACCAATACATTATCAAAACAATTTCGAAAACCAATACAAAACATGAAACCCGATCCTGAAACAATCTGAAACATAAACTAAACCTTAAATCATAATTGAAAACTAAAAAAAAGAATTCGAATTCAAAATCCCCTTTTTAACTCTTGAACTGTTAACAGACATATCAGAAAAAATAGGGGGGGTTTCCCCATTTTCGAATTGGAAAACATAGCAAAATGCCAATTAAATGGTTGTTAACTATAGTCACACATGTGTACGTGTCATAGGGCGTGTTTGTGTCCAACCAAGTGGACACAACGTGTCCACACAACCAAAACACACACACAGGCACGAACTGTGCACTGACAGTGTCGTGCACGCGTGCACGCCACTCGTGGACACGACACAGTGCACCACGTGTCACGTGAACATGCCTGCATGTTCGCCAGGACTAGGAGAAGGTGCTCAAGTGTCTGAAACGTGTCCACAACATGCATATATTCGATACGGACACCGTATCAGTGAGCAAATCCGCGCGTGTGCACACAGTGCCAAATCCGTGTGGCTTACATTTCCCCCAAACCACTGAACAAAAACCCATGAAAATTTGTGAGCCTCGTGTCAGTCAGCTAAACAGTGTCCACACAAAATTTTGTGTCCAGATGTGTCGTGTACAGGGAGTTATAGCCCCCGAGTAGCAGGGCATGTGCGTCGTGTCTCGTACAGCGAGTTCGTATCCATTTTGGACGCGAACTCAGCTCGATATGAGCTCAGAGCTTGGGGGTTCGAAAGCACACATCAAGGGCTAGAAATCTATTCAAATAGAATTTAAAAATAAGAAGAATTTATTCACTCAAGCATTTCATCGAACACATGTACCCTAACACTGATTCATGTCCGATACGGACACGAAATGGACACGACTCAACACAAAACCAATACCTACGGCTAGGGGACACCTAGGGCTGTTCAAATATGCAAGAAAACTGGAATTTTATGGAGAGAATGAGAAGTTACCTATTGGTGTTCTTCTCCAAAGAAAGCTTCAAAATGGGAGATCCTTCTTGCTAATCCCAAAGCTCCAAATTGTCCCAAATTTGAGAATGACCTCCATGAACAGCAAGTATACCTAAATTAGAACCTATTGCAATTTATTTGAGGGGAAAAGGAGATAAAATGGAATTTCTATGAATTTCTAAAGTTGGGAAAATACCTCCTCCTTAAGCTTGTTCTTTCCTAAAAGAGGTTAGCCCTAAATGGAAGAGAGTATAAATAGGGGTGGGGTTCCCAATGTGGCTGGCCATAGTGGGTTAGGGTTAGGGTTAGTGATGGGCTATGGGCCTCTATGGGCTAAGTTGCTAATTAATGGTTTCAAATCATAAGTCATGGCTTATGACTAAAAGCATTTCAATTCTAACCTGAGTTTAATGACTAACCATGAGTTAACTCTAGTCTAACTAGGGTCACATGACCTAACCAAGTCCAAACACATCTAGGGTTAGCTTCTAGGTTAGTCTACCCAGTCAACACTAGTCAAAGTCAACCTAGTCAACCATCATTCAAATAATTCCAGAATAAATCCTAAAAATTTCCATAAATTTAAATAAATTATAATAAATTCAAATAACCTTAAAAATGTCAAAAATACCCTAATCACATGGCTAGGCTCTAGGGTAGGCAGTCTCTACGGTTTCACTAGCAAAATACCAAAATCACAAGTCATAAATTTAAATAGTTTAAAAAAATAATTAAAAATCACTAAAAATCATAATATGAAATAAATATCAATAAATAATAATTATAATTACAAAATTTCAAAATTACCCTCATCTGGAAAATTGGGTGTTACACGTGCCGACCCATCTATATGAATTGGTCACTAACACCACAAACTATCGTGGACTTATAGCCTTATTATTCGGCGACCCTTTCAACGCAAGTAGCTAGCCCCGAAGAAAGTTCCCGAATAACCCTAGTGGTTCGTCCAGCTACGGCTATACCGTGTTTCCCTCCGAAACGATGCGGTCCCATGGTGCCCAGGGTTGTCGCTCGTGGAAACTTTTCCTTGTCGACAAGTTGTCCAATGACCCTAGCGGTTCATCCTTCTTTCAATGTTACTATCTCTTTCAAAACCAATATCAAGCCTTCTATCCTTTGAGACCGCTCGACGACCCACGGTCGCGAGCATTCTTTCCTGTTACCATATCATTTCATTCAACTCATGAATGTCTATTCGATTGTCCTTTCTCTAAAACTCATTAAATCAACCGTGGTTCATGCCCTAAACACTAAGTTCATGCATCGTGCCTCAACCGACTTTGATCTATGTGACGCTATCGCCCAAGTCATACTTTATATGACGGGCCTTGAGACTGTAAGACTATGTGGTTATACCCAACCGTAGAACACGTAGGACCGTGCTTGCTACCACTTTGATAGCCTAACATAACTTGCCTGACTTAGACGCGCAACGACTCGACGAGCAAAGGCTGCGTCAGGCCTCGTATTGCAGAAACGTGCCGCGCATGCGTTCGACTTCTGAACGACCAAGTCATTTGGGTGCCTAGTCTTATATCATAAGCTGTGCAATACAACTTAACTCCTGGGGCAAGCCAAGGCTATGCCAAGCCTTGGACGATAGGACCGTGCATGCTTTATGAAGCATTTATGCGGACGACGCCTATGACTTAGGCTACGTTCATAACTTCGTCTACTCATCCAACTTTCCTTCTCGCAAGCCACGGGATAAAGGATCGAGTGTCATTTTCAAAGCATGCCGTGCACCAACTCTAAGCCAACTGTTGGAACTTTCTATATTCTAACTCAATTCGACCTGTCGGGATTATTCTCTTTAGCTATGTGGATTCGTCTCTTTTATTATCAAGCCTACTTGTGCAAGTTGAAAACACGCGATTTATTATGTGAAGGCTAAGATGAGGCAAGTTCACCGAAACTATCCCACCTGAGCGAGCGGTCGTCTCGACCGAGCGATGTTTTCGAGCAGCCGTTGCAAGGCTAAGTCCGAACGTCGTTGGCGTTTCGATTCCTCCGATTGACTGATCGGGATAGGACACTACAACATGACCGGTGACGCTTCACTATTCGTAACATTGTCGAAGAAGAATACAGGAGGATATGTCTACTTCGGTAATAATCTAAGAGGGTACATAATAGGTATCGGTGATATTGGTAAGGCTCCCTATCCAGTGATTAAAGATGTATGTCTAGTTACTGAGTTAAGACATAATCTGCTCAGCATAAGCCATTTAGCTAATCACGGTTATGGTATTAACTTCGTCAAAGATAAATGTACTATAGTTGATAGTTCAACTGGTAGTACTATATTTGACGGTATTAGGGAAGACAACATATATGTTTTATATTTGTTGGAAGATGCTAACAAAGCAGGTAGATGTTTGATGGCCAAAAGCATCGAGAGTCAACTATGGCATATGAGACTCGGCCATGCAAACATGGATACAATTCCAAGACTATCTACAAAGAAGTTGGTACGCGGCTTACCGGATATTTCTTTCAAGAAGGATACGGTATGTAGTGAATGTAAAAAGAACAAAGCTACCAAATCCGCATTCAAATCCAAGAACGCTGTAAGTACCACTAGACCTTTACAACTGTTGCATATGGACTTATTTGGACCCAGTAGAATTGCTAGTCTAGGTGGTAAGTTATATGCATTTGTCATTATAGATGATTTCTCTAGATATACATGGGTTTATTTTCTTGCACGCAAGAATGATGCATTATCAGAATTCGTCACCTTTTGCAAGAAAGTACAGAATGAAAAAAGATTAATGATTACTCGTATTCGTAGTGATCATGGTGACAAATTTGAGAATACAGAATTCAAGCAATTTTGTGACACACACGGTTATTTGCATGAATTCTCTTGCTCTAGGACTCCGCAACAAAATGGAGTTGTGGAACGTAAGAACAGAACTCTATCTGAAATGGCTAGAGTAATGTTAAACCAGTTTAGTCTACCTAGATACTTTTGGGCTGAAGCTGTAAATACAGCATGCTATATTCTCAATAGGGTTCTAATTCGACCTATATCGAAGAAGACTCCCTATGAACTATGGTTTGATAGAACACCAAATGTTTCATATTTTAAGATTTTTGGTTGTAAATGTTTTATTCTTAATACTAAAGACAATTTGAGTAAATTTGATGAAAAGACCGATGAAGCAAAGGATACAGAGTCTTCAACAAAAGAACCATGATCATCGACGAATCAATCAATGTCAAGTTTAATGAGCTAAATCAACACTTAGACGATGATGACAATGAAAACATAACCACACCAAGTACAGCTACTGCAGAACCTTCACACAAAGATGCAGAACCATCACATCAAGCATCAGATGAACCTCCAAGCAAAGAAGCTGGAACTAGCAATCCTAAGACTACACAAAAAAGATGAGATTCTTGGCTAATCATCCAAAGGACTTGGTAATTGGTGAGATTACCAAGGGTGTAAGTACTCGTTCCTCTAATAAAGATATAGCTTCTTGTGTTGCTTTTATTTCGCAGTTTGAACCCAAAAATATTGAAGAAGCATGTAGTGATAATTTTTGGATAGATGCTATGCAAGAGAAATTAAACCAATTCGAACGGAATCAAGTTTGGGAACTTGTTCCCAAGCCCATTGATCATCCGGTCATTGGCACCCGATGGGTATTCCGAAATAAACTGAACGAGAATGGTTTAGTGACTCGTAATAAGGCTCGACTCGTAGCTCAAGGATACAATCAAGAAGAATGTATCGACTACGATGAGACTTATGCCCCAGTTACGAGATTAGAATCCATTCACATGTTATGTGCATTTGCATGTTTTCATAATTTTAAATTATTTCAAATGGATGTCAAAAATGTATTTTTAAATAGTTTTATAAAAGAAGAAGTTTATGTAGCTCAACCTCCTGGTTTTACTGATTTCAAATTTCCTGAATAAGTTTTCAAGTTGAAGAAAGCCTTATACGGTTTGAAACAAGCCCATCGTGCTTGGTACGATCGTCTAAGCTCTTTTCTACTTGATAACGGGTTTTCAAAGGGAAAGGTTGACACTACTTTGTTTATAAAATCTTTGAATAACAACATTCTTTTGATTCAAGTCTATGTAGATGATATTATTTTTGGATCTACTGATGAATCTCTTTGTCAAGAATTTTCAAAGTATATGCAGAATGAGTTTGAGATGAGCATGATGGGAGAGCTGAAATTCTTTCTCGGACTACAAATCAAACAAACCAACAATGGGACGTTCATAAATTAAGCAAAGTACACAAAGGATCTATTAAAGAAGTTCGACATGGAAGCAGTCAAGCCACTTAGCACACCAATGGCGACTTCAACCAAGCTTGATATTGATGAACTAGGCAAACCTGTCGACATACGTAAGTATCGATGTATGATCGGTAGCTTACTATATTTAACTGCTAGCCGACCAGACATTATATTTCGTGTTTGCTTATGTGCACGCTTTCAAGCTAATCCTAAGGAATCACATCTGTACGCAGTTAAGCGTATCTTCCGATACCTTAAAGGCACTTCTTCTGTCGGCTTATGGTATCCCAAAACCACGTTATTTGACCTAATCGGTTATTCTGATGCTAATTTTGTCGGATGCAAAGTAGATAGAAAAAGCACTAGCGGTACATGTCATTTCCTAGGAAAAACTCTAGTCTCTTGGTTTAGTAAGAAGCAAAATTTTGTTGCATTATCAACAACCGATGCTGAGTATATCGCCGCAGGACGTGGTTGTGCACAAATTTTGTGGATGAAACAAACTTTAGAAGACTATGGATTGCATTTTACACACATACCCATTTTCTGTGACAACACTAGTTCTATTAATTTGACTAAGGATCCAGTATGTCACTCTCGTACTAAATATATCGAGATTAGACATCACTTTCTTAGAGATCATCAACAAAATGGAGATATAGACCTTGTATACATAGACACACAGAATCAATTAGCTGACATACTCATAAAACCTCTAGCGGAAGATCGTTTCAATTATTTACGTCGAAAATTAGGAATTTTAGATGTCAATAATAATAATTAATTTTGTTTTATTAATTATTTATTCGATACGCAATAACTGTTTTCGAGACAAGCCTAAAAAGAGTCTGTCTGTCACCACGACTACAGTCGAAGCGGAGCGGTATTTAAGAGTTCTCTGGTGAACCTCCGTTAGCTAGAACAGTACTCCTACAGCTAATCTGAGATAGATGCTGAGTAAAGAATATTAATTTTTAAAATAATATTAATTATATTATTTTGAGATTTAAAATTACTAAACTCTGAATTAAACATTTGAAACGAATTAATGAAAAAGATGTGGCCTCATTATATATATATATTCGTTTCAATATATATATATATATATATATATATATATATATATATATATATATTATATATATATATATTATATATATATATATATATATATATATATATATATACCAGTCAGAACCCGAGGCCCCCTCTTCCTCATTCTTCCAAACATCATCAAAACAGCAGCAGCCATGCCCCCTAAACCCTAGTTCGTCTCCACCTTCCTTCTTCCAATCCACGTGGAGATCTTCGTCCAAACTTTGGATTCGTGCGGAGAATTTCGTCCTCTACAGCATATCCAATTCTCGGAAGGTATAATTCCTTCTCTCCTCCACTTTCCAATTGTTAGGGTTTCTAGATTTTGGGATAGAATGTCTAAGGGATTCAATCCTTTCAAGAGGAAGAAGACCAATGCCAGTGAAGAGGCATCGTCTTCGGATCCGCATACGGATTCCCTCTTTTCTTCGGTCCAATTGGATGACGGTGCATCGAACGAGTTTTACTTCAAAACTCCTAACCAAGCCCTATTGTGGTATGCCGATTTTATTATGCGTACTATTTATACCGGATCTCCGATCAAATGGACTGTCTTTCCCGACCACCGTCCTTACTTTGAGGCATTAGGGTTACAATACTTTGTTTCTTTACAATTTTCTATAGCTACTAATGCCATTAGATTATTTTACTGTAATTTTATGTTAGACACTTTTACCGCGAGAACACGTGTCGGAGGGATAGATATCGAGTTTACTGATGAAACGTTAGCGAAAATCCTTGGTATTCCAAACGAAGGTGCCCCGTTCGATGACATCACTGATTTCGATTTCTTTGATGGTATGACTCTCGTTAGTTTCAAGAATGAGCTTTGTGCGCCCACACGTGCTCGTCCTAGAAAGTTCAAGGCCAATAACTTGAACTTGTTTAACTACGAATTACATCGCATCATCTATTCCACTTTACTTCCAAAATCTACTTCCAAAGATGATGTCACTGCACTTGGGATTTCTGCTCTATATCACATTCTTAAGGGGATTCCTTTCTCTGCCCCTAAGACTATCATTCAGATGATGGATAGATGTCGCGGAAGAGACCGCAACATCTCTTATGTGATGATCATCCCACGCATCTTTTAGAGATTCGATATTGACTTATCCACTTGTGCTCTGGACCCTGAGCCCAAGTTCCTCAAACTCTCTCGTCGCAGCATTGCCATTGTTCCTCCACCTACAGCATCTGCTTCTCATGTACCTACTCCCACAGCACCTGGTCCTCCTTAGTCTTACCCTATGACCTTTAAGGGTATTCATCAGCATCTTTCAGATCTGCAGTCATTTTATGTTGACACTTCCAGGGAACATGAGTTCTGTGATGTGACTCGGTTCCAGGCTATTGCCAACTCCTTCGCCGATCTGAGATTTGCACAGACGGGTCACTCTGCTAGCTCTCTACCTCAAGACCCTTCTGTTTCTAGCTACCACATTGATGATGCGGCGGTCCACTCTCTGTTCCAGCCAGGGAACGCCTACGATTGGTATCGTACTTCTGTTGCCACTCATACTTCTGGAGCTGGTACTTCTAGAGCTGGTCCATCTGGACATGCTGGCGCTACAGCCGATGATGATGATGATGATGAGGATGATGATTTTTGAGATGTGATATTTTGTCTTATGTTTACTTGGAAATGCTCCGACATTCCAAGATATTATCAGTACTCTTATTTTCGTTATGCTATCTGACTTACATCGACCGTTGTTTTTATGCCTCGGTTTGGCTTTTATTCAGCACTTTATTTGTTTCAGCTTTCTTCTAGCATTATCTTTCTTTATGCTTCATATTAACTTCCTGTGACAAATATCATGCCTGTGTTGTTTTATATCTATCTGTTTTATTCACTGTTTATACCATGCCTGTGATGAATGTTCTTATATAATTTTATTTGTGTTTCTTCACTGTTTGTTACTTATGCATTTATTGCAGGGGAGCTTTCTCTTTTGCAATTATTTTGCTAAGTGACAAAGGGGAAGAAGTAAGATCTAACATCTTCATGAATACAGGTTATGAACAATTTTTTTTGATACATTTTTGAATTGATCCAAACTTAGATGTTATATCGGCAAGGTTTGTCAATTATCAAAATAGGGGAGATTGTTGGCCCATTGGTCATGGTCAAACCTGATTTTAATAATTGATCAAACTCTGTCTCGATATCAATGCAAGTCAATTCAGATGTTTATCTACGACGTTTTGGACACTGCTCAACGATGGATATCTATACTATGTTCAAGATCGAAGCTGTTTGCCATTCAGAATGTATTTCCTTCAAAGCAATGTAATTTTTCATTCTATTGAGTCTAGGAATACATTGTACACCAAGTCGTACTGGCAAATAGGTTGTCCGAAATTGTTTTTCAAAATCACCCTATCCTTTTAAAAATTGACCTATGTTTTTAAAAAATATCATTTTTACAAAAAACTTCTGAAGGACTTTTAAAAAAGCCAAAATAATTTTTCTCAAAATCAACTGGCAGAACCCTAGCAGAACTCGGCCAGAGTTCGGCCAAGTTGAACGTTATGTGAACGTTTGATTTTGAACTTGGTCTCCCTTCAGTTGCGGTTTGTTACAAAGAGTTCTGTCCGAATTCTGACTAAATTATGTCAGAGTTGTCTTTGGAAAAACTATAAATAGAGAAGGATTTCGATCATTTCAAATGGCCAATTCACTTTCAATCTCTTCTCTTCTAAAGCTTACATTTCTTCCAAAGAGTTCTAAAAGCTTCTATTTTCAAATCCCAAGCCAGTTACAATCCTCTAGTCGATTTGCCAGTACGGTGCGGTCTAGAAGTTTCAGAGCAATTGTAATCAGATACTTGATTGAAGTAGGCGTGAGCATATAACGGTTGAAAACCGAAAACCGAACCGAACCGAAATATGACAAACGGTTCAGTTTTTCGGTTATCGGTTCGGTTTTCGGTTTGAAAATTTAAAAAATTTGAAATAACGGTTCGGTTTTCGGTTCTTCATTCGAAAAACCGAACCGAACCTAAAATCGATTTAGATTTAGTAATTTATCAAACTACCCACAATATACATATACTAATGTTTATTAACCCCTAACTGAGCGCACTCTCTTCTCCTATTCTATGTCGGTGCTTCTTTGAGCACTTTCTCTATCTACCTTCAATCTATATATACTAATATCTTTCACTCTATGTAATATAACAATTCATAAATACAATAATGTCATATATTTTTTTAAATTTTGTTATTTAAATAGGTCCATTTTGCTAAAAACTTGAAGGCCATGCACATTGGCCCATAAAACCGAACCGACCGAAAATCGAACCGAATTAATTCGGTTCGGTTTTGTTCGATTTTTATAAAAACGGTTCGGTTTTCGTTTTTGAAAAATACGGTTTACAGTTATTTCGGTTTTCACATATTCGGTTCGGTTTGAACCGAACCGAACCGATGCTCACCCCTAGATTGAAGAAACAACTCTTCACAATTGAAGTTGGTCGAGTTCTTCGTATTAAAGCTCGCATCTGTAGAAGTTCTAAGGACTTCGTATGAAAACTTGCGAGATTTTCCAATAGTGGATTCAACTGGAAGCTAGAGTTCTTTCGACTGGACTAGTCCTCACAAGAGAAAAACCAGTATAAATCTCGGTGTTTGTGTTTGCCTTCTGATCACTCTTTTATTTCTTTCATTAACTTTGTGATTATTATTATATCTGTGATCTAACTGCTAACGAGATTTTTAATTAGCAATATTCCGCTGCCTACTCTATTCATCCCCCTCTAGAGTATTCTGCTTTACGATTTCGTTCCTACAAAAACTCATGAAGAAAGTTTCTAGAGTTTGGCATTTCTTATGCTCCAAAAATCAAAGCTACGGAAGAGTATATAATATGATCATAAATAATAGTGGAAAAAGATATCTACCAATAACTATATTAATCAAAATAATAAAAATAAAATGACTCTAAAATTCACGGGGCTTACAACCTACCCACCTTAAAGAATTTTGTCCTCAAAATTATACTAACTCATAGGATAAAGGAACTAGTCATATTGGATTTCTAGAGGATGCTAATACTAATGGGTTTACATATTCTAAGCATATATCATATCATTAAAATAATATGACACCACTATATTTAAACAAAGAAATAGATGCCATATCACATTGAGATAGCAGTACATCATATGGCTAGGTTTAGGCTAAAGGATTTGTGCTGCAACTTTGGTTCTTAAGATAACATAGCTCAATAGACCAACCCTCCAGACAAGGACAAAGGGTGAACAATTCACTATGACAGTCTATGTCCCTAGGTTGCTAACAGAAACAAGAAATCATCCTAATTAGGCTTACGATCGGCTAATCATTAATATATGGTAAACTCTCTAATACTCATATCTATGGAATTCTACCCACCTTAGTTATTCACCTAGTCCTATCAAGCATTGATTCCTAACTTCTCCTCATAAGAATCTTTCAAATTCTTAAGTAAGATGAAGTGGCTACTCTAGGCATTGATACGAAACTAAAAGAAAATAATAAAGCCTTAAAATCAATAATCGATGTAACTAAGATAATACCTGCTACAACTACTCTCTATAGGCTTATTCTCTATTGGTGCCATAATATAGGCCTGGCCAATTCTCTGTCCTCCAGGTGCTGGTAGCCTCGGAACTGCAATTGCCTGAGTAGGTGGTCGGGGCCAAGGTGGTGATGGCCTTTGATATATTCGGTCATGATGCTACGTGCAATCTCTAGCCCGTTATTGACTCGAACCACACACTAGGCACTCCTAACTTCTTCTTGCAATCCTTCTGAACATATCCCTTCTTGTCGCAAAACTGACAAGTCGGGAGCTCCTTTATCTGGTTCAAGGCGACCTGCTGCTGAAGATGTATTGTCATGACCCGCACCCGAATATTTGGACACAAGTGTGTGGGCTACGCCCAACCTACGCTACGGTATCGACGGTAGAATGTTGTCAAGTACCCAATAAGTATCTACAATATCTAAATGATCAATAATCATAATGTGCTCCAATCACATCAGAAACAACTAAAGAAGATATAAAAATAGGAAAGATATCAATAACTCTGAAACAACTAAAGTCTACAAGTGAATATACATGATCAGAATGTATCGGAGACAAATTCGATAATGAAACATAAATCAAAATACAATGGCTTGGAACTCTCGAAAGACAACTCATGGTGAATAGAACATCGAGATCCGTCTCAGCAAGCGTCATCCTGTAGTCTAATAATATAGGGCATAATAATTCCTAAAAATGTGGTTATCCGGTCAGGATTGGAGCAAAGTACATAACCCTAAAAGCTGTTCTAGTGCATGGTAGAAAATATAGAACTAACAATAGAATAAGATACATGACATGCTGAAAAGTAAATACAGAAAAATAGAGAAATAACGTCATAAAGATATAAGAAAACTGAGTACATGAATAAAATAGAGAACATGATAAACTGTAATAAATATAAGTGTTTTAGAGCACAAGACAGTTACGTGATTGGTTTAGGTTGTACATGATTATTCTATGGTAACTCCATTATACGTGAAGGTATAATCACTACAACAAATAGGGTCTACAATAGCAGTTTTTCTATACGTTCAAGTGTCCCCGCTATAGAATGTTATCAACAATAGCGTTCTTTCTGCAGTGCTATAAAAATATCTATCTATAGCATTTTTTTGAATGCTGTAGAATCTATAACATTCATCTCAAAGCAGATCTCATGTTCGAATCCTAGGAGAAACAGCGTAGGTTTTTATTTTAGTAACATATTAACTGTTACAAATGAGTAGAAAAAGTACTAATTTTTCACTCTCTGTGATCAGGGAACAAAAGGGTTTCATTTCCCCCCATTTCCCCTAAAGAAAAGTTTCATTTCCCACCCAAAGTTTTCCATTCCCCCGCCAACCCCCGCCCGATTTTCGATCAACACTCCCATAACTCCCACCCATCACTCTCCTTACTGTTATTCTTTCTTCTCTCTCTCTCTCTCTCTCTCTCTCTCTCTCTCTTACTTTAGTCGGGCGAGCACCACTATCGTCCCTCCTTATTCGACCGCTGCTATAATTTTCATCGGTAATTTGTCATCCTCCTCTGAATCTAGGGTTATGAATCCATCAACCTCTTCCTCTGTTCATGGATTCAAGCCGATGACATGGTGTGGGGAAAGGTGAAGTCCCACCCCTGGTGGTCGGGCCTCATCTACAACGAGGCCTCCACGACCCCGTCATTGTGTAGGACCCGTTAGGAGAACCACGTGGGCATCGTATTCTTCGACGACAACAACTACTTCTGGTTCGACCCCTACCTCATCTCCTTCTCCCCCAACCTTCTTGACAAATCTAAGCAGACCAACCATAGGAGCTTCATCATCGTCGTCGAGGAGACCATTAACGAGTATGCAAAGAGGTATAGTTCCTTATGACCTCATCAAAAGTGTTTGTAAAAATGATTTATAGGAACTTTATACCCATAGGCGTTCGTCAATCTCGTCACGCTGCCAGTACTTTGGCTCATGCTTTCCAGCTCCTTCTCAGTCTGCTTGACTCTGGCCTCAGCCACCGATGGGTACAATTTTAGTACATAGGTCTACTGATATCATCTTTACCAGATGATGATCTACACATGTGGCATCGTAGATTTGTCTAATGTTGAAGCTGTAGTATTTGTCTTCATAGCACAGATTTGTCTAGTGCTTAATGCTAATAGTATATGTCTTCATAGCTTGTGAAGACATAATTTGTATCTCTTATAAACACAATATTTATCAGTTTCTATCCCCTCTAAGCTAGTGGCACCCACATGTTCATTATCAGCTTTACCACATTGCATATTTTGATAGTGAGTAGGAATATACTAATGCGTAATTGGAGAATGAGCAATGAACGGTGGCAACCTCATGCAAGTGTTACAATTTTTTTGTGCTTGATTTTGACACCTGGAATATATTTTTCCAGTCAAAATTGTAAGACATAATGTATAACAACGTGCTCGTTATAAACTTAATGTTGACCCTTCTGTGGAGCAACTGAAGAAGCTTTGTACCAATTGCTGCAAAAATGTTAGGCCAGAAAGAGTCATGTTCCTTTACAATTGTCATGGAGTACCAAAGCCTACAACCAATGGTGAAATTTGGGTCTTTAATAAGGTTTTTTTTCAGTTGTGCTCGATATTACTGTACTTAATCCAATATTGTTGTTTTTATTAATTCATAAACTGTGTTCAAAGTTATACACAATATATGCCATTACCTATCGGCAACTTGGATTCATGGCTGAAGACACTATCAATATATGTTTTTAACTGCTCAGCTACAGGGATGTTTGTTAATGCTTTTATTGAGGTCGGTATGACCAAATTTATTTCTTACTTTATTGTTTCCCATGAAATATTTAGCAGTGTACGTCAAGATTGGAACCCTTCTCTTGCATCTTATTCTTCTTCAAAAGACTGTACTCTGCTTGCTGCCTGTGAAGCACATGAGACTCTTCCACATGTAACTGAAGCATGACAACAATGTAACCAGAGGATGCCACTTATCTATGTGAAGCTTTGAAACTGGTCATGGAATATATACATGAAGCATGACAACAATGTAAACCAGAGGATGCCACTTATCTATGTGAAGCTTTGTATGTATCACGTTTGATCTATTTTTCTTTGTTTGGTCTTGTATTCATGTATGTGTTGTGTAGTACTTTTAATTAACTGAAAGCTTTATATAGATATTTTGAGGCCTAGCTTACATTCATGTTGTTCTTGAAGTCTGTCGTAGAAGTGAAGTTGCAGAATCTTCTGGTATGTCCTTTAAGCTTAAAAACACTCGCCTTATTTTAAAGTGAACAATCATTCTTCTTTTCTTAACCTTATTAATGGATTCTTCGCAAGTTCATCCTCTTACCCATCAACTCAAGCTATTGAAACTTGTTCTTATTTCTTAACAGAAACTATTGAAACTGGAATGTTAAGTTCTTTTTGGATGGTGTTGTGTGACCCGGTTATTTATGTGGATAGTTTTCAAATAGGTTGTGAACATTTCAAGGTTTATATGTGAGAATCCTATAATATAACTACACTTGTTCTTGTTTCTTAACAAAAGCTATTGAAACTGGAATATTGAGTAAGTTCTTTTTGAATGATAGGCCATCTCAACTCAATTCATAAGTCCAGTTCGTTGCGCTCATGGCTTTCTAGGATGTATGAAATCTATGGGTACAATGTCTAAAACTTTCATCGTAAAGTGGCTTCATCCCTGTATGGAGTATGGTTGCAGTAGTCTTCTTGTTTTGGATGTATTGTTTGCTGGCCCTTAGATTCAAATAACATACTCAATTGCACACTTAAGTACATATATCCCAAAGGAAGGATTGAAGCCCATGGAAATGAGGTTAATGAGAGCGGCCTCGCAAAATGCAGGTGGTAAAGATATTTTCCATGTAACTGATTTAATGCTAACTAACTAGAAGTACACATACATTCTGAACTATTTTTGTACAGTTTTGCAGCTTACAGCTCTGTGTTATCTAGACAATAAATAACATTTGTACTTGAACTCGTTACAAATATTTATCCTCAGAGCAATACATCTTTGAAGGTACAAATATTGAACACCACCAGATTTCTTGTCTACTTTGACAAGTTTGTCCTAATGTTGCCTTTTCTTTCCTCTTTCAAGGGAATCTATAAGTCTAGTTGGAATTTTTTTGTACACAGTGTGAAGCTAAACGTTTTTAGAAAATAACCTCAAATCTAAACCAAAACGAGATCCATATTAGTTATGTTTCAATTATGAAATTCAAGAAACCTCTTATAATCAGTTCGAATTTGGCATGATCTTCTTAGGGGACCCTTGTACTCAATGGTTCATATTTATTAACTGGTAGCTATTTTAGTTATTTAATTGAAATTTTATTTTAAATTTTCTTCCAGGGTTTGGAAGGTTTGGTCTATCTTCATGAGCAAGGTGTTATTCATCAAGATATTAATGGTGCAAATATTTTGACAACGAAACAGGTAATGTTTCATCATGAAGTAATTTTCATTATATACCTGCCTTTAATGTAGGGAAAACTTGTGAAGATTACAATATACATTTTATAGTATCCACTATAGTTTTATCATATCTCCAGTCATAATTCAAATTTATTTTCACCATCTTATGTTTAAAGGGGAATTGTTGTTATTTTTTCCCAGGGTTTGATTAAACATGCAAAATTTGGAGTTCCCACAAAATTAAATGAGGCAGATATTAATACACATTTGTAGTTGGGACACTATATTGGATGACACTGTAGGTAATTAGTTAAATGTTTGTTTTAATTCCTTCTAAATTTTTGTACACTGTAAAGAAATTCAGTTCTACTATAACCTTTGAAATTTACTCATGAATATTTGATAACCAAACTACCTAGGTAAAATACTGGGGTGATATTAAAAATAAACTAAAGAGAACCAAGCTTAAATTTAGATGTTACTTAAATTTATAGATCATCTTTTTGGTACCAAAGCTTAACATACTAGCTTCTGCAGTCCTGTTCTCAGCAAGCATTGTCTGTTCCAGTTAGGCTGCTTTATCGGGGTGGGTTAAAGCAATAATTACCATGTCATTGCCTTCTTTTGTCATTACACTAGGCAAAAGACCTTTTTGATTTTTTGAATCTAGTTACTATAGCTTGGGTTTACACTTGGTTCTTGCCATTTTGTCTGGGGCTCCTTACCAAATACATAGATACATGATCTTGTATGAACTTATTTTTTATATAATAATGCTAATGTGTTTTTTTCTCAATTTTGTGTAGGTTGGCGTGTAAATTTTTGATGGTTGTGGATATAAACTAGAAGGAAAGAGTCGATCGAGATGCATTTTGGCCTACAGACATTTTGTATGAAAATGAAATGATTTAGTTGAATATTGGACTAGCGTTAGGTTACAAACATTTTGTACATGTTGGATTCTCTTTACATGAAAATTTTAATTTGAATTACTATTTCGATCACTTTAGGCGTACAACAACTTTTTGTACATCTTGAATGTTTTAATGAAAAATGTATGAATTTTTTTTTGGCCAATCTTTTCTATATCTTGATTGATCGAAATGGAAGTTGTGATTGAAATTGTTGAAATCAAAATTATAATTCAGCATGAATTTTTATGGTGCACAAGTTAATTGTATGTGATACAGAACATGTTATTTAGATATGAAATTGTGTAGCAGATTTATGGCACTCAAAACGCTATAAAAAATTGACATCGTTTAGAAATGCTATAATAAATCAACAGCATTAAAGAACGCTATGCACCATCTACAACATTCATAAACGCTATTATTCATCAACATCATTCAAGAATGCTATAGACTATCCACAACATTCATGAACGCTATAATCAATCTACAGCATTGACGAACGCTATAAACCATCCACAGCATTCATGAACACTATAATCCATCTACAACATTCAAGAATGCTATAATGTTATAGCGTTCACATACTATAGCGAAAAAAATTATAGTAGACAAAATACGCTATATAAGGCTTTCTATAGCATTCGGCGCATGCTATTGTAGGCCATACTTGTTGTAGTGAATCGACATATACATGAGTACACTAGAGAGATTTAATCACATAACCACTTCTATTCCCCTACCCCAATCAATACACAAGGATCCAATCACAATATGTTACGTACACGATAGTTAGTTTGAACATGAAGCATATGTGAGCACATGAGAGTACACGAGAGCACATGAGAGTGCATGAATAATACAAGTACAAGGAGTATACGATATACATGGTAAAGTACATGAACATGAAATACCTGATGTACCCGATAAGGGGATAACATCGCATAACAAGATCCATATAGTACCAATCCGTGTTAACCATGTGTTAGCATCAAGTAAAGTATTCTAGAGCAGGCAATATAGATACTATCATGATAAAAACGATCAGAAAATGTACTCGCCTCGATTTGGTTGAAGTCGACGTGCACGACACAAACATGTCGACACGGGATAGGTACCGATGCTATGCTCCATAAGATGGTCCCCAAATGATGGTACAGGTGGTTCCATTGAGTCCAGAACGATCCAAATAGCCTAGTTTAGTATATAGAAGCTCAAATCAGAGTTTGGCACGATAATCGAATCAAGAAGGGGAATGACTATAACAGTCACGATTTACGATTTAAGGAAAAAGAAGAACTATAAATATAACTATCAAGAATCATTATAATATAATTAGAATCTATACTTTATTAACTATAAGGATTTAGACATATATATGGAAAATATAGAAAAACATTCTAACTAAATCTCCAACTTGTCAAATATGATTTTTAGGTCAAAACTTTGATAATAGCATTTTAGAAATATCAATTTATATACTTATACAAATTCTCAATTAAATAATACTATTAATAACAAAATACTACTATTACTAATTTTATCAATGGTAAATAATGTGGTATAATTATTAGTACAAATAAAATAGTAATAATATTTAACATTTAAAAGTTGACAATATAAAATAATAAAATAAATATTGGTGAAAGTAATAATGCTTACAACAGCATCCCGAAATATTTCTTAAATCATATAAAATTTTAGGCCCAAATATAAATACATATATCCCAACTAAATAAACAAAAATAATTCACTTAGACTTACTAAAACATAGGGCCCAGACCTTGTGGCCCAAATAGCCAAATTTACTAGTTCAAAATAATTACTATAATAATAGTAGTAATTAATAAATATTGAAATCCCTAAATCCTATTATTAATCAGCAAAGAAGAAAGAATTTAAAAACATAAGTAATATTAAAATAATCTATTTAATATTAAAATAAGGAGAGGGTTAATTGTTGTGTGTTGACCAATATGTTCCTTAAATGAAGAGGCTTTATGTTGGTGTTGTTAACACCAACTCAAATTTCTAACTCCCAATATGAGAAGGGGTCAAGCTGAGTTATAAATCAACTCATACTTACAAATTAAGGAAGAGAGAGGAAAGTCCTCTGCCGAGTCAAAAAAACGAAGGAGTTGTCCCCTTCCAATTCTAACAACTCAATAAATAAATTTCCAATTAAATATGAGGAGAGAATGGGTATTGGTTGGTTCAATCGGATCCAAAATTCTAAATGACAATACTTAAAATGAAGGGAAGAAGGGGGAGTGCTCCTCTCTCCAAATATTCTTAAACCAAGAAATTTCCCCAAATCCTACAGAGAAGTGGAGAGGGAAGGAGTGGGAGCTCACAAGGGTTTTGGGAGGTGCGGCGAGCCGGCTAAGACTGCGAGAATGGCGTGGTGCGGACGCGGTCGGGGGACCCAATCGCCGGTTCGGCGAGCAAGGCGCCGGAGGGCACTAGGCGGATGGAACGCTCGCCGGCGTGGGCGGACGGCTTGGGGAGCAGCACCGGCACAGAGGTTTCTCTCTTCCTCTCTCTATCTCTATGTGGTATTGTGAATGTGACTGTGGCGGTGGTGGGATGTGTGGTGGCGGTTGTGAAGAATGTCATGGTGGTTGTGATCGGCTCCGGCCAGAGATGGGGGAGGAGTGGTGGTAGGGGAAAATGGTAGCAATGGAGGATGTTTGGTTATGTCGACTATAGGAGTCGACTGGTGGGGTGGTCTGTGGTACTGCAGTGGTGGTCGGGTGTGGCAGAGTTGCCGGGATGGGGTGGTCGGGAGCATGGCAGCATTGGTGGCGATGGCAACGGTGGTGCGGGCCAGTTTGATGGTGGTCGGCATTGGCCGGAGATGGCCTGGGAGGATGTCGTCTTGGTCGGGATCATAGCAGTAGGGTGGCGGCTGTAGAAATTTCTAGGGATGTGTGTAGAATTTCTAGGTTTTGGGGTGTGTGTAAAGTGTGTTGGGAAGGGTGCCTATTTATAGGGTGGGTTGGAGAAACCCTAAGGCCTCGTTTGGTTCGCGGAATGGAAGAAAAAGGAAATCAATTCCTTGTCATTTTCTTTCTTTTGGAAAACTTTAATTCCTATTGATTTTTCTTTCCGATGTTTGGCAATGCCAAGGAATTTGGAAAGAAAAGTGAATACTTCAATGTGGAAAAGTGATTCCTTCCTTAGATGGATGGAATCACTTTTTCCCCTAATTTTCCTTCCATTGGGAATCACTTTTCTTTCCTCCTCAATTCCTTGGACGCCCAAACATAGGAAAGTAATCACTTTCCTTTCCCAACCGGGAGATTCCGCCAACCAAACGAGACCTAAAAATGTAAATGTAATAGATAAATAAAAAATTAGTGAAAATTGCTAACTTACTAGCACACACTAACTACTAATAATTTATTTGTTAATTTAGTTAATTAATACAAATATTTACTAGCTATTTATAATTTATATATTACTACTAGTTAATTTATGAGCTAATTACAATTTAGCTACCACTATCAATTATTACCTAACTCAAAGGACCTAGCCCACAATCCATGTCCAACTTGGTAGGCTAGAAAATCGAAATGGTCTTAGCCAGATACGAGGGAACCGAATAACCAACCAAACACCAAAAACCTTTAACTAAAATAATTAGTAAATAAATATTTTATTTACAAAACATATTCTCGCTATTATTCCTTTATATGAAGATAGATATTTATAACTTATATATTTTCTCGAAGTGGACAGAAAATTCAATTAACGTAAACATCTCACAAAATAGTTTTTTACAAACCAATGACCAACAAGCACCACTTGCAATTACGGTCGAAAATATTTTTCAATATTAGAATTGCACGATTTTCAAGGATTTAGAAAAACTTCAAAAGCAATGGAAATTTTAAAATATTCGAAAAAATCCAATTTTTGGTTAACGGAGGTTACATGTACTTCTGGCCGTCTGATTGGTCTTACATGCTATCAAACTTAAAACATAAAATATGATATAAAAGAAAATAATAAAACATAATTTCTAGAGGACTTTACTACTAGTGAGATTCTAAGTTCACATAAACTACCAGAAAATAAGGTAACCATAGTTCTAGGTCCATTCTAACTTAAGCAACAAGGTCAAGATCGTGATCCTACTAGTGAGATGTTCTAGTACGATGCAATTCCCTAGAAGAATACAAAACTTGGCTATTGCAGAATGAAGTCATGACTTTATAAGGAGTCTTAAGTACCGTTATGGTGTTATTGGTCAATGATTCTATAAAAAATATTATTACTAATTCAACATTATTCCTATATAGGTCAGGTCTTTAATAGGATAGAAGGAAGACAATACTCTACTCCTTCTAGCTATTAACATGTTATACAATTCTTTCAAGTACACCTAAAATTTTGTACCTATCTGCTAGATAAGGGTTGAGGCTGAGCTGAATAGATACACACACCTATCGTTCAATCTTCTAGTCATGGTATTTTATAGCTCGTTACAAGGCTAGTCTTACCATATATAGAGACAATCGTCTAACCTAACTTAAACCTTCATACTCTATCTAATACTTCTAGGTCACTTATCATGATATTAGTACTGTATAAAAATTTCTCTAGTACTTCTATTCAAGGTCATATCTTAGGCAAAGGGTAGCATAGATTAGTCTAGTAATCTTAGGGTCTCTCGTTAGGGTCAAATCCTACAGCGTATTCTATTCTAAATTCCATCTTAGAGGAATATCTATATAATTCTACCCACCTTAGCTATTTACCTACTCCTATCAAGCATGAGTTCTTATGTCCTCTAAGTTGAATTTTCTACTGTAGAAGAATGCTACTCCTACCTACTCGGTCTATCTAGTATAGGTGTCTATCTTTACCCTACTCGTATGTGGAAAATCACTCCCTATAATATTATATCCATTTTACTTCTATCACACAATATAAACAAAACAGTTCATCAAGCATATATGTTCGATTTTTCGAAACTAGAAAAGACGAGAATTCGATACAAGGAGTTCAAGAGAGGTAGTTTGATTACAAACACGAGGTTCAAGGACGATAGTAGATATCAAAGGAAATTAAATAGCAGTTGTGGATTGAGATTCTAATACACTATCTTATTGTAGTCTCGTTCGGCACAGTAACGTAATTGAAACAATTTAATCTTGACATGCATGGCCACCACAAAAATATGTCACTCCCCAGTTCCAAAACATTTAGGAACCTAAGGCATGAGCATGTCAGTTGTACGGCTAGAATAAGTATCCAAATTTAATAGACTTATCCTAATCGTAGTACACTGTGAAAGTAAACTAAATCTACTATGTCTCTATTATATCTCAATCCACATGTAGATAAATAAATAATGAACATCATGTAATATAGTCGGCCGCCTATAATACACATGTTCGAACAAACTCGAAAATAACATAAGTTTGCAAAAGTAGGCTAATGAGTAAGATATAACAAAAAATAAAATAGAAAGTACAAGAAAATGACAAAGTAACACTAAAAGCGATACCTGAACCCTGCAACCAAATTATACCATCCATCTGTATATACTATGAGCTCAGCAACAACCAAGATATGTAACCATGTCCTCAGAAGGACGAGCAAGATACAGAAGAAACAATACCATAATGAACTGTAAATAAACATGATAATGGGTTCACTAACCATCTATATGTATGCACATCGAAGACGACTTTGGTACGTATGAGTAGGTGAAGGAATAAAGCATAGCATCCGCTAGAGGCTTATGTATATATTAGCATACCTCTCGACCGTGTTCTAACGTGCGGTCAGCGACCGCTGCCGGATATATATACTTTAGAAATACACCCATAACCGAAAAACTATGAACCTATATTCGGGCAACCACTGAGGCTAATATGTGGCTTCTCATATGCCTACTAATAGTCTTCCCCACCCATGTCTTGCACTAGTCATATCTACGACTCGAATAATACATATCTCAATGCAAGTCACTAACTAGACTCACACTAACTCTATATGAACCGACACATGAACTACTCATACCGGTAGATAGCCGAATGCGTAAGCTCGTGCCAACACAATGTATCTCACTCACGGTGTCGTATAATGATATGTGACAAGGCATGGAAGTTATTATGAATAACTTCACAACTTTTCGAGTACGTCTCCTATACATATAAGTCAAATATATGCACATTCACCACAACATCTATGCCACCATCGATGGCACCCAAGTTATACTTAGATGCACACTACTAGAGTAACACATTACAATACATGAACAATATCATGAAATTAAAACAGTAACAAGATGATGACGTATCGTGCCTGGATTTGCAGCAAATGAATAAAGTATCGATCCGGCTTCAACCTCCGCAGTCACGGTCTCACGATATATATATATATATATATATATATATATATATATATATATATATATATATATATATATATAACATTAATAACCACACTAATATTATTACTACCATTGATATATAAATATATATATATAGTCCATAGGAATAACTAACTATATACTAGTCACAACTAGTCATAATATATACTAGTCATAATATTCCTTCTAGGACTAATAAAATTCCACAAAATATATGTATATAATATTCAGTATTTGTTGTGAAATAAATATCTATAATTCTAGAAATATATTTTATATTATTATTATTGCATAAAATCCATTTAGAAATCATCTCATGATCAAATTAATATCCATATTGAAAAATCAACATTATTAGAACTTGTTTAACTATAAATAAAATAACTTTATATTCTAAAATAAATGGTGAACAATTATTTAAATTATCAAATATTCATGATCATAAGTCAAGGATCAATAATTTGGAGCATTGGATGCACAAAAAAAAAATTTTTTAGGACCACAAGATGGTAATTTCGATAGTTTATTTTACGATAAAATTTGTTCTTCAAAGATGGAATAATTCAAGCATTAAAACAGCAAAACTATGAAAAAAAATAATTGAAGGATATTGTAGATAATTAAATTACGATTATTTTTATATATGATATCAATGGTAAAAGTTATTATAACTAGACCAAAACCTCCATATACCAAACAGTGTCAGTTCTGGACACCCTTTAGTAAAACGTGTGCCTCGACCAATCTAGAAAGTATTTCGAAATAAAATTTTATATGAAGGTAGTTGACACAGGGAAACCAAAAAAATTAGTTTCACGAAGTTTTGATGTCTAGAAGTGGAGAAAATATTGTCGCAAGATGGCATACCTGTTGTGATTTTTGGCCAGCAAGGTAGGATGACTTTGGATGGCTATTGCGGCTTGTAGGGGATGTTATAGGCCTTGTGGCTTCTTCGATGGTAGAGGGGGGTATTAGGCATGTTGAGGCTGAGGTGTCAAGGCCTGGAGTGGTTGGCAATGACGAGACAACAGCAAGAAGAAGGAGGGCAGCAGCAGTAGTTCGACTGATAGGGGTGCAGGTTTTTATGGTTTGATGGAGGGAGTTTCGGGCAGGTTTGTGTTATATAGATAGGGTTTTGGGTAGGAGTCGGTGTCACGCCCCAGAACCAGAATACTGGAGAGCGGGGGAATGACTCAGCCAGCTACGTATTACGGGTAGAAGAATACCGTATAGTACGATCAATGCTGTCTACAAGACGAGGGGGTGCATACTACATGGAAGTCTTCCTATGGTCTCTTTACTTTTATTGTCTCAATCATTCAAACAAGAAACAGAAATAGAGAACATGTGAGATAAAGAAGTAAGGCGTCCCAAACGCTCAGTCAAAATGTTCTTGATATCTGGCTTTACAAAATACAGTCAGATGATGTAGTAAGTATACACAATTGTTAGCAGCTGCAGTCTGACTTAGTTACAATTATGCAAAAGTAGGTACAAGACAATCCGACTAACATGTCGGTGCCAAACAGCAAAGTATAAAGTAAATAACAAAACGAGCGGTGAAGAAAGGGACCCACTCGAGTCCTCCTGCGATCATCCCTCTAGTGTTGACCATCTTGGAGGTAGAAGTAAGCTGGATCCTCGGGAACCGGCTCTAAATCTGGCCATGCAAAACCAGAGAGGTTAGACCTCTAATAGCAAGTACCACAAGGAAGCACGACATGAGAACTAAAACCAGTAATGAGAAATATAATAATAGATCTCTGCTTTCCACTAGGATTCACATCACATCACGACACTTCGAACCAACCTCCCAACCAAACAAGGACAGAAATTGGCCCGTCATGTCCTGATATTCTGATCATCCCAGTTAGGTAACAGAGTAGGTACAGTGCACAAACAAATCATCTTGAACGACCAATCAAATCCTACGGCTTGTTATTTTGAGTCCCAAGTTATCCTAGAATTTATGCAATAGGGATTCCTCAGTTCTTACTATGTGCGATCAAGGCTAGTCGATCCAGTCAATCAATTGCGCCATTCATGAATTAGACGAGTCCCAGCGGGACGCCCGTCATCAATATACAATATACAATAATAATATAAGCAGATACTGTTCCCTGCCCGTGTGGCAGGTTTACAGTATCTGTGGGAACCAGCCGGCCCGTCGGGTACTACTTGTCACAAGGGGGCTGCCATATAAGAACTCGGGAATCAATTCTCTCTATGCAATCATTATTTTATTTAACTTAATAGTCTCTACGTTGAGTGAAGTACCATGCCGTGGATCATGGTCATTCAGAATGAGTACTTTCGTACGAGGTACGATATGCACAACCCTACAATGATACCAGTGCGGTCAGGTTGTAGGTCTTACATAGCGTAATACAACAATCAAAACTAACCACGGAGTAATCATGCCTTGACCATAAAGTATACATGCTTCTTTGTAAGATAAATAAATAATTAAATAAATAAATAATTTGAAACCTGCATGTGCCTGTATGCCAATATTCGGGATTAGCCAGTCGATTTCAATAGTTCATAATTAATATGAACGTGTCTCATTCATTCAATTCAAAGACGACTAGCCAGTCTCTTAGTTCCAACTAGGAACGCATGATCAATTATTAGTCAAGGTCACAATCATTATCAATGGTGACAAGGCATGAAAGTCAACTAGTATTCAGTGGGGTCGAGTCTACAACTCTCAGGGTTTAATTCCAGTCAATCGGGGTATCTGTAATTCAATTCACGACACATGGTACATCCCACGTGACAATCTATATTTAACAGAAATATTAACATATCATGATCATATCAAGTTTTATGTCAAAAGGCGTAAGGATATAAAATGGACGTTAAATATCTAATAAGATATCAATATACAGGGCTATAGAAGATCCAGGGTAAGCAGGCTACTCTCATGTCAGCCTACGCTCATGTCAGCGTACGCTCAGGTCAAGCTATGCTCAAGCCAGCGTACGCTCAGGTCAAGCTACGCTCAAGCCAGCGTACGCTCAGGCCAAGCTACGCTCAAGTCAAGCTAGCGTACGCTCAGGTCAAGCTACGCTCAAGTCAAGCTAGCATACGCTCAGGTCAAGCTACGCTCAAGTCAAGCTAGCGTATGGACTCCATACGACTCCTTACTATCCAAGCCAGCGTATGCAAGTCATACGCTTCCAAAAGGTAGCGTATGAACTCCATACGACTCATGACCATCCAAGTAAGCGTATGCAAGTCATACGCTTCCAAAAGGCAGCGTATGCACTCCATACAACTCCTGACCATCCAAGTAAGCGTATGCAAGTCATACGCTTCCAAAAGGCAGCGTATGCACTCCATACGACTCCTGACCATCCAAGTGAGCGTATGCAAGTCATACGCTTCCAAAAGGCAGCGTATGCACTCCATACGGCTCCTCACTATCCAAGTGAGCCTATGCAAGTCATACGCTTCCAAAAGGCAGCGTATGCAAGACACACGCTACCTAAAAAGGCAGCGTATGGACTCCATACTGCGCTGCGCTAAAGAGCGCGCACAGCTCAGTGACGCAAGCTAAAAAGCTAGCATACACTGCTCACTGTCTTCTCCAAACAGCAAGAACTCCATGGTTGTACCCCAAAGTTCCAAAAGTCCATAACTTGGTCAAAACAAGTCCAAATCCAACTTTCCAAAGGTCAAAATTGGGTAGAATAAACTTCTCTACAACATGGAACCATCAAAACTTGAAAATAAAGAAGTTTGATAGATCAAAACCACCAAACTCCAAAAATAACTCATTTCTAGATCTACAAAAATTAAGACTTCGAAATGAAAAATGCCAAGTTCTAAACTCTCTTAGAATCACAAGGGGAAGAGAATGGAACCATAAAAATGGGTCCTCATGAAGAAGCAAGATGTACTTGCCTATGGGTTTGGTAGGTGGAGAGAGTAATGAGAAAGAAGAAGAGTAATGGTGAAGGAGAGTAATGAAGAGAGAGAATGGAGAGGGTGGCTTTAAATATGGAAGGGGTGGTAGGTGGGAGTTGGGCCGGGTCCAATGGGTCGGGTTGTAGGGGATCCAACCAAAGCCAACCCGAACCCAAATAAGCAAGACTAAGGCAGGGAATAAAAGCAGGAAATAAAGTACAGAAATAAAATTGCAGGAAATAAAATTAACATGAATTAAAGGAATTTAAATACAGGATAATACATGATAAATATTAAATAAATACATTCGAGGAGTACATGTATAAAATACGCATACTGGGAACGGGGAGTGACATCTCTACCCTCCTTAGAAAAATTCTGTCCTCGGAATTTCAAATCCAAGCAGGATAGAAACATCGGGGCTAAACTAATCTAAGTACAAGCAATTCAATCAAGCAATCATTTTACAATGTCCTTAACAAGTAACATATCTATACTTAACAATCTACGATATTAAGCAATTCTACCCATAAGGTGATAAGCATGAGAAATCAAGACAATCAAGGTACACAGAAAAGATATACCTTGTGAGTCAAACAGATGTGGATACCGTGATCGGATATCATCCTCACGTTCCCACATTGACTCTCCCAAAGAGTGATGACCCCAAGCAACCCGGACAAGGTTAATTGTTCGGTTCTTGAGTATCTTCTCCCTTCGGTCCAAGATAGACACAGGTTGTTCCTCGTAAGACAGGTTGGTACCAACAACCAGTTCTGAATGATCGAGGATATGGCTGTGGTCCGATACATACCTTCGTAATTGAGATACATGAAATACGTCATGCACCTCTCGTAACGAAGGTGGAAGGGATAAACGATAAGCAACATCGCCTATCCTATCAAGGATAACGAATGGCCCTACGTATCGTGGGCTCAACTTCCCGCGAACGCCAAATCTAATGACCCCACGGGTAGGCGAGATCCGCAAGAATACGTGGTCCCCAACAGAAAACTCTAGCGGCCTACGATGCTGGTCCGCCCAATGACGATGCCGATCCTGCGCAACACGAAATCGCTCTCTAATTTTCTTAATCACTTCAACCGTCTGGATAATCATTTCTGGGCCTAGCATCTTCCTTTCCCCGATATCATCCCATGCTAGTGGCGATCTACACTTCTTACCATATAGTGCTTCAAATAGCGCCATCTGGATACTGGCTTGATAACTGTTATTGTATGAAAATTCGACTAAGTGCAAGTGGCTCTCCCAAGATCCTCCAAAATCTAGGGTGCAAGCTCGCAACATATCTTCTAAAGTCTGAATTGTCCTTTCTGATTGCCCGTCCGTCTGTGGATGGTAAGCTGTGCTAAATCTTAACTTGGTGCCCAGACTATGATGTAAGCTCTTCCAGAAATGCGATGTGAAACGGGTATCTCTGTCTGACACAATACTGACAGGGACTCCATGCTGCCTGACTATCTGTTGCATATATAACTCTGCCAACTTTTCTGTAGATTGTCCCACTCTAAAAGGAAGAAAGTGTGCTACCTTTGTAAGCCGATCTACTATCACCCAAATAGCATCCTTACCACTTGGTGATCTCGGTAAACCGGACACAAAGTCCATTGTGATGTGCTCCCACTTCCATTCTGGGATAGGAAGCGGTTGCAATAACCCAGCTGGCCTCTGCTGCTCTGCCTTCACTTGCTGACATACCAAGCAACGGGAAACAAACCTAGCTATCTCCCTCTTTATTCCGTTCCACCAGAAGTGCTGCTTGATATCTTGGTACATCTTGGTCCCTCCAAGATGTATAGAATACTGGGAACTGTGAGCTTCTGTCATAACTTCCTGTCTGATATCTCCACTAGGTATACATAGACGTGATCCAAACCTAAGCGTACCATCTTCATGAATTTGTATCTCTTTCCTGAGCCCTGACTCACATTCTGCCCTAAGCTTCTGAATCCTTGGGTCCTGTGCCTGGGCCGCCTTGATCCTGCCTACCAAGTCGGATTGAACTTGTAGACTCGCCAGAATTTCTACATCACTAGGAAGTATAATTTCAATGCCCATCTCCTGAAGGTCTTCTAAGATGTGCTTCTGCGTTGTCAACATAAATGCGCCGCCTCTCCTGCTGAGAGCGTCTGCTACTACATTAGCCTTGCCTGGATGATACTGAAGCTCCACGTCATAATCCTTGATCAGCTCTAACCATCTTCTCTGCCTCATGTTCAGCTCCTTCTGAGTAAAGATGTACTTCAGACTTTTATGGTCTGTGTACATGTCCACTCGGTCACCATATAAATAATGTCTCCATAGCTTCAAAGCAAATACTACTGCCGCCAACTCTAAATCATGAGTTGGATAATTCTTCTCATGGTCTCGAAGCTGCCTCGATGCATATGCTATCACCTTCCCATGTTGCATAAGGATACATCCAAGTCCTTTACCTGACGCATCACAATATACAGTAAAACCTCCGGGTCCAACTGGCAATATAAGAATAGGCGCTGATATCAACTTCTGCTTCAAATTCTCAAACGATGACTGGCATTCTGCCGACCAGACAAATGGCACATCCTTCCGTGTCAAGCGGGTCATGGGTGCTGAAATTCTTGCAAAATCTAACACAAACCTTCTGTAATATCCTGCCAATCCCAAGAAACTCCGTACATCAGCTACGATCTTGGGTACTGGCCAACTCTTCACTGCTTCTACCTTCTTGGATCCACTGCTACTCCAGCTCCTGATACAATATGACCCAAAAATGAAATATGATCCGTCCAGAACTCACACTTGCTGAGCTTGGCATACAACTGGTTCTCTCTTAGAACCTGCAACACTTTCCTGAGGTGGTCTTCATGCTCCTCTTCACTAGCAGAGTATATAAGAATGTCGTCGAGAAATACCACGACAAACTGATCTAAGTACGGCATATAGATACGGTTCATCAAATCCATGAATATAGCTGGAGCATTGGTCAAACCAAACGGCATTACCAAGAATTCATAATATCCATACTTCGACCTGAATGCTGTCTTGGAAATGTCTTCCTTTCGAACCCTCACTTGATGGTACCCTGAACGAAGATCTATCTTGGAGAAAACTCTAGCCCTGCTCAACTGATCAAATAAGTCGTTAATCCTTGGTAATGGGTAATTGTTCTTTACTGTTGCCGCGTTAAGCTTCCTGTAGTCGATACACAATCTGGATGATCCATCCTTCTTCCCCACAAGTACCACTGGTACTGCCCATGGCGATATGCTAGCTTGGATGAACTTCTTCTCCTTCAATTCCTCTATATGCTGATATACCTTGGCCTGCTCCGAATCCGCCATTCTGTAAACCCGATCTGATATTGGTTTAGTCCCAGGTGCCAATTCTATACTGAACTTAATATCTCTAACCGGTGGTAGACCTGGAAGTTCTTCGGAAAATATGTCTAGAAATTCTTCAACTACCTTTGGAACCTGAACTTCTTCCATTGCTGTTATTACTCCCTGCTCTTGCTGAGTTGCCTCTGATCTGACTAAGGTGAATTTCTTCATGCCTGGAATATCAAAAGATACACTCCCACTACGACAATCTATTGTCGCATGACTGTCTTTCAGCCAGTCCATGCCTAAGATAACGTCGAAATTTCCAACAGAAAATTCTATCAACTAAGCGGGTAAGGAATGCCCGCAAACTACAACACTACACGCTAGAATAACTCTACTAACTCCTACGAGCCCATTGCCAGTGAGTATATTCAACCTCCCTGGCAATGCCTCGAACTCCATTCCTAGCCGTGTCGTAAATTGTGCAGATATAAATGAGTGTGATGCTCCCGAATCAAACAATGCTACTGCGGGATATGAGGCGACGAGAATGTTACCTGCCACAACATCTCCCGATGCTAATGCCTCCTCCAAGGACAAAGTGAATGCTTACCCTCGACCTCCTTGCTGATTCCCATGCTGTGGCCTAGCCTGGTGCTGCTGTTGGCCCCTGCCTTGATGATGCTGGGGTGGTCTATGCTGGTGTTGCTGCATCGGTGGTCCCTGCTGCCGAAACATCTGAGCCTGTGGCATTAACGGACGCTAGGCCAATGGTCTCACTGCCACTGCTGGTCCTCGATACTGTCCTGCCCCTGGTGCTGGCAGAGCAGAAAATTGTTGCCCTGGTCCTCCTGACCTCGAATTCATGGGACATGTAGTAACCCGATGATCTGGATTTCCACATATCAAATACAGTCCGTTTAATGCCCGACACAAATCTCTAGTGTGCTCCATCTTCCCGTAATAAGTACAGCCCGCTGGGGGTTGCTGGTTCTTCTTTGGTTGTTGTTGTTGCTGCCTGGGTGGTGGTGCTGGCCCCCGTATCGCTACATCGTGGATACGAATGCCAGGGGATGGTGCTGTTGTTCAGGACGTTGCTCCCCCTCCTCCTTCAATCTGACTGTGGGATCTCTTCTGACCCCCAGTCCTTGCCACAAGCCTCTGAATGGTGATTTCATGCCTTCGGGTTGCCGTCAATATCTCATCAAAAGTTTGGTAATTGTGCCCCTCTATCAATTGCAAGAGCTCAAGATGAAACCCTTGCTGAAACCTCATAGCCCTCTGGCGCTCCGTTGCTACCATCTCTGGGGCAAACCTACTCAATCTGCAGAACTCCGCTGCATAAGCATCTACCGTCTTGCCGGCCTGTTTGAGGTTGATAAATTTCTGTTGCAGCTCAAACTGCGCCACAACTCCATAGTACTTTGTCTTGAATCTTGCTGTGAAATTATCCCAAGCAACGGGACGTCTGATACCTACTTCCTCTGATTCCCACCAATCACGTGCGAGATCCTGAAGTAACAACTTCACCTGATCCACACGTTCTTCTGCCGGCACCTTAGCGGCTGTCAAAATAGCCTCAATATTCTTAAGCCATGCATCTGCTGAGATGGCATCCTCCGTTCCTTCGAAACGACGGGGATTGAACTTGCAAAATATGGTCGATGCTCCTGAATCCGGCCTTGCCCCTCTTTCTAAAGCTGTCTGCAACCCTTGGTTGAGTAGTACATTCTGCTCTTGTAACTGAGCGTGCATGCGCTGCTGGGCTAACATCTGGTGTTGCTGAGTGGCCATCATCCCTCTCATGATCTCCAGAAGAGCCGGTGTTCCCAATTCCACAGGGGTAGGTGGAACTGTTGGTGGTGGTGGAACATCTGGATACTGCGATCCAGCTGCTGCTTCCACTATCACTTCTTCTTGGGTAGCCTCTTGAGTTAGTACCGGCTCTTGTTGCTAACCAACATGGTCAGGTTGTCCATGTTGCTGTCCATGTCTGACAGGTATGGACGAAGTGCCCCTAAGAAAAGGGACAAGAGAACAATCAAACGACCGGACATGAAGGATCAATGAAGTCAAAGGATACTGGAATGTCAAGCTAGAGTTGAGAATTGACGAATCATGAGATCAAGGAGAAACATGTGTGATTGAGACATCCTATTAAACACCCCACAAGTCTGAAATCAGACCTGCATGGGCCACCACTAAAACCTTGTCACGCCCCAGAACCAGAATACTGGAGAGCGGGAGAATGACTCAGCCAGCTACGTATTACGGATAGAAGAATACCGTATAATACGATCAATGCTGTCTACAAGACGAGGGGGTGCATACTACATGGAAGTCTCCCTATGGTCTCTTTACTTCTATTGTCTCAATCATTCAAACAAGAAACAGAAATAGAGAACATGTGAGATAAAACAGTAAGGCGTCCCAAACGCTCAGTCAAAATGTTCTTGATATCTGGCTTTACAAAATACAGCCAGATGATGTAGTAAGTATACACAATTGTTAGCAGCTGCAGTCTGACTTAGTTACAATTATGCAAAAGTAGGTACAAGACAATCCGACTAACATGTCGGTGCCAAACGGCAAAGTATAAAGTAAATAACAAAACGAGCGGTGAAGAAAGGGACCCACTCGAGTCCTTCTGCGATCATCCCTCTAGTGTTGACCATCTTGGAGGTAGAAGTAAGCTGGATCCTCGGGAACCGGCTCTAAATCTGGCCATGCAAAACCAGAGAGGTTAGACCTCTAATAGCAAGTACCACAAGGAAGCACGACATGAGAACTAAAACCAGTAATGAGAAATATAATAATAGATCTCTGCTTTCCACTAGGATTCACATCACATCACGACACTTCGAACCAACCTTCCAACCAAACAAGGACAGAAGTTGGCCCGTCATGTCCTGATATTCTGATCATCCCAGTTAGGTAACAGAGTAGGTACAGTGCACAAACAAATCATCTTGAACGGCCAATCAAATCCTACGGCTTGCTATTTTGAGTCCCAAGTTATCCTAGAATTTATGCAATAGGGATTCCTCAGTTCTTACTATGTGCGAGCAAGGCTAGTCGATCCAGTCAATCAATTGCGCCATTCATGAATTAGACGAGTCCCAACGGGACGTCCGTCATCAATATACAATATACAATAATAATATAAGCAGATACTGTTCCCTGCCGGTGTGGCAGGTTTACAGTATCTGTGGGAACCAGCCGGCCCGTCGGGTACTACTTGTCCCAAGGGAGGCTGCCATATAAGAACTCGGGAATCCATTCTCTCCATGCAATCATTATTTTATTTAACTTAATAGTCTCTACGTTGAGTGAAGTACCATGCCGTGGATCATGGTCATTCAGAATGAGTACTTTCGTACGAGGTACGATATGCACAACCCTACAATGATACCAGTGCGGTCAGGTTGTAGGTCTTACATAGCGTAATGCAACAATCAAAACTAACCACGGAGTAATCATGCCTTGACCATAAAGTACACATGCTTCTTTGTAAGATAAATAAATAACTAAATAAATAAATAATTTGAAACCTGCATGTGCCTGTATGCCAATATTCGGGATTAGCCAGTCGATTTCAATAGTTCATAATTAATATGAACGTGTCTCATTCATTCAATTCAAAGACGACTAGCCAGTCTCTTAGTTCCAACTAGGAACGCATGATCAATTATTAGTCAAGGTCACAATCATTATCAATGGTGACAAGGCATGAAAGTCAACTAGTATTCAGTGGGGTCGAGTCTACAACTCTCAGGATTTAATTCCAGTCAATCGGGGTATCTGTAATTCAATTCACGACACATGGTACATCCCACATGACAATCTATATTTAGCAGAAATATTAACATATCATGATCATATCAAGTTTTATGTCAAAAGGCGTAAGGATATAAAATGGACGTTAAATATCTAATAAGATATCAATATACAGGGCTATAGAAGATCCAGGGTAAGCAGGCTACTCTCATGTCAGCCTACGCTCATGTCAGCGTACGCTCAGGTCAAGCTACGCTCAAGCCAGCGTACGCTCAGGTCAAGCTACGCTCAAGTCAAGCTAGCGTACGCTCAGGTCAAGCTACGCTCAAGTCAAGCTAGCGTACGCTCAGGTCAAGCTACGCTCAAGTCAAGCTAGCATATGGACTCCATACGACTCCTTACTATCCAAGCCAGCGTATGTAAGTCATACGCTCCCAAAAGGTAGCGTATGAACTCCATACGACTCCTGACCATCCAAGTAAGCGTATGCAAGTCATACGCTTCCAAAAGGCAGCGTATGCACTCCATACGACTCCTGACCATCCAAGTAAGCGTATGCAAGTCATACGCTTCCAAAAGGCAGCGTATGCACTCCATACGACTCCTGACCATCCAAGTGAGCGTATGCAAGTCATACGCTTCCAAAAGGCAGCGTATGCACTCCATACGACTCCTTACTATCCAAGTGAGCGTATGCAAGTCATACGCTTCCAAAAGGCAGCGTATGCAAGACACACGCTACCTAAAAAGGTAGCGTATGGACTCCATACTGTGCTGCGCTAAAGAGCGCGCACAGTTCAGTGACACAAGCTAAAAAGCTAGCATACACTGCTCACTATCTTCTCCAAACAGCAAGAACTCCATGGTTGCACCCCAAAGTTCTAAAAGTCCATAACTTGGTCAAAACAAGTCCAAATCCAACTTTTCAAAGGTCAAAATTGGGTAGAATAAACTTCTCTACAACATGAAATTATCAAAACTTGAAAACAAAGAAGTTTGATAGATCAAAACCACCAAACTCCGAAAATAACTCATTTCTAGATCTACAAAAATTAAGACTTCGAAATAAAAAATGCCAAGTTCTAAACTCTCTTAGAATCACAAGGGAAAGAGAATGGAACCATAAAAATGGGTCCTCATGAAGAAGCAAGATGTACTTGCCTATGGGTTTGGTAGGTGGAGAGAGTAATGAGAAAGAAGAAGAGTAATGGTGAAGGAGAGTAATGAAGAGAGAGAATGGAGAGGGTGGCTTTAAATATGGAAGGGGTGGTAGGTGGGAGTTGGGCCGGATCCAATGGGTCGGGTTGTAGGGGATCCAACCAAAGCCAACCCGAACCCAAATAAGCAAGACTAAGGCAGGGAATAAAAGCAGGAAATAAAGTGCAGAAATAAAATTACAAGAAATAAAATTAACATGAATTAAAGGAATTTAAATACAGAATAATACATGATAAATATTAAATAAATACATTCGAGGAGTACATGGTGAGTAACCTAGCTAGTAGGATAGATGAGTAAGAGTATCAATAGACGGTGAGTAACCTAGCTAGTAGGATAGATGAGTGAGTGGCTAATGGTAATGGGTGTCAAAAGTGACCCTGTGGGTATGGGAGTGTTCTTATAGCAGTTGGGCACAATGGTGGGGTAGTGTTATATATATATATATATATATATATATATATATATATATATATATATATATATATATATATATATATATATATATATATATATATATATAACATATGCAACATATAGGTTACAAGTATATGGTATAAATTACAAGTCGATATAGGTTAAGTAGGAGTATCAAGTAGACAAGAGTGATATAGGTATATAAGCATACCTAAAAGATATACAAGTTATAACTTAGAAGCCTAAAAAGAAATATATAGGGTTGATATTTAATTTCCTAATTTATATTTATTAGTTAATTCATAAATATAGATTATTTGGACTTGGACTCGAATTTTGACCCGTACCACAACTCAGGACATCAGGCAATTACTTACATTGATTGTTTTTATTTCCTGATAGTTTCTCTATTACATGTTATACATATGCATCTCTTGATTTCTAACACGCTTGTCACACGATGTTAGTATTTGTGGATTCCATACATGTATCGTATTTCGTGATTACTATGTTCGTGACTATCGTGTTTATGTGATTATCGTATTCTGACTTGTTCATACAGTGACTTGAATACATAACACATGCGGTTGGCCGAATCTTACCCCTTAGTCGTTCACATGTCGAACATGATATTTCAAAACACTTTGATAGGTATCAATTTATTTTTATCTTGCCCTTGTCACACATGCCATGATCGTCAGGTTACATGTGTCATGTCATGTCATGTCATGTCATGATTATAGTGTTTACCTGTTTCTTTTTATTTCTTATAACATGATGTTAGTTTTACTTTCTTATTCTATATCACATATGCTATTTCCTATTTTGTAGCTTCTATCATGTTTTGAATAGCTTTTCATGTATGTACTTGTTTCAATCATGACTATATAATTATTTTTAGGAAATGAGTTAGAATCTTATGTCCCACTTATTATGGTCTTCCTGAGCATACTACATGGGAGGTTGATCTTGACATACAGGGTGATCAAGAGGCAAACTTAGCTGAATTGCCATCCGTAGATGATTAGTTAGTTAGATTTCCTATTTTAGCTTTGACCGAATTTGTCTCCGGGAACCATTAAGATATTTTCTCTATTTTGAGGTTTAGATTGATTCTTATATATTGTATGGTTAGATGTGGATTGTGACGATTTATGACTCTCGTTGAGATTATTTATTTTATTTCTTTTCTATTTTATATCTATCTTCTTTAGCACTTGACTGAGTATATATTAGTTGCTCATATTATATTTAAGAAATTGGAAGTGATGTTTAATATATGAACTGTACGGTTTACAGGATAGACTTATTGATGTTTAGACATCGTTCTACCGTTGATACTGCGGTGTAGGCTGAACATACCCACGACTCATGCCCACATTTTTGGGTGCAGGTCGTGACATATACACAAACATTAGAAACTATGACTCAGGGTTCAGCTCTTCACTAATTGACACCTATCTATATGGTGGTCCATGGACATTCCCATGATTAGAAGTTGGGACGTACAAGTCCATCTCACTAACAGACTAACAACCCCTTGATCGGAGAACTTATAGCCTTAGGGTGTTATGTTCCCTCATAGGCCCGAGCGATCCTGGTGCCCAGGAGATCGGTCGAGAGATTACACTCTTGTGTACAAGTTGTCCATACCAATACATGAATGCAACTCCTATTATATAAAACTCTACGATACACAGTTTACCGATAAGCAACATTTCTATCTTTTCTCTTCTTTTCATATCACAGAGCCAATAGCTCTTCTTTTCTTTTCTCTATATGGGAAACCCGTATCATCTCTTTTAGCAACACTAGTACTTCCATACAATTCTAAATTTGCACTATATAATAAGGAACATGTAAACAATCTTACTTATGCAAGTATGACAATGGTTCTATAACATTAAGCAAGAACTACGATTAGAGGTATGTAATCATTCTCTTATTACTTCTTAAGCATGGCAAAAGTTCTTTCAATTATAGTGACAATCTACTTTAGCATGCAATATTCTTATCTTGACTTAGCATATCAAGGGTTCTTTCACTTTGCAAGCATACATCAAATCTCATGGATTATTTATTAAGAGTGAAGAATCATATAGTGAAGTTTTTATCCACTCACATAGATCAATCATCTTCGTGAAGAATTTTCTATTAAGCCAACAAACATATTTCTATATCTATATAGTACATTTGCGGAGCGGGGCACTACATGTTATATGCAGCAGTTGATTTCTTTCTCATGTGTTTCAAATTTGTTTAAGTTTCAAAAACTTTGAAGGAGGTATTGTAGAAGCATAAAATTTCTTAGCGCATAATGGCTATACGCAGAAGCCCGTACGCTAAGCGCTAAAATCTATGCACCAAAGATAATGACTCTTCATAAACATGCAATAGCTTATGCGACATCCTTCAAAGTCTATGCGGTGAATTTGGCTCCACACGACAAATATTTATTCGCATACAGTCAAACCGCATAGCTCATCCTAACACATATCAAAAGTCGAGCCATCTTGTGCAGTATGATGCTGATGGTTACGAGAGAGACATCATTGCTTACATCAACCAAATATGTATGCTTTAAAGTTGGCATCATGCAACATAAGCATCATGTGGCAGAAATGCCATGTGACAGAAATGTACTATGTGGAGATCGTGTGCTACGTAGTCGTATGTCACACACTACGTCTCAATTAACTAAAGCCACATGGCAACCCGAGCGTGACATGCGAGCACGATTTATCCCACATTCTACAAAGAAGTCTATGCACTAGCAGTATCTTATGCACATAAGGAGAGAAGACAATATATTTTCTGCCTTATGCATACATATTCATTCTAGTGTGAATGACTATAAATAGCTGGGAAGTGTGCTTTCCAAAGGCAAAAAAGCTTTTGATATCATAGCCTACTTGCTGCCAAATATGCCAATGAGCCAGAATTAGCAAATTTCTTTAATCTTCGCATCGGATCATCAACGGAGTAAAGAAGTCGACTGCAGACTTAATCTTCATCGCTCCAACTCTTTAGATTCTCTTTTGTACTAAATATTCTTGTAACTAGGATTCTCTTGTACTTTTTTTTTCGAAGTTTAAGACAAAAGTTTCTTACTTTTTTAATAGAAACATCCACTGTTGAAGCACATGTAGAGTGATGATTAAGAGAGTTTTAATAAGTATGAAGCATGGAATGGTTTCTTAAGTATCATTCAATAAACTTGTGATCTTTTATTTTTGGAACTTTTCAACATATAATGTATTAGATACTTATAAATCCATGCATCAAAATTAGTCTATAGTCCATTTGGTTCAAGGATTTTGAAGTATGTGGTATTTTAGTCTGGATAATGATGTCCAATATAAGACATCCACCAAAATTTCAGAAATGTCCTGCTCGGTTCAATGATATCATGTTTAGGAACTAGAAATATTTGGCTAGCACAGAAAAGGATGCTAAAATCAAAATAAGACAAGTTTCATAACTTCTCACAAATCTGGTCATTGTGGACAAATTTTATTTGGTGTTGAAAGGGATGTGGTCCGACTTTAGATTTGAAACATAACTTGAAATTCCTATATGTTTCTCCCCGAACCAGGGCTACCGTTTCAACTCCAAGACCATATTTCCATAGTCATTTCAACTGTAACACTGCCAGGGGCTGAATTTGAAAATTATCACATTTTTTATAATAAAGAATTATAATTTCTGACATTATTCCTTAGTAAGGGACTTCATAGAATAACACTCAAAGTTGTCATAAAACCTGCGAGTATCACACAAAAAATAATTTTGAACACCCTTCCATCAACTTGTAATATGTTCAAAGAATGACCAAATGGCCTTGGTTCATGATCACTTGTTCAAAACATTCACAAACCAATAATCGATATATGAATACTAATTTATCTTATACCATTCACAAACACATCAAGAGCACACATGATAATCAATGAAACCAAAGACACCATCCTTTTAATTAAGGGTTCAATAGAAAACTAAGAATTGAATAGTATTTTGGAGTCGTGTCGTGTCCAATGCATGTGTGATGCAAGAGACAACACATGTCTCAAGTTTCTCATCTAAAATCTCTATAATTCCTCCCTTCTCTAAAATCCCTAAAATAATTCTCTAGTTTGTAAAACTCAAATTCCTAGAATAATCAAGTCCCTACATTTTTTTCCAAGTTATAAGTACAATATTAACAAGAAACTAAAATAAAATCATGTCAAAATTCACAACAACAAAAAAAACAAAAAAAAAAAACCCAAAATCGAGAATCCATATCTTTTTGGAAAGAGCGAACTAGAGAGAGCCGAGAGAGAGAGAGTCCCGAGAGAGAGAGAGAGAGAGAACCGAGTGTGTGTGTGTCAGCTCTCCAAAGTCTCGAGAGAGAAAAAAAAAGAGGAGAGAGAGAGAGAGAATATCATGTTTTTTAAATGGTGGTGGCAAAAGTTGTAATATGTACAACTTTTTGTTAGGCAAAATAAAAATATCCATCGAGTATTAATGGAATAAAAATTTCATGTTTCATGCATAAATAATTTACATGGTTATTAGTAATTTTGGATAATAAAATTTAATGAGATAAACCAAACATGAAAAATTCTTTTTTCAATCCTAAATTTGTTCGTCCGAGCTCTCTAGCCTAGTGGTATTAGAGCGGACACCCGGAGGGACCGGCAAGGTTCGAGTCTCCCAACTGTGTGCGTTGGGATTTCAAAAAAAAATCCTAAATTTGTCCGGAAATCAAAAAATATTCCGTGCAAACCAAATGCTCCCTAAGATTAGTTTGATTCCCACCTGAGATGATAAACGGTAGACGCTATTCCTGTGATATATTTCATTTGTTGTTTTCAAATATTTTTTTTGTTTGGTAAAAACTACAAATAAGGAAACTAAACAATTTATTTGCTAGAGAAAACATAAGTACAACGTACACTTGAAAAAATGAGTTATTTATTAATATGGTCGCATATAATATGTGATATTAGGAATTAGGTCTCTAAATTGTCTAACATTAGAGTTTAAATCTTTACTCATTAGGATCCGACCCGTTGAAACCCGGTCGTCACAGCTGGCAGCCTGGCACACAAGCTCCCACCCCACAATACAACCGACATAAAGAAGTAGGGCCCACGCCAGTAATCATCGATCGACCTTATCCGCGTTCGTACACGCAACGGCAGCATCTCCATCCGTCCGATGTGACAGGTGTCCTCATCCGAGAACCATTCCGCGGACACCGATACAGAATGGCATCACACCAGATCCTTGGCGGGGGATCAACGCCGTAGCGTGTTGTCCTTCCTACCTCATCCCCTCTCTTTATATATATATATATATTCGATGAATCAAGAGATCGATCGAAGGGAAAAAAGAAGAAGAAGATCGGATTCGAGATCTAAAATTTGAGAGAGAGAGAGAGAGAGAGAGAGAGAGAGAGAGAGAGAATGGAGAAGGCGATCAATAGGCAGAGAGTTCTACTTCAGCACCTCCTCCCTTCTTCTTCATCGTCACCGGATTCTTCTATTTTATCGGTAAAAAAAAAACTTTTGCCATTTTTTGGGGGTTTTTATTGAAATTGTTTTTTTTTAGGTTATTGTGGTGAAAATTGTTTTTTTTGTGTGTGTGTGTGTGTGTGATCTGCAGGCATCAGTGTGTGCTGCAGGTGATAGCGCTGCGTACTCGAGGAATTCTTCGTTTGGAGATGATGTCGTAGTTGTTGCGTAAGTAATTTTACTTTCTATTTTAATTTCACAGGAAAATTTTCGTTAATTTAATAAAAAGAGAAACTTCGTACTAAAGGATGCAAGATTGGCGCAATAGTAATTTTTTTTCAGTAGAATGGCACTGTAGTAGTGTTACTGATCTTGTTATATTTATTTATAATAGTTTTTGTTAAGTATTAGTATGTGTTAATTATTAGTATCGGGCTTTAGTCCCACATTGGCTAGCATAATATTGAGAGGGGTTAGCCTCTCGGCCCTCTCCTCTCTCTCTCTCTCTATATATATATATATATATATATATATATATATATATATATATATATATTTTGTGAAATCCTTACTATTTACCATTATGTCATGAGTTACACATGATCCTTAGGATCATGTAACTCATGACCCTTGGGTTGCCCCTTATCCCTATATATATGACCCTTTCCATATGATGAAAGAACAAGAAGAAAAATACTATTCTACGATATCTAGTATCCCTTCAAAGACGTTATCAGCACGATTGCTGAAGCAAGGAGAATCGACGTCCAGATCTCGACTTCATCCTTCCTTTTTCCCTAGTCGATCCGACCAGAGGCTGGTAACACTTCTTAATTTTTTTTTTTTTACAAATTAATTGTTTGAATGAAAATTAGCAATATATATATTTAACAATCTAAGAGTGATATTCTTTATATTGCTAACGTTCAAAACAAATTTGCTTCTTATTAAAACAAATATTGTTCACTATACAACAAATTGACTTATTGTTAGACCAACTTGTTGTTAAACAAATTGCCTTGCTGTTAAACCAATTGTTACTATTTTGTACAACAATTTTTGTTACTTGCTTGTGTACTCATTACTACTTACTGTTCTGTGTACATCTCATTGAAAAAAAATTACTTACTGTAATATTGACAGATTGCATATTAGCTTCTGGACTGAACTGTTTTATTAAGCACCGTGGTATTTTTATTATGAGCTCTGTAACATTTATGATTATGCATAAATATTTAATTTTAATTTATGCATGTTTTTCACATGATAGATAAAATGACCAAAATAGCGAGTGTCGATTTCGAAGTACTAGATACTGCTGGAAAAAATTATTTGAGCTGGCACGTGGACCTGAAGTTCCACTTACGTGCCCAGGGCTTATTAGCCACAATTTCAACTCCTCTTCCATCGACTCCGGCCACTGGTACGGGAAATACAGCAGACACTGTTGTGGTTGTTTCTACAGTGAACGTCTCTGATATAGATAAGACGAAAGCCATTATCTACATCAGGAGACACATTGATCGGACCCTGAAGGCCGAATACCTCACTGTAGAAGACCCAAAGGAATTGTGGACTGCACTGGAGGACCGCTATAAACATCAAAAAGATGTAATCCTCCCACGAATTGTGACCCACTCATACCTTGAATTGTGACCCACTCAAAAAGATGGTTCAAAAACTATCTTAGAACGATTTAAGAGACTCCCGTCGGATCTCTATCATACTCATATTCAATCAACAGAAGCTAACATGATTGTGCACCAGAAGTGTCATTCATCGCCAAAATTTAAACTTTGGCATAATAGACTGGGTCACCCAGGATCAGCTATGATGAAACGAATCATAAGCCAATCCACTGGACACAACCTGCAGAACCTGAAGATTCTTCAGAAGTATGATTACTCGTGTCTACCTTGTTTTCAAGGCAAAATTATAACGAGACCATCCCTTTTGAAAGTGGGACTAGAGTCTCCTAGCTTCTTAGAGAGAATTTATGGAGACATTTGCGGACCTATACACCCCGCGAGTGGTCCATTTAGGTACTTTATGGTACTTATCGATGCATCTACTAAATGGTCTTATGTGTGCCTTTTGTCCACCCGCAACTTAGCTTATTCTAAGCTATTGGCACAAATAATTAAGTTGCGGGCTCATTTCCCCGATAACCATATCAAAAAATTAAGACTTGATAATGCGGGTGAATTTACTTCACATGTTTTTCAAGACTATTGCCAAGCAACTGGCATCGAAGTTGAACATCATGTAGCTTATGTTCACACACAGAACGGGTTAGCAGAATCTCTTATTAAGAGATTACAATGGATTGCTCGTCCATTGTTGATGCAGTCACAGTTGACCGGGGAAGCTTGGGGTCATGCTATATTGCATGCCGCATCACTTATTAGAATACGGCATTCTGGAGGTCATATTCTATCTCCGATGCAGCTCGCTTATGGTTCACCTCCAAATATCTCTCATTTGAGAGTTTTTGGTTGTGCTGTTTACGTCCCCATTGCTCCCCCACAGAGGACCAAAATGGGTCCACAACGTCGATTAGGTATCTATGTTGGGTTTGACTCACCCTCTATAATTAGACACCTAGAATCCCTGACGGGTGACGTATTTAAGGCACGTCTTGATGACTGTGAGTTTGATGAAGGATTATTTTTTAAACTGGGCACACAGTCTAAGAAGCCAGAAGCTTCTAAGACAATTTCTTGGGACACAAAAACTGTCTCATTTTGATCCGCGTACAAGTCAATGTGAAGATGAGATCCTGAAGATATTACATCTTCAGAATACTGTACATCTACTTCCGGATACATTTACTGACAACCAGAAGATTGTCAGATCACACGTCCCTGCTGCCAACACGCCAGCTAGGATTGACATCCCCAAAGATGGATGCAATCCGCCGGCAGCAGAAATGGCAATACCTCAATTAAAAAGAGGACGCCCACCAGGTTCGAGAGACAAAGTCCCTCGTAAAAGAAAAAATCCTGGAGAAATTAAGAAGATCCCAACACAGGATGCTGACCTCAGATCAGCTACCTCTCCCCTCCTAGTTTCCCCTGAAGAGGAACAAATAGGAGAAATATCATTAAATTATGTACGTACTGGAGAGGTACTGAACAGAAAAAGCACAGTCGTCGACGACGATTTTACGTTCAATATTGTCGTTCACGTCACTGAAAATGACGATGACATCGATCCACGGTCTCTAGCGGAATGTAAACGCAGAGGCGATTGGCCAAAGTGGAACGAAGCAATAGGAGTAGAGCTGGACTCACTCTTGAAACGCGAAGTCTTTGGACCAGTAGTCCAAACACCTGAAGGTGTAAAACCTGTAGGATATAAATGGATCTTCACAAGAAAAAGAAATGAACACAACATAGTTGTGCGCTACAAAGCACGCCTTGTAGCACAAGGTTTCTCCCAGAAACCGGGAATAGATTATGAAGAAACATATTCTCCGGTCATGGATGGGAATACCTTCAGATTCCTGATCAGCCTTTCTTCTCTGAAAAGCCTAGAAATGCAGCTCATGGACGTTGTGACTGCATATCTTTATGGCAATATAGATAAAGATATCTATATGAAACTCCCTGAAGGATATAAAATTTCACCAGAGAAAACAGATAGACCTCGGGACACCTATTCTGTAAGGTTACAAAGATCATTGTACGGTCTTAAACAATCAGGAAAAATGTGGTATAACAGACTAAGTGAGTTTCTTGCTACGCAAGGATTTACTAATGATAAAGTCTGCCCGTGTATCTTTATAAAAAGATCGGGAACATGATTTGTTATAGTCGCCGTTTATGTCGACGACTTAAATCTCATTGGATCTCCTGCAGAGATCACTGAGATATCTGAAAGCCTTAAGACAACTTTTGAAATGAAAGACCTAGGGAAAACAAAGTTTGTCTTGGCTTACAGATCGAACACCTAAAGGGTGGTATCCTGTTACACCAATCTACATATACACGAAGATTACTTAAACAATTCCACATGGATAAATGCCATCCCCTTAGTACACCAATGGTCGTTCGATCATTGGACGTAAAGAAGGACCCTTTCCGTCCACTGGAAGAGGGGGAGGAATCATTAGGTCCTGAAGTACCTTACCTAAGTGCCATTGGGGCACTACTCTATATAGCTAACTGTACGCGTCCTGATATAGCGTTTTCAGTTAACTTATTAGCCAGATACAGTGCAGCGCCCACAAAGCGCCACTGGAATGGAGTGAAGCATCTTCTGCGCTACCTCCAAGGGTCTATAGACCTAGGACTATATTACCCGAATAGTGGGTCTTCCACTTTACTTGGTTATTCAGATGCAGGTTATAGATCAGATCCCCACACAGAGAAATCACAAACTGGATTTGTGTTTACTTTCGGTGGTACGGCTATCTCCTGGAGGTTCGTCAAACAGACCAGTGTGGCTATCTCATCCAACCATTCTGAACTCCTGGCAATCCATGAAACAAGCAAGGAGTGTGTTTGGCTTCGCTCCGTCATTCAGCACATTTTGGCATCTACTGGCCTGAAGACTGGTGAACTTGAGCCTACTACCCTTTTTGAAGACAATGTAGCATGCGTAGCTCAACTTCAGAAAGGATACATAAAGAATGACAAGACGAAGCACATATCCCCCAAATTCTTCTGGACGCACGACCTTCAAGAGAAGGAACAAGTAAAAATACAACAAATTCAATCTTGTAATAACTTAGCAGATTTGTTTACCAAAACACTGCCACGATGTAGGGATGAGGCAACTAAAAGACATGCAAGCCTGAAGCTTGTATAGATCAGGGGGAGTAAAACTATAGGATTGTACTCTTTTTCCTTAGGACTGATGGTTTTTCCCACTGGGTTTTCCACAGCCAAGGTTTTAACGAGGCAAACCAAGTTTACTCTGGATCCAGCAGTATCCACCCCATTAGCTTATTGAATCCTGAAGTATTTCATAAGTGGATCCAAGGAAATGGATGAATAAGGGGGAGTGTTGTGAAACCCTTACTATTCACCATTATGTCATGAGTTACACATGACCCTTGGGATCATGTAACTCATGACCCTTGGGTTGCCCCTTATCCCTATATATATGGCCCTTGCCATATGATGAAAGAACAAGAAGAAAAATACTATTCTACGATATCTAGTATCCCTTCAAACAATATATATATATATATATATATATATATATATATATATATATATATATATATATATATATATATAACTTCTCCTTTAATAATAATTATTTCATTTTCCAACTCTACATGGTATGAGAGCCATAACCTATCCATCCCCCCTCTTCACAAGAAGAAAAGAGAGAAAAAAAACCCTAAACCTAAACTTGCAGCCGCCCCCACCCTTCCTATCACACCTGCCTAACCCCCCCCCCCCCCCCCCCCCCCCCCAATATCCAGCAGCCCCCGACCCCCTCCGCCCAGGCTAGCCCCTCTTTTCTGCCTCTGCCCAGGCCACCCCCCCTCCTGCACCCGCCTACAGCAGCAGCAACAACTATTGCCCCCATACACCAGCCTGCTGCAGCCTGCCTCCGCCCAACACTTCCCTGCCGTCGCCCAGGCCAGCCCCACCGTCAGCCCCCCTCCTTTGATCATCACATCAGGATATAGTAGAGGATAACCTGGGTTCTCTCTCTGTTCTGGTTTGTGTGATTTACATTCATCTTTGCTTCCTATGCGCGTGCCAGTTTTGGCTACGTTTCTAACGTATTGACAGAGTTGATGTGATTATCAAGTTGGAAAGATCAAACCGACAGTCGAATTAGGATCCTGAAGGATGACAGACACTACGACAAATAATAGTGCTACAGACACTAGTATCGAAAAGGCAATGGCGGGACCAACGGACACTAGCACGACGATTTCATCGATTCGACTTATCGATCGTCGATTGGACAGACCATAAGGTTACTCGACATGGCGAAGGAAGGTCGAAAATACGCTGGGAAATGTGGTTGTTAAAACATCTGACTTACAACCCTTCACCAGTGGCTGATCCCATATTTAAACAATAAGAGACGGGTGATAGTCGATTGTTCACACAATTGATGAATTCATTGGAACCATCGATGAAAGACATAGTTTAGAATACAAATTATGTGAAGGAATTATAGGAGGTCCTGGCGACGACGTTTGATGGAAAACACGATTTGTCTCGTATATACGACTCGGTCGTTGGTGTTCATCGAGCAAATCAAGGAGATAAATCTCACAAGGATTACTTTCGCGCATTTAAAGCCATGATCGATGAAATCGACCGTGTATTACCTCTGACGACAGATATCAATGAAACAAGGGTTCAACGTGAGCAACATCACGTAATAGCATATCTTGTCTCTTTTCGTCCTGATGCGGATTATGCTCGCTCTCAGATCATTGTTGGATCTAATATTCTATCTCTGATGGAAGTTCACTTTCGTGTCTTACAGACAATGAAAGTCGAGACTACTCCGGGTGATGATCCTGTTGATCGATCTGCTATTGGTGCTGCCTATGCTGGATTTCGTGGTGGTTATGGTGGCCGATGTGGTGGCCGAAATGGTGGCCGTGATGGTGGACGAGCAATGGCGGTCGTGATGGGGGTAGATCGTGCACATGCTTCAACTGTGGTCTGCAAGACCATTTTCAGGGACAATGTCCTAAGGCTCCTGCCACTAATGTTACATCAAATGCCCCTGATGATGGCATTTGTTCTATTTAAATAACTACAGAGTCATATTCAGATTTTCTCGACTTTCAAGCTCAACGTCGCGGTGAAGCATTCACATCTGGATCCACAGTCGGATACTCAGCAACATGTGTGGTAAGGTTGAACTAGTGAGTGATCGACTATGGTGCGTCTTCTCACATGACTGGCGACGCAGGTATGATACGCAATTATGTATCGATGGGTCGTGTTTTCAATATTACTGTTGCCAATGGTGGTCCACTAACATGCCGTAAATGAGAAAGTGTCCGTCTTTCTTTTATACTCTCATTCAAATCGGTATTACATACACCAGAAAATCCATTCAGTTTGCTTTCAATTAGTTAACTCGCAATTTACATTGCTTAGTAACATTTTTTTTATGGTTGTGTTTTTCAGGAGAGGCATGTGGCTATAGGCTTGTACTTGTTTGATGTACCTTCATCTGTTGCATGTGCCGGTGTGGAACTTGATCCTTTCGAGTTACATTGTCAGTTAGACCATTCATCAATCCAAGCTCTTCAGAAAATATACCCATCTTTAGATATTCCTGTTTCTTTTCATTGCGACTCTTGTGTCATTTAGCTAAATATCACCAGGTTTCCTATTCGACGAGTCCAAATAAATTTGCATCCGCTTCTTTTAAATTGGTGCATTCTGGTGTACGTGGGCCTTGTTCGATTGAATCAATAATGAGTTTCAAATATTTTGTTATATTCGTTGATGATTACTCGCGTGTCACTTTGTTTATCTGATTAAAAATTGCTCTGAATTATTTCAAATTTGGTGCAATTTTTATGTCGACATCAAAACATAATTTGGTGTTCCAATTAAATGCTTATGAAGTGACAATGGTCATATCTATCTCGTGAGTTCAATACTCATTTGTCCGATAATGACATCATCCACCAAACTTCATGTTATACACAATAACAGAATGGTGTGGCCGAGCGTCAAAATCGTTATCTGTTGGAAACAACGCGTGCTCTTATGTTTCAAGCACGTATTCCCAAAAGGTTTTGGTCGAATGCGGTACTAATCGCTTGTTATCTTATTAATCGTATATCATCATCGGGTTTCAATAGTTCTACCCATTTTTCTCGATTATACTCCGGAAGAGAGCCATTTCCTCTTCCCCTCAAAATTTTTGGTTGCTTATGCTATGTACGAGATATCTGACTAACTCTTTCTAAATTAGTTCATAAGACAATCCAATGTATTTTTCTTGGGTATCCTAAATATCAGAAATGATATGGGTGTTTTTTTTTATTTTGTCTTGAAGAGGTATTTTTTTTCTCTCGGGACGTTACCTTCGTTGAATCCGAGTTTTTTCCACTTCCGCAAACTTCAGATCCAATTCTACAAATTTATCCAGAAGAGGATTTTTTGTTGTTTTCTATTCAACCACAACAGCCCCTCGTAAGGATGTCCTTCCTTACCGAGCCAGTATTCCGGTCCGACGGTTCGCAAACACCGAATCAACGAGTACCGACGTCACCTGAAAGAACATCGCAGATTGTATCCACAGAGTCATCCTCCTACTCTAGCTCACCGATTCGCCTTTGTCTGTCTTGCTAGCTCGACCTCGTCGTACCTATCGTGATCATCTATTGTATATTGACAGCTACAAAGGGCTTGCCAGACACACTCGGTCTTTGGTAGCTAGTATTGATAGGATTTAGATTTCCAATACTGTCGAGGAGGGTCTCAATCATCCCGGTTGGCGTACTGCTATGGAAGAGGAGATGAAAGCACTCCAGAAAAACTATACTTGGGACTTGGTAGATTTGCCTACTGATAAGCAGACAGTCGGGTGCAAATGGGTGTTTGCGATCAAGGTGAAACATGATGACACTCTTGATCTTCTTAAGGCTCGTCTAGTGGTTAAATGATATTCTCAGACCTATGGTGAGGATTATTTTGAGATATTCTCTCCAGTTGTCAGGATTACATCTGTGCTATGGCTGGCCATTGCTTTAGTTGGATATCAAGAATGTATTTCTCTATGGAGATCTTGAAGAATAAGTATATGTGGTACAACCTCCTGAATTTGTTGCAAGAGAGGGTAAATTGTGTTATCTACGAAAGATCCTCTATGATCTCAAACAATCATCTCGTGCGTGGTTTAGTCGATTTACACATGTTACTCAATTTGATATGTGTCAATCAAAGAAGGATCATTCGGTATTCTACCGACAGACATCATCTGGAAGGATACTACTTGGTGTCTATATTGACGACATTGTGATCACGGGAGACAACCAGGATATTGTTGGCCTAAAAAGGTTTCTGAAAAAACAATTTCAAACCAAAGATATGGGGTCATCGAACTACTTCTTGGGCATTGAAGTCATACGGGGTAAGTCGGACATTATAATGTTCCAGAGAGTATGTGCTGGACATACTAAATGATGCAAGAATGATGCAAGTTAAGAGAGTAAACTCTCTTATGGATCCAGGGACAAAGTTACTTCCAGATAAGGGATTCCTGATGATCAATCTAGATCGGTATTGTTGAGTGGTGGAAAAATTCAACTACTCGGCGGTCATGACACGGCTAGACATCTCTTTCGTCGTAAGTGTCGCAAGTAGATTTATGGTTTCTCCAAAAAATTTACACTGGTCAGCAGTTCTCAGAATTCTGTGCTATCTAGTAAAAAATTCGGAAAAAGAAATTCTGATGGAGAATCATGAACATACTAGTATTGAGTGTTTTATCGATGCTGACTGGGATGCAAGGTTGACAGATAGACGGTCTACATCTGTCTACTTGGAATTCATTGGCGGAAACTTGGTATTGTGGAAGAGCAAGAAGCACAATGTAATAGCACGGTCATGTTCAGAAGCAGAATATACAGCCATTGTCCATGGTACATCAGATGCGTTATATCTTAAGCATCTTCTACAAGAACCGGGAGAAGAGGCAGGATCTAAAACAACAGATTTGTGGTGTAATAACCAGTCTGCTCTCCACATTGTTACAAATCCTATTTTTCATGGAAGGACGAAGTAAATTGAAATCGACATCCATTTTGTTCGTGATGAGTGTACAGAGGGGGTGAGAAAGTTTCACCATGTGAGGTCCGGTTATCAGATAGCCGATATCTTCATGAAGTCTCTTTTGGGTCTTTGGTTCAATTTTTGTGTAACAAGTTAGGCATGATTGACATTTATGCTCCAGTTTGAGGGATGGTGTTAAGTATTCGTATGTGTTAAGTATTAGTATTGGACTTTTGTCCCACATTGGCTAGTAGAATAATAGTGAGAGGGGTTAGCCTCTCCTATATATATGTAACTTCCTCTTTAATAATAATTATTCCATTTTTCAACTTTACAGTTTTGATTATTTTATGATGACTACGTGAAGAAAGTTTTATGTGTGTTGTTTATGGATTCCTAATATGGGAAACTAAGGTTGATTTACAGGGTTGGACAATGCAATTATTATTATTATTATTATTATTCCCATTACATTGTAATTTAATTCGGGTATTTGATTGGACAATATTTTTTTATTAGAATGTAATGGTTACATTGCTTTCTTTTAGACGATCCGATAAGCACAAGAAAGAACCAATTTGGTTACTGGTTTGGTTACGTTATCCGTTCAGGCATCTCACTTTCATTCGTTCCAACAAATGGTCAATTTTCTTATTATTAATTACTATAAATAAGCAAGTAAACTATATTCTCTCCTCCCCCCCCCCTCGCTATATATATATATATATATATATATATAATTTTGGTTAATTATTCAATAAATTACTTTTTTTAATTTTTTTTTTGTTTTCATTATTATTATATTTTTTTAGTTTTCTTAAAAAATTAATTTACCATTTTTCAAAAATTTAATATTTCAAAATATTTAATTTTATAGCTTTTAAGTTCTAGAAATTTTAATTTTTCTATTTTTAGTTTTAGTTTTAATGTTAAATTTTTGGGTTATTAACGGTGACACCAAGGTTGTGAAAGGCGCTAGGCGTTAGGCGGGCGGCCACCAACCACCTAGTGCCTAGACCGCCTAATTCTAGGCGGTCGACAAAAATTAATTTTTTTAAAAATATGCTCAATTGAAAGTTATATCTCATATTTAAAGTACAAGTTTAAATATAATTTAAATAGTTAACAAAAATATCGCAATATATTTTTTCAAATTTTAGATTGCAATATAAAAATTCAGATTGTATTTTAATTATTATATTTTCAAATACAGTTTGCAAGGTCTTATTTGAGTCCTTATTACGGTTCCAGTAGATTCCATTAGAAAAGAAAAAGCTGACTGCTGCTACTGTTCATGTGGGTTCCACCAGTGGGTTATAAAAAACACCCACGTATATGTTTCACATATTCCAGTGAACAAAAGCTGGGTTCAAAACAAAAAAAAAACAGAAGAAGAAAAAGGGAGGAAGAAGAAGAAGAAGAAGGGAAGAAGAAGAAGACTTATCAGAAGAAGAAGAAGAAGCACACGTGACGGATGGTTGTGCGGTAGCTGCGGGTAGCCTGCGGCTGCAGCTGCTCCTGCTCCCTTCTCCCTTCTCCTTTAATGTGTGGTTTTGTTTAGGCCTTAGGGCTGGCTGCACAAGTGAAACATGACCCTTAATGGGTCGGATTTGAGAATACCCAATTTATTTTTTGGCAAAACAGTATAGTCGACCGATTTTGGAGTCGGGGCCGATTCCTAGGCGGGCGCCTAGCCGCCCAGCGCCGCCTAGTCGGCCCGACTTTCCCCTTTTTTGGTTTGGCCGCCTACATGGTCGATTCCGGCCATTCCTAGGCGGGCTATGGGCGCCCAACGCCTAGGCGTCGATTTTTTCTGCTTTTTAGAACAATCGGTGACACTTCCTCTATGTTTTGTGTTTATTACGCGGACCTCCCCTAGTTTAAAAATAAATACATTGACACCCCCTATGTTTTGTATTAAATACACGGACCATCCCTAAGTTTTATAATTTACGGAAAGGATTTTACACTAACCACCCCTACTTTAAAAAAAATGTATAAAGGACATAGGGTGTCAGTGTATTTATTTTTAGATCATGGGAGATCTGCTTACTAAACACAAAACGTAGGGAATGCCAGTGTAAATAACCCTTAATTTTTTAGCTTTATTTTTATTTTTTTATAAATTATAATTTTTTATTTCTTTTATAAATGTTAAGGTTGGCCAAAATAGAAAATATAAATGTCAATGATATATTTGTCAAAATGATACAAATAACAATTATTATTCCATTACATTACATGGTAAATCAAACATTTGAATGCAATTGACATTACATTACATTACATGATTTGATTACATGTTCCAATCAAACTTGATAATGTAATTGTAATTCTATTACATTACAAATTACATTCCATTACGATTACAAACTACATTACAGTGAACCAAACACAACATTAGGGTTTCTGAATCTGATCATCAGTTTTCCCCAAAGAATATCCCCCTATTTGTAGGATTACTCTGCAACCCTGACCGTAATTCTGGTTTGAGTACAGGAATTGGTATTTGTTCCAATGAACAGAAGGTGACTGAAATAACTGAATATTTACAAGCATCTTTTATGGAATTCCACTCCTGAAGGGTCGAAATTCCAGTTACCTATGATACACATTGTTCAAGCCCCTCTTTTTCTTCCCACTGTGTGATTTAATCTCCATTTATGCCTCATCGTTTCACTTCGTAATACTGCTTTACTGCTAAAAGTTGACATCGGCTGAATGTATTGTTGTTGTATCTACATTTATCCATTCACGCTTCATCGTTTCACTTCGTAATACTGGTTTAACTGATAAAATTTAACATCGTCTGAATGTATTGTTGTGGTCTCTACATTTATCAGGCGTTTCTTTGGATCTTTTTGGCATAAAATGCCTTAGTATTCTTCTTTTTTTATCAATAAAAACCCCTTTCCCAAACTGTACAACTCTAGAGTTCTATTGGAATTTTATAACTATATGTTGTGGAGGCGTACTGGAATAATATACATATATAATGACCACAACTCTAATGCTTTGGTCCAGTTGTAGATCCTTTAACAAGTGCTAACCACTTTTCTTCTCACTAATGGTACACCCTTCACCGTTTTATGCCTAAATGGCACAGGCTATTTACATCTTGATCCTCCCTGGACCCACATTAGCAGGAGCTTTGTGGCAGCGGGAGTGTCCTTTAATGTGTACTTGTGCTTTTTCGGATATGTTCCACCTATATACTGTGACCTGATCTTGTTGTTGGTTATTTTGAAATAATAATTTCACTTTAGTTTCATACTGATAACAGGAATCAACCATGTTCTTATTTTATCTTGGTTGTGTACTATCTTATTCAACATTTTCTCCCAATGTTTTATAGTGCTTACCGAACTGCAATTTGCAAGGCCAAGAGAGGGGGTTTCAAAGATACATACCCAGAGGATCTTTTGAGTGCTGTATTAAAGGTTGGTATTATTTTTGATGGCATATGTTTCTATTACTTGACAGGGTAGTTTTTTAAAAAGAAGGTAAATTGGACAAATTAGCCCCCCTCATACTTCTCATACAAAAACATTGCGACGCCTGCATTTTTCTTCGGTTCCAAGCATACTTTACTATTGGGAATGGCCTCCAAGTCTAAAATAGTTTTAAAAAAATACATAAATAATATCATCTCATCATCTTCGTGTGGCTTTCTTGACATTGATGATGCTTTATTGCTGACCTGATAGTGTTGATGATGTAATTTTAATGCTTTGACTTTCACATCTAGTCTTTATTGATCCTCTTTAGTATAATCTTCTACATTTTACCATTAACATATATATTGGTATATGAGGAAAAGAGGGTGGTATTTGGTGGAAATTAAAAAAGAAAATAGCTGTTGTTGCTTCTCTTATTGTCTAGGTAGGATGGCACCTAACATACGTGCGATCTCCTAAAAAGCTGATATAGATGAGCTTTGGAGGTTCATACTGGGGTAGAGCTAAGAGGCAACTTTTCTTTTGCTGCTGGTTTGGAGGATGGTAGATGGTGGATATGTCAGTTGAAGGGGGAAGCATGAGCCAAATTACCTTCTGCTTAGATTGAGTAGGTCAGGGAGTTTTGCTTGAGAAATTGGTTTTAAAGTGACGGTATGGTTGGTTGCTTTATGACTGTCCAAGAGTTCACAGCTTGATCTGGTGGGGAGGGAGGTGTGTTTAGAATATATTTTGCTACAATATCATCCTTTTGATGAAGGATAAAGCCCTTTGTGGGAAGAGGAATAGATAAGTAGATGGAAGCACACAGGAAATAGTCTAGTCAAGACCTGAGGTGCATTCCTTTTCCCAAAGAAAAAGGTTATGGTATTACTGAGTATAGGGAGCAGTAGGCCGTGGGTTAATTTGTACAGGAAGATAGGATATGGATTGGGGATAAGGTATTGTACGCTGATTGCGAAAAATAGTGTTGATGCCGAACTTCAAAGGATTTGCTTAGTTGGATTAGCTTCAGCCTGTCAAATTCCAAGGCTGGAGCTTTTGTAGAGGAGGTGTAGTATCCAATGGTCTCACAAAAGTATTATTCTAGCAAGTTTCCAATGAATGGTCGAGTTGAATTAGCTTCAACTTTACATCTCCTTTTGGTTGGAGATATTTGCAGTTCGGTTGATTAACTGTGTAAGAAAATCAATAAATATCTAAGATGTTGCAGTTCATCGATCATTCAGAAGTATGCCTTTATCTTTAAAAGGTAAAAAGACAGGAAAAAGAAGAGAGGGAGACTTTGGCAAAGGAATAGATAAATAGTACTCGTACTTGAGATTCACTCTTACTTCATTGCTGATCTACCTTGAGATTCACTCTTCGTTGCTATCCACCTTAATGGGCATAACTTGCACCAACTAATTTGTATATGTAATGCAAGGAATATCTTCCAAGGCTCTGGTTCGTGGAAAACCTATGATAGATTGACATGTGTATGTGTTTGTATCAGTGAGTGCATTATGTACATATATAGCTACATACATGAGAAGCTCAGAAGCTAAAATTGCTGGAAGCAAAAATCCTGGTCCAATCAGAGAGAGATTAGAAAGCTAGCATAAATTCGGTGTGAGATGCAGAGGTTTGAAGGAGAAGAGAAAGCTGGTTGCAGCCATGACTATGAAAGCGTGGTGGGCCATGGTGACACACATCAGATGAGGTTTGAACATGATATGTTTTACAGATACTTCAATGGATGTGACATACCTGTGTCCGGTTTTATTTGAGACCTGGATATGCCGGTTAATCCGTGGTACGTATCAGATACACTTTCTAATAGATCCTAAGTTCTAAAACAGTATCTCTTGCATGCAAGGCCTACTACAAGTTAGAGAAGACTACAAACATCAGAATGCTAGTAAGGGGATGGAACAATAGTTAGGACATATAAAGTACGAATGCATAACATCATAGGTTTTTTTGTTCCCTTTTTAGATATAAAAAATCCCTTTCCCACTCCCGTGGCTAGTCAACTCCTAATATCCTCTATTCTTCCTCTATTTTTATTTATATTGTCACGAAATTAAACTTCTAATTTTGAACCTCTAGTTCATTAACTTTCCTTATTCTATTGTAGATAAAGAAACCAGGTTAATATGTTTTTTACATATTCATTTATTGTTTTTCCCTATCGTGTGGTATACTACATTTTCAAAAGAATGGGTGATATAGTTTTCATACTGGCTTTTAGAAATTTTGCTTGTAAGCAGCCTCTTCTGAATTTGTATCCTGACAAACTTGTTATTATAGGCATTGGTGGATAAGACTAAACTGAATCCAAATGAAGTTGGTGATATCGTTGTTGGCACCGTCTTAGCGCCAGGAGCCCAAAGAGCAAACGAGTGCAGGATGGCGGCTTTCTATGCTGGGTTTCCTGGTATTTTTTTCTCATTGCAAGTTATGAAATTTCCTTACCACCATTCATCAAAATATTGTATCTTGAGCCTTCTCCTCGATGGCACAGAAACTGTTCCAATCAGAACTGTCAACCGGCAATGTTCTTCTGGCCTACAAGCAGTTGCTGATGTTGCTGCTGCTATAAAAGCTGGTTTCTATGACATCGGTATAATTATGTTACAGTTTATCTAGTTGTTCCCTACATTTTCTTTGAACCCATGTATTCATCTTTTTTCTTCTTCTGTTCAATGTAGGCATTGGGGCTGGGTTGGAATCTATGAGTGCCAATCAACTTGCTTGGGAAGGACCCATAAACCCAAAAGTATGGCCTCTTTCATTTCTGTTTCAGTTCCCTGTAAAGCTCCTGCGTGCTTACTTCAGAGTACAGAGATTATTGAAATAACTATGTTAATGCTTCAGGCAAAGGACTTCCAAAAAGCTCAGGATTGTCTTCTACCCATGGGAGTTACATCTGAAAATGTTGCACATCGTTATGGTGTAACTCGACAGGAGCAAGACCAAGCTGCTGTGAGTTGATTTGGATTAGATCTTTTATGTTCCTGTCTTTGCAAACATCAGGTCTCCATTTAAGCAAGATTGATTGTTTTTAGGTTGAATCTCATAGGAAGGCAGCTGCTGCAACCGCTGCTGGAAAATTTAAAGATGAAATTGTTCCTGTTACTACAAAGGTAAAATTCTGATACCATGCATAATTAAGTTTCTAAGTAATATGTGGAGATATAATGTACATAGAATAGAAAATATGTAAATGTTGTGGGCTAGTACAGAAGGGAAGCGACCATGTAATATTTGCCAACGTTGGCCCATGGCCATACACCATCATCATCCAAGATTTCTTCCATCATATTGAGGTCAGATGTGGAGCATGACTAAGCTCCATGAAAGAATTGAAAATATTTATGACAGCCTGTCAACCTGACAGTAACCTCTCTACAGAGGCTTCAAATTTCTAGCCAAGGCAGTTATTATTAAGAGAGTGCTTGGCTAGAGCGGTAGGTAGACCTTCCTTCTTGGTCATGAAGTAGCAATCTCTTAGTTCCCCAACACTAAAAAGGAGTCCAGGTTAGAGGGTATATGATGTAATCTAGTATAGGGAGAAGTGCTCATCTCTAGGATGAAAGTTAAAGAGTGCAAAGGATGACATCCCAAATCAGATCATAACCAAAACCCAAAATGTTCAACTGACTAAGAAAGGTTTTGAAAGAAGGTCGCTCTAATTAATTGCTAACTTTTTATATTTCTAATTAGTTCATTGGAAGCAGGTAGGGATAGACGAGCTTGTGATTATATTTATGGTTACTAGTTGCAATGCAGAATGTTTGTTTCTATTTTTCTTTCTTCATGATATAGTATGCTTTTTACAGATTATAGACCCAAAAACCGGTGAAGAAAAACAAGTGACAATCTCTGTGGATGATGGAATTAGGCCAGAGACATCACTATCTAGTTTGGGGAAGCTTAGACCAGTATTTAAGAAGGATGGAAGCACAACTGCTGGTATTACAGCACTTATCTTCTATGCTGTTTAGATAAAGCTATTCCTTTTTGTTAGTAGTGCAGTTAAAGTCAGTCTTCATGAATATTTATTCTGCTACACTTATTTGTAGGTAATGCGAGTCAAGTGAGTGATGGTGCTGGGGCAGTCCTGCTCATGAGGAGAGATGTAGCAATGCGGAAAGGGCTACCAATACTTGGCATATTCAGGTTTTTTCCCCTCGTACAAGATTTTCCATTACAATCTGATCTTCGTAGTAATCGAGTCTCTGTTTTGTTAATTAGTAATTACCATTAGTGAAACGTGAGGGCATTTTATTCCCATTGTTTAGTCTAAGAAGTCCTCTTCATATTAGTTCTACTACCTAGTGAAGCTCTCATAGCGTTTATTCAGCTACATATCCTAAGGCAAGGGATGCTAATAAGTTGACGACTAGGTCATTGCTTCAATAGCGAATTTCTTTCAAAAAAGATTGGAATCAAGAAAGACAATTTATGAGATCGCTACGCACTTCAGTTGCCTTCACTTATTAACAACCCATTTTTCTGATTGCTTCTCTACACCAGCTCTAAAAAAATTTTCTTTTTTCACACATGAGAAAATAATGAGATTCTTATTCCTTCTTTTTGTAACATTCACCGAGATAGGTTGGGGAATCCTCCTTCGATAGACTGGTGACAAAGTAAAGACAGGAACCCGAGCCCAATGAAAGGAAGACCACAATCATGAAAAACGCACCTGAAAGAGGGATGAATAGAACCTTTTTCTATTTATTTGTTGCTACTTCCGGGGGAAAGAAAAGTCGAAAGATACTTAGTTTGGATAAATTTCCGTTGTTAGAAAGAAAGAGCACTAAATATGTTAATCAGAGAAGAGAAAATCGAGATGAGCTACAGTGAGGAGAAAGTGACGGTGTTCTCGATCGGCGACGCCTCACCTCCTGTTTATTTTCATCAAGAACTAACCTACCCTAGAGTTCTTAACCAACTCCTCTTTGTTTTCGATATGAAGGGATCAAAAGAAAAAAAAAAATCGAGTAGGGGTATCAAAAATCAAGTAGAAATTCTAATGCACTCGACGCTCTTATACTTGATTCATATTAGACTTGAATCACTAAACAAAATTGCTTACGCCGAATTTATCCGATCCTTTACCAACTACCACAATTGGAAGAAGAACGAACTCATGCCTATTGAGAAACCGAATACGTACTCCTATCTTTTATTTTCCTTACGGCTAGGCACATTTTCGTACTCCGACCTAACACTATCACATTCCTTACTCGAGACTGTTAAACCATTTTTTATCCTTTCTTTCCTACAATGTCAACTATTGACGTAATCTTCCCACAAGAGTCATATAGTAGTTTCTCACTAATGAGATTGGCTACCACTCTTGAGGTACGAGAAGAGGAATAGGAACATGGTTTGCTAAATCGAGCAAGTCCTTTGTTCAATGCTCGTACATCTAGATCAGGCACTCGCTACGCCCTCCCTCTCTTTACTTTTGCCGTTCAGGAACAAACAGTTCGCCAGGGCCTTTTTTTTCCACTAACCAATTACGTTATGACACAAACTTGATTGACAAACATGGTTTATGTGCAGCTAATGTAGCGTCGAGCATTTGACAAACTCATGCCATCCATCTCAAATGTGATGTCCCGTCGATACACGAGTAATTCAACCCGTAGGGTTTCCTTTTTCTCTTCCCATTCTAAAGATATGCGAGAACTCTAACCCATATCTTTCGAGATTGTACGCTCATAGCACGATGCAATTGTCCGATTGTAGCTCGATGTCTTGCTTCAGTGGCTCTAAATGAAAGACGACCAGCTCTACAACTTTTGGTGCCGTATCTTCCAAAAGTTGTGTACTGTCCGGTTCAGGACCCCTACTACATCTGCCTTTATGTTATTTATTATACTTGGTACGTTTCGACTATAGTCCCTACTAAATCTGTCTTTATGTTATTTATTATACTTGGTACGTTTCAAATATAGTACGCCAGAAATTTTCCCACTAGTATATCTTTCATCTAGGCAATTTGTGGTTGCCATTTTGCATATTACATTTGGTATGTTTTTTTGGTTAACAATTATTAGTAGCAGCACTATTTCATCGACGAGATGTCGTAATAGACCAAAATTAAAGAACTTCTATATGGTCTTCATATAAAAGCACACTATGTTATCGTGAACAATTATTAATATGAGCTTAGTTCATGGTTGGATTTACTCAAATGGGGTGGGCAGTAAAAACTGGCCATTATTGTAAAAGACGTATTCCTTAACACTGCTACATGAGACATACTCCAGTAGTATAAAGCAGCTTTATTGCCTTCCACAATGATTTAGCGACATCCAGATAACCCCAGTAGCTCTTTTGGGGGACTCATGATAATAGCATATAGCTCTTGATACTTCGACTTAAAATCCGTCTTATTCTTGGGACCACCTTCAGCTTCTCTTGATAGCTGATTGAGCGTATTCGACAAGAAGGAATCGTGGAGTATAGTTGGAAAATTGTTAGGACCTTCTAATCTAGGCTAGGCCTATCTTTGATTCTTTAGTCCCTCCGCACCCGAACTTTAATGTGATTCCAATCTTGCACTCAACAAGCTTGGGTAGAGAAGTGTTAAACTATCACACCCTACCAGCAACCCTTGAGTCACTTAGTATCAGTTGTCCCTCAATTGCACACTGGTTCAGTCTATTCAGGAGAGGACTATATTACATCCTGTTGTCTAAAACATTTTTTTTTCAAACTCTGTAGGAGCTTTGTGGCAGTAGGAGTTGATCCTGCTGTGATGGGTGTTGGTCCTGCTGCTGCGATACCTCCTGCTGTGAACTCTGCTGGTCTTCAAATTGATGATATTGATCTTTTCGAAATAAACGAGGTAATTCCTAAGGAGATAACTGTTATCACTTTCACGTCCCTTATGTAAAGCACAACTGACAGCACTTTGTTTCCTATTTGTCTAGGCCTTTGCCTCCCAGTTTGTGTACTGTTCCAAGAAGCTCGGGCTTGATCCTGCAAAAGTAAATGTAAATGGAGGTGCTATTGCTCTTGGTCATCCATTGGGCGCAACAGGTATGAGTATTTCTGTTCTCCGGACTATTTAGAAACCATCTACGGGTTGGCTTTTTCCCTCATAATTTCCAATATGGTCTTAAGATTCCCTTTTATGTTCCTTTGTATGTTGATCTTTTTGTCGTCAGAAAAATTAAATTGGGTAGTCTGTAACAATAATTTCATCAAACCAATATGTGAGATGCAAAAAACATTGTCCAGTGAGATGCTGATCCGATATTAAATGTTGAAATTATATCAAAATATATTATTGTTTCATTGAAATGTTACATTGAAGACGAAGAACTGCGACATATTGTTCTTTGAGTGTGCTTATATACTGAAAGTTATTCAGAAAAACTATTCTTTTTTCTAGTGAACAAGAGTGCGGTCATATAAACCGTGTTTTTCTTTCTGTCTGTAGTATAATTTCCGTTTGAAATAGTTCAAGACTAAATTATGCAAACATGAGGGGGCAAAAAAATTGCCACAATGCCATTTATGCATCATTTCCATCCAGTTCAAGCTTTTATGTAGCACATTGGCACGTGTTGGATATGGAAGTAGCTTTTTATTTATGGAATACATATCAAGTATACCCAACTCCCATTTGTCAAGTTTCCAAGAGTTTAATTGTATCTGCCACAGTAAGGAAATTCATTGAACTGTCCAAGCATCATACTGCTATATTCAGCTGTATTAGCACGTCTTTGCCAATCCTTCAACATATGTTGTTTAGTGGTGCTAATCGGAAAGTATTACAATTCTAGTTTGCCTTAGTGTTACAATTTCAAAGTCTCCAACACAATATTTCTTGTATTCTTACCACTGAGGGATTGGTCCAGTGGTACCACTGGCAAGGGAGGGGCGCGTGGGTTCGATTCCCAGCCCAGGAAAAAATAAATGGGAGGGGGTCTTGGTGCTAGTAAGTAGCCCAGGACAGGGTCAGTAATTAATGACTGGCCTCATCTCAAAATAAATAAATAAATAAATCTAATCTGGTATCGTTTACTCTTGTTTACTCGACAAAAACCTTGATGGGTGTTTCAAGTTTTAGTACGATTTCCTTATTACATCGCTATTGCAGTATCACTAAATTGAATTTTGATGATGTTCTTTGTTTATTAAAGATCTGCTAAAAACTAGATGTAGAAATGGTCTTCTGCATGTAAATTCGGACTTATAAAATTAGGAGGGAAGTAGTTGCTCTTGGCTTATTCCAAAAGATCGCTTATACCATTTCAATTGAACACAAATTAATACTTGCAAGACAGTGATTTAAAAACAACACGTGTGGAAGTAGGTTACCCTCATTTTGACACATTATTTGATCTTATTTGAACTTTGAAGACTCTTGTTTTGGCTGACCCAGATTGTTCCCTTCATTTTTCAGTGCTTGGAATTGGTTATATTTTCATTTTCAAGTTAAAAACTTTCTTACTCCGATCGAAAATGATGATGTTTTCCTTGACAGCAGATTATCGTTCTTAAGCTGAAGTTATCTCGTCTTCTTTACCTTGTAGGTGCCCGCTGTGTCAGCACTCTGTTGAATGAAATGTCACGAAGAGGCAAAGACTGTCGATTTGGAGTTATATCTATGTGCATAGGTGGTTCTTGGCCACGTTGATTTTGAATAAAACCTTCTCATGATTGTTGACTTTTGCTAATTAATTGTATTCATTTATTGCCCGGCAGGCTCGGGGATGGGAGCAGCAGCTGTGTTTGAACGAGGTGACGTGGTTGATCAGCTGAGCAATGCCCGACCGATCTAGTCCCAGAACCTGACCGATCTAGTCCCAGAACCTGCTGTCCAAGGATGCTATGCAGAGCTACCACTAATTCTCATATAAAACAGCTGCTTCATGCATAACCCATACAACTCAGAATTTGTTTGGTTTTGAAGTCTGTTTCTTTCTTAAATGTTACAAAATAAAGCAAAAATAATGGTTGCAAGCCGAGTGAACAGGGGAAACGCCCTAAATATGTATTACATCCCAATATCGAAGAATTTGTTTGGTTTTGTTCCCTATAGTAGTGATGAAAACTTTAAATAGAGCTCACTGGTTTTGAAGTCTGTTTCTTTTGATATTCTGCATAGTACACTGTCTGGACACTAACATCTGTTGTTCAAGCTATGATTTTATGTAATCAAAGTGGTAATCTAGGCGCGATCGAGCTATTAAATGGGCTGTATGTAATCAAAGTGGTAAGCTAGGCATGATCGAGCTATTAAATGGGCTGAAGTTGTTTTCTATGCACTGTTTTGAATTTGCATTTCCAGTAGAAAAATGGAATGAATGGTACTATCTGGTAATATCAACTTTTTGTGATAACTTGGTGATGGCGTTTATAATTTCTCTTGTAGCGGCGACTCTATGCATGATTTATATTAGTTACTCTAATGTTGTCATTGACTTGTATGTGTGAACACTACACTTTTCATATCTATCAGTGTCTGGGTGCTAATATAGATATGCTCAAAAGTTGCTTAATTGCACTATTACATTATTGTCGTCACTCTAATACTTTTTTTTGCAATATAATTAAATGAATAATGTTGTGTATGGCAAATGTTAAGGGCAATATAATTAAATGAGTTTTTGTCTACTTTCTTGTTTCATTTTTAAATTGAGTTTTTGTATACCTTTTTGAAAATTTTATGTGGTTATGATATGAACATATACTTGGGCCTTAAACTCATCCGAGTGTGGTGGTTGATAAGTACCCTAAATAGTAAGTTTTCTGAGTGCAAATTAAAACAACATAACCAAAGATAGTATATTGTCACTTTATATATCTTAATGACGTGGACACATGGGAGGAAGAGGAAGAAGGGAAATTAAGATAGGAGGGGACCATATTCAAAGTTGAGACCCCCATAACCCCAACATTTAGCTGCCTATGATCATCACAACCACCTCTTTCTAAACAAAATTTTGTTAGTGCCGTCCTTTGTTCCCCTTATTCTTTACTTTAAAGGCCCAATATGTGATGATGGCTTTGAGCTTTTCAAAAGATTAGGATTCTTGATGTCCCCAAAGTGATCCTACTCTTTGATGTTTTTATGTGCCATCTTCCTTTCTTTTGGAGCAACTTAGCCATTGGGTCCAAACTCCCACCTACACCAATTGGGAGGCAAATCTTTTGGATGTTGCCATGGATTTGCCATCTGTTAAGATGAGACCACAATCTTTTTGGTTCAATGAGTACAAGTTTTGTTCATTAGCTATCCTCTTCTACAGGGACAATCCAGAAATTATAGTTGGGATAGGCTGGCAAAAATTTGGATGGACTGAAAGTAGATAAATTCATATAAAAAAAGTAAAATAAAATTTTATATGGAAAAAATGTAAAAAAAAAAAAAAAATTGGGTTGGGCTCCAGCCCACCCCATCCCACCCCTGGATCCGCCCCTACTCTTCTATTTCTTCTTTCTTTCTTTCTTTCATCTAGGGGCTTAGAATTGATGCCACATCTCTCCTGTCAACAGTCAGGGGGTGGATGCTTAAATTAAAAAAAAGAAAAGAGGTTAACCATAAATATATAAAAAAAATCAAAAAAAAAATCATATACTAAAAATTCACATGTCTCACAAAAAATAAGATAACTTTAGTATCAGCAAAACAAAATTGTGGAAATTTTTTTTTCTCCTGATGGGAACTAGGGTCAGCACGTGAGTATCTATCTGCAAGAATTTTTTTTTAGTAGCATCAGTTGATCCCACTTGTCTTTTATTGTGTCCGCTCCTGTCTATAGAAAAACCTAAATTAATAGGCTAACACAACTAAGTACCATATAATTTCACCCTTTTACAAGTCGTCTAGACTAAACTATCATTATTATCAAGTTCCTATCATAAAGTATTACGGTTAGCAACTAACTATGCTAAGCTTTCCATAATTTGCAACTTGATGCCGTGCCTATAAGATTAGCTAACATTAAGAAATATTAACAAGGGAAGGTATCATTGGTCACGACATTGGGGTACAAAGTTGCAAGAAGAGAAAGTGTCGAGGTATTTAGTTGATATATAATAGTTTATGGTAACAAGTTATAAAAGAGTAAACGATGTACTCTTTTGACGCATAATATTTGACTATTTTGTTAGAGAATTATTATCGAATCTGGTTGTCTTGAACCATAGAGGAAATCATGTTATCGTACTCAAACAAATGAACCAACACATCATTGAAAAAAATTAAAAGTAAATAAATGAACCAACACATGCATTATATCCAGACACATTGATTGTGATTATGATTCAGTTTCATTCAAATCTTGCAATCAACTTGGTTCTTATAATCCACCGCCCAACAGTTCATAAAAGAAAATCCAACAAATTTTCCAAGTGTGATACAACCAAAAGAGGAGCATGAACATACATATTTGAAATCTTTTTTTCTTCTTCTTTCTTTAGCATATAATGCTCTCCCCAAATCTTCTTTTGGAGAAATTATCCTACGAACGGGACTCACCGAGCACCATTTAATGTGATTCATTGGATGATATTGAGATAAGTGTATGTACAAATTCACATACAATTTAAGAGCATCTCCAATACTATCGTCTTGTTAAGTGTTGTGAGTCTTAGGTGGCTCCTATGTGGCATGAGCCACAAGACAATGTCTTGTTTATGTGGCAAAACTATATCTCAAAAGACAATGAGATAGAAAAACTCTCTCCAATGCAAAAGTATTGAGGAGACAATAAAAAGTATTTTTTTTTCCAACTTCCAAGGCAACTCCTCCACTTCTTCAACTTTTTTTTTATAAATATTTCTATTCATAATTGATGATGTGGAGACAAAGTCATTGTGAAGTACATTGTCTAGATTTAGACAACCAACTTCACATTCTCCTTGCCATGTCATTGCCATGTCAACTTCATGTTTCATTCTACATTTGCATTGGAGAAGAATTTTTGGAATGAAAGTTTGTCATTCCTATGTGGCAACCATTTTTTCTAAACTCACAATAGGGTTGGAGATGCTCTAATGGGGAAACCTTTCAAAGTATTGTAAATGTTCCATCAAAGTGTTGGTAATGAAACGCAGAAACCGATCCTCAAAACCAAGAAATTATAAGAGAATCGAGAAAAAACACACAAAACCAAAAACCAAAATCACACAGAAAAATCAAACGCAGACACAATCGATTTTTTTACGGAAAAAATTCAGATGGAAAAAATCACGGGACGATCGGAGTCTAACCACGAAAAGCCTCCACTATTGGAATAAGAAATACACAGACTCCTTACAAACTTTTCACCGATCCAACACGAATCACCGTAACTCAGTGGAATAGAAAACAATCACGGACATACAACAAAGACGACGAGAAATAGAATTACCCGAAGCAATCCTCTCTTCGAAAACGCCATAAATCTCTCCATTCTCCTCCAATATTGCAAAGCACTATTGCCACCTTTTTTTTTCTTTCTTTATTATTTATCAACTTGCATGCATCAATATTTTATAAACTCATGCATGAATTAGGGTTACCATATATTGAAAATATGAAAGTCCAATATATACGAAAAGCTCAATATATATCAATCATATATTTGATGAAAATTCAATCATAATTGATTTGCCATAAATTGGAAATCCAATTATATGGAAAGTCAATATATGAAAGATCCAATCATAAATATATTATCAAAGTCAAAGATGAAAATTCAATCATATATTTGCTTACCATATATGATCCAATATACGGCGATCGATGCACTCTCCGAGCTTCTCTGACACACGGACGACGCTCGTTGTACTCCGAGGTATTCTCCACATAGGTTGGGAACCTCACCCACTCCAACAAATCTTTCCCTTCACAACTAGGTAGAAGAACTCGTCATCCCGATGATCTGCCTACACTACTCGAACTTCTCCCTTACTAGAACCTTTGTGAACATGTCTGCTCTATTGTCATCTGTAATCTTCTCAAGCGTCGCGTCTTTCTTCTCAAGAACATCCCTTATCCAATGATATCGAGTCTCAATATGATTGGATCGACTATGAAATGTCTGGTTCTTTACAAGGTGGATTGCACTCTGGCTATCACAAAGCAAAATGTACTACTCTTGCTTTAACCCAATTTTATGTAACAACTTCTTCATCCACAACAACTCTTTGTAAGCCTCCGTCGCCCCCAATGATTCTACCTCTGTTATCGATAAGACAACACACTTCTACAACCTCGATTGCCACGATATGCTCCACCGGCAAACATTATCGCGTAGCCTGTCACGATCCGCACCCAGATGTTTGGGCACGAGTACGTGGATACATTCAGCCTGCACCGTAGTATCGGTGATAGAACGCCGTCTAAACCCCAATAAGTCCATCCAGCAGTTCATATATTCAACATCACTTCCAGTTTCTCAAATATAACATGAGCAACTAAAATATACTCAATCACAGTGCTAAAGAAGATAGATATGAAATAGAAAAGGAATAAAATAAATAATCTCAATGAAAGTCATAATCGTCACAACCCACATCTGATCATCCAATATATAAGAATCAATCTAAACCTCAAAATAGATATAATTTTTCAATATTTTTCGGAGACAAATCCAGTCAAAGCTAAAATATGAAATCTAACTAACTAATTAACTGTAGATGGAAATTAGGCTAAGCTCGCCTTCTGATTACCCTATATGTCAAGATCAATCTCTCCTGTAGTATGCTCAGAAAGACCATAGTAAGTGGGACATAAGTCGTTCTAATCCTACAAGTTTTTCGGACACTGAAATACCACCGTAACCCATCTATTTAATTTCAAATCTTTGTAGGAGTTTAGTGTGATATAAATCTGATTCAATTAGATGAAAAATCATATTTTCTCTAAAATATTTTGATTATTTCTAGAATATATATATTTTCTATGTTGATTCACTTTCCAATTGGAACCCCGTATGGCATAGTTGTGTTGATCTATGAACTAGTTCGTTTTGAACACATTTTTCCTAAATATTAGTATATAAGTTATATTCAAAATTTAATTATAATATATTCTAGAATATAAATTACATAGTTATGGTATATAATATTATATAACATGTTACCATGTATGGTACTATTGATAATATATATGGTAAGATGTTATCTATGATAATTAATTAGTTGTGTGTACCAATATAGTATGTGTCTATTTATGGTAAGTATATTAATGTGCTAGTATTAAATTTAGCTTATTATTATTTCTAGGAGATCGTGATCATTTGGTTGTAGCAGTTGGAGACGAACCGTTATACTATTCTTTTGCTGATATCCTAGGCAAGATACCTTGCATTTGTCTATTGTTTAAATTATGTTCTCTATTTTTGTTCTTTTTGTTAGATATAGTTATAGTTGTGTGCGTCTAAGTTTGACTTGGGTGTCATCGATGTTGTCATCGACGACTTTTGTGTGTGTGTGTGTGGACATAGAGTTAGTGGGCTTACCTATAGTGGTGAAGTTATAACTTCTAAGGCCTTGACATGTATTATTATACGACACCTTGAGTGAGATTTCATATGCATGAGTTAGCGCATTGACTGGACATTGATACGTTGACTCATTGGATAATTAGATGGGTCTAGGTAGGATGACTTGCATTGAGATAGGGGTTGTCCGAGTCATGGATATGACTTGTGCAAGTCCATGGACAGAAAAGACTACCAGAAGATGTATGGGACCACCTTATTAAATTCTGTAATCTTCGAAGGAGATTGCGGGGCCATTAGCCTATAGATAGGTTCATAGTTGCTTGTGTGGTTCATATTTCATAGACATCGGCTCGTGATCCGACGTTGGCCTGTGATTCGGTGCTATATACTTATCTCCCACCCATATGTCCAAAGTTGTGTTCAACATGCATTGACATAGTCATGGGACATTGTCTTGTCACATAATAGTTTGCCACCCTTTTCCTTATCTGGTTGTAGGTGCGGTTCACTGTTTCGATGATGGGCTATTGGACCGTGTGGTGATTTAGGATTATTTCTAAATATTTATTCAGTTTTACATTTGGCATGTTCCTTTTGAATCTTGTTACGTCCCTCTGAGAACATGGTTCTTTTTGATCCGGATGAGCATTTGTATCCCACTGTCTACGGACCGGGAATAGAGACAGGTTGTGTTGCTGAGGACTTAAAGGTGTTGCTTGCGGAGTTTCCGTGAGCTTGGAGGATGTTGCAGTTAGAGCCACGAGCATCTTTATCTAGTTAGCCGATGTTTCTTGGCTAGACATATTTTATTTCAGTATTTCTTTATTCAACATTGTATTTCTTTTCCGTGGATATTTCCACCAAACTATATTTTATAGACAAATCATTTGTATTAGATATTCAGTTCTTTGCTATATTTCCTTTCAATTCATTTGTCGTATTTTTGTCTGTGTTGTTGTTATTGTTCTGTGGATGAGATTTCAGAGATTATAGACTTTCATGTGACTGTATAGTTTATGTACAACGTAATACGACTGGAGTAAGTCCATTAAATTGGATAGATTATTCTAGACGTACAGCTGACATGCTCATGTCTTAAGTTTCTATATGTTTTAGAACTGGGCGTGACATATTTTGTGGTAGTCCATGTAGATTAGTTTGTCGCTTTGGTATGTTATTGTATCAATGCGAGCCTGCAATTAGGATTAAAGAGTATTAGGAATCCCATCCACTTGTTGAATTATCGCCCTTTTAATCCAAATTCTTCTTCTCTCGTTATACATCCTGCTTGTTTCTGTACCCCTTTCATACATCATGTTTGTTTCTGTACCCCTTTCTTATACACTGTATTGTACTTGCAGTTTTCCTACACAATAGATAGTAACACCCTAATTGATACATAACTCTTCCATTGATACTCCCCGCACTGGTACACCCAACCATACTGAATACTTAACTCTCTCTCTCTCTCTCTCCCTTCTCATACACAAGTCCTACACTGTCACGTCCCAGTCCCAAAATACACGAAACTAGGCCACGTGGTAATGGCCAGCTACGTATCCAAGTGCACTCAAGTCCAAATTGAATACGCAAAGCTGTCATAGATTGGTGTAACTACTTCTATAACATGTTTATATCTCAATCCACGGACAAAATCATAAAGAATAGGGAATATGAGAACCAGTCTGCAGCCTAATAATCATATTGTATGAATAGACTCGAAAGGAATAATATGAGTCTATAAATATTACGCTACTAAGGGATCAAAACAACAGAAAATAAAACATATAAACTACGAAAGAATGAATATTTGCAAAGAGTACATGTCACGCCCCGGAACCAGAATACTGGTGTAACTCCCTAAACTCATTTTTGGATTGTCTGAATTTTCTTGGAAGATATTGTTTTCTATAAACCTTGTTTGAATAAGAAAATATTGATTTTGTTTTGAAAATCAATTAATTTATTAATAGTAATTTATCCAAATTTATGTTTATGTTTGAATTTTGATATTTAAATTTGTATTTATGATTATTCTGGTTATTAAAATTTTTGCTCCAGATTAATTATTGGTAACCAAAGGACACCATGATTAATATTACTAGTCCATGTTAATTATTTTCTAATCTATTCATCTTTAAATTGCCAACTGTTAAGTAAATCTACATATTGTCCTGATTCACTAAATAGCCATGACCGTCATGGAGAGACTTAGATCCCACTCATTTAATTGTTATTTAGTTTTAACTAATTTTGTAGCTAGCTAATAAGTTAATCGCGTTCCTAATTAATGCTTACTCTAACTAAGATCTGTAATTAGTTAGCTATAACTAAATTCAGTTACTTTTGTTATTAGTCTCATGTAAAGCCCCCAGATCTATATTAAATTACTGCCATTGCCACCGATCACTATTGTAGGGAATACCCTCAGATCTACAAATATTTACCATCCTGCCACTCCCCTCTCTGCACACACACACAATTATTTTATTATAAATATTTACATGTTTTCTAATGCATAGTACTGTCACATCACTGTCTCTCTCTCTCTACATTTTCTCTCTCCACCGCACTCTCTCTTTCTCTACACTGTTCCGCCGGAGAGCTTTGCCCCGACCTCGACGACTGCCGGCGGTCCAGATCTGTCTCGCTATGGCAGGATCCGCCTCGGATCTTGACCAGAGCAGCCGGGTTGACGATTTCGTCGTCGCGACTCCGTTACCAGAGCACCTCCAGATCGAAGCCGGAGCCGTCGATCGCCATTGAGCCGTCGCCATCGTCTTCCTCATGGACGACGCCGACTCTTTGAGTTGCGTGAAGCCTCCTCGGTTCCAACGCTGCCTCTTCGAATTTCGTACAGCCGACTCGAGTTGCGTGCGTCGCTGCCGTATCAGAGTGTCGTTCGCTGCCACGGATCGAAGTCGTTCTCGACGACCGGAACCGCCAGATCGAGGACATCCGCCTGACCTCGCCTCGCTGTGCCTCGTCGAGCACGGATCTGCCTCGCCGAGCTCGAAGCGCCGCTCCGAGCGCTCGGACCCGAGCGCTCGCACCCGACCGCGACCTCGGTGAGTGCTCGCTTCTTCTCCTCCTTGTTCACCCTCTCACTCACACTATTTGGAGAGAAGCAACTGCTTCTTCTCCCTCTCTCTCACTGATTTAGTGTTGAGTACAGCATAGAATACTGTGCTTTCCTCGAGACTCGAGTGCAGCACACTTTCCCGGATGCAGCAGCACATAATACATTGAGTGCTCAGCCTCAAGTTAATAATTTTATATTTTAGTAGTAATAATTGTAATGTTATTATGGTCACTGTTTCACTATTAACTAGTAAGGTGCTGTGCTGGGTCTCATTATTATTAATATTTATAAATTATTTTGGATTAGGTTTACTTATAAATTCAAAATGGGTATATTTACACTAGTTTAGTGATATTTACTTCGTATATATATAATAAATTGTTGATCCCTTTTAGTTAACAAAAAGAACTTTACAACTACGAGATCTAGACACCTAGATTATCATATTATATCCAAATTATATTAGAGAATATTTACCAAATAGTGCTTTAACTTATCTCTAACAAGAGAAAAATTAAATTCTTAATATTGTAAATATTTTAAGAAATGTTGAGTAATATTAGTAATATTTTAAATATGCTTTCAAATATTAAATATTTGGCTAGCTATAATATTGCTAGTACTGTTATCATATTTTGGTAGTAAAATATTCTAGTAAATTAAAAGTGTATATTTCAAAAATAATAAATTATTTCTTGTAGCTAGTGTATGTATATATATGGTTAGCTAGACTATATATTAGTGATTTAGCCTGTTAATAATTAGCAAGTTAATTGCTAAATTGAGATAATATTTTAATATCAATATTTTGTGAAATGCTAGCTAGTTATATATTTTCTTTGTGTTTAAATTGTAGTATGTAGCATTTTTAATTGTTATATATAAATATAGTAGCTAGGATTTTATTAATTAAGGTTAATTGCTAGCAAATTTAGGGTTAGAAATGAGTTAGTTAGCTAATGTCTTTATTCAAACTCTAATAAATTGTACAACTACCAGGTGATCATTGCAACCATGCAGTACTATTCCCGTGTAACCAAACCGAGGCAAGTACACTGACTTGACTTGTACCTTGTTTTCTATCTTACCTTCATGTGCCATGTTCTCATATCGGGCACGAGATACACACGATTGTCTTGTACCATTGTTCATTGCTTGTGCGTCATTGTTTATTGCGGGATTGGGGGAAATATTAGCTTTTGTGTGACCACACCCAACATAGGTATTGAAGATAGCCTAATCGTACACTTCACGTACGATGAAGCCGTACCTTGTAGAATTGATTGCCTCATTGATTGATTGCTCCTAAGCCGGTCACACATTAGTTTTAATATTTCAAAATTGTCACAATTGCATATTGATTATCGTGATTGATTGCCTTGTACATTGATAGCCGTGTTCATTGTCTAGCATCTTGATTGTCATCCATTGCCTGCAGTTTTACATTTCATTTCTGGTACCGCAGTTTCAGTTTCATTTCATGTTCTAGTTTTCTGGTATTCTAGTTTCACCTTGTACTCTGGATCACAGATTACATTGTATATTGTCTAGTCAGGGTTGTACTTTGCTCTTTTCCTGATAGGATCGTTGCAGGTGAGTGAAAGATTACATGGAGCTGGTGATTGCTTGGATATTGCAGTTTTATTTCAGTTTATTTTTCTGGAGATTGTATCTTAGAGATTCATTTATTGTATATTATTTCATTGGACCGGATTTGTCTCCGGCTGAATTTGTATTTTAAAACACTTGATGGATATTGGTGATTTCTGGGAACGTTATAAAATGCTGTGTTGGTTTACATTACATTGTGACTTTAAGTTTTTTTTAGTATTGTACAGCTTACTTCGTCGTGTCCAACGATGAAGGCTGGGCGTATCCGACTCGTATCCGATTATTCGGGAGCGGGTCGTGACAACTGGAGAGCGGGAGACAGACACAGCCAGCTACGTACATAGAAGTGTAATCCACCTCGATATATGGTCACGACTGTCTAGATGTATGAGGGTTTATCTACAAGCCATCAGTCTCTTATGGTCAAGAACAAGCCTAGTGTCTTAATCTCAAGCAAGTAATAATAGTTACAAGATGTTAGACCATCAGATATTCAATAGTAAGGCGTCCCATACATTTCATATACAGATGATCATGAAGCTAGTCGTACAAAATGCAAAGACTAGTAAGAGTTTCAGTCATACATGATCAATTCTAGGATTTGTCAATCATGTTACAGCCCTTAGGCGGACAGGAATATAAATTCAACACGAGCTAACACTTGCTCGGCGGCTAAACGGCGCAAAAGAATAATTTTACAATTAGAGTGAGAGAGCAAAATAAACCCACTCGTTGCCAGAATTTTTTCTAGTATTCACCATCTGGCTGGAAGGCTGAGAGATCCTCGGGAGCTACTCCGAAATCTGGCCATAAAAAACCAGCTGGGTCAGACCCCAGAAAGAGCAAGTACCACAAGGGAGGCTTCACTTAAGAACTAAAACCAGCATGTCAGAACATAAAGAAGAATAATAACAAGAAGACATGAAATGTAAATAAGGCAACAAATGACAAGAGGACGAGAAACTATTTCGAAAGCCAGGTTACAATTCTTAAACCAAACAAGGACCGGGGTTGTAACCCTTCGCCTGAACAGAACCGGGACTCTTGCCATTTAATGCTAAGAGTAAAGCGTAAACAAGCATGTCCTGAAATAGTCATATACTGGATCTAGACAAGACTAGACTGGACTCCATCAATCAATTACGGCCAAACAATGAGTACGGCTTGATACTTTAACTAACTAGGGTTATCACAAGACTAGTTACTAAAAAGATGCATTGAGATGTTCCAACAGCCACAAGCCATGCAGACTTAATCCAGGTTATCCAGTTGCAAGTTAAGAGAGTTGGATTAGATGACTTGGGGTTGCAACACATGACAGTGTACTGGAAATATTCCCTACTCGACGGCAGGCTACAAGTCCAATTAAAGCGCCCAGATAACGGGACTGTCTGTAGCTGAAAAATCTCTTCATGAACTACTTGATCAATCTAGTCATTACCCTAGTCAGATTCAGTATGAATCCCTGACCGTGGTAATCAGGAATCCATGTCCTAGACATGATTCAAGACGAGACATGTAGCTTGTACATGCGCAACCAAGAGAATCAACCACGACGTCAAGACAAAGTTACTTAGCAAGTCCATGTAGCTGTTGCAACAGCGTTCAAGATTATCATGTCAGGTTACTTATCATGTCAAGAATGCGTCACAACGGACCACTATCAAGAATTTTATGTCAAGGTTGCTTGTCAAGAGTGCGTCACGATGGGCCACTATCGTGTTCTATCCCTACATTATCATGAATGAGAGAAACTTGCATAAAATAGCTAGTAACATATTCTTGAAGCCAAGGAAAAGATCTACAACTTTCATGTTGGAAGTTGGAAGAAATTCTGGCCACAATTCAGCCAAATAGGACATAAAGCAGCCAAAAATAGCCAAAATAGGCACTATGTGACACTATACGGCCATGCACTATGCAGTTATGCAGACTGGCACTATATGGCACTATGCAGCCATGCGGACAGGTACTATATGGCACTATACAGCCATACAGATAGACACTATATGGCACTATGCATCCATGTGGACAGGCACTATTCATCGTTCCTGCCAGAACCAGGACAGATGAACATAGAAGATGTCCAAAACTTGCTTTGGCCATAACTTCCTAAAAATAAGTTGAAATCTAACTTTTCAAAGGTTAAAATTCTGTAGAATCAAATTTCCTACCACATGGAACACTTAGTTTTTGAAAACAAGTAAGTTTGATAAATCAAAATCCAAGAAAACCAAAAATGCCACAAACTTAGATCTACAAGAAAATATCCACCAAATTAAAAAATGCTAAGTTCTAAAGTGTCATAGAATCATACAAGAAAGACAATGGAACAAATAGAATTAGGTTCCTCCATGAAGCAAGTTACACTTGCTTAGGATTTCTTGGTAGGTGGAGAGAGTTATGAGGAAGAAGAAGAAGTAATGAAGAGTAAAGGAAGAGAGAGAAAGTAGTTGGGGGTTTATAAAGAGAGGGGATGGTTTAACATGTTGAACCAACCATCGAAATAAACCAAACCAAGCCATCCAAATCAAGTCATGTTGGACCAACCCAACCCAAGGTCAACCCTAGTCAAGATACATTAAGACAAGCCATAAATAAATACGGAAATACAGTAAATAATATACGGGTCGAAATCCGTATATGTATACTGAAAATACGTATAACGAAAAATGGGAGTGACAACTCTACCCACCTTAAAAGAATTCCGTCATCAGAATTTAATCAAGAGGCTAGAGATGTCGGAACAAGCCATACTAAAGCAGAAGCAATCTACGACTAGCAACAAATCAAGCAATCATTCATGCAAGCGAGGAATTTAAAAGCATAAGGAATAAGGAAGATATTATACCTTATGAGTCAAACATGTATTGATATCACGAGCGGATATCATCCTCACGCTCCCATGTTGACTCACCTAAAGAGTGGTGACCCCAAGCAACACGGACTAAACTAATAGTCTTGTTCTTGAGTACCTTTTTTTTGGTTCACTATAGATACGAGCCTTCCTCATACGAAAGATTGGTACCAACAACCAATTCCGAATGATCAAGGATATTGCTCGAATTCGGGATATACCGTCGCAATTGGGATACATGGAACACGTCATGTACCTCACATAACGACGACGGAAGAGCGAGACGATAGGACACATCACCTACTCGCTTGAGAATGTCAAACGACCCTATATATCTAGGACTAAGCTTTTCTCGTACGCTGAATCGAATGACGCCACGGGTAGGCGAGATCCTAAGGAATACGTGGTCGCCGATAGAAAACTCAAGAGGGCGTCGATGAGAATCGGCCCAATGGCGCTGACGATCTTGCACAACTCGAAGATGATCTCTGACTTGTCTGACTACCTCGATAGTCTGTGTAACCATCTCTGGACCAAGCATTTGTCTCTCGCAGACATCATCCCATGCTAATAGGGAATGCACTTTCTATCGTACAAGGCCTCAAAGGGTGCCATTTGGATACTGGCCTAGAAACTATTGTTATAGGAGAACTCTACAAGATGCAGGTGATCTTCCCACGAACCACCGAAGTCAAGTGTACAAGATCGCAATATATCTTCAAGAGTCTGGATCGTGCGCTCCGACTTACCATCTGTCTGCGGATGATATGCTGAACTGAACTTGAGATGAGTCCCCAAACTCTCTTGAAGACTCTGCCAAAAGTGCGATGTGAATCTTGAATATATGTCTGATATGATACTAACTGGCACTCTATACAATCTGACAATCTGTCTGAGGTACATCTCTGCTAGCTGATCCGTCGACTGACCAATTCTGAAGGGGAAAAAATATTTTTTATGTATCTCTGTTGCGTAGGTATGTCCCAGATTCGAGTCACATCCTCGATCATTCTGAGCTGGTCGTCGGTACCAACTTGACTTACGAGGAGCAACCCGTATCCATTTTGGATCGGCAAGAGAAGGTGCTCAAGAACCGGACTATTAATCTTGTCCGCGTCGCTTGGGGCCATCACTCACCGGAAGAGTCAACATGGGAGCGTGAGGACGAGATTCGATCTCGATATCCGTACTTGTTCGACTCGGAAGGTATATTTATCCTTATGCCTTTGTAATATGTCTTCCTGTTTTTATTGCACCCGCTAGGGTGGATGATTATTTTCTAATGCCTGCTAGAATTGACGGAATTGCATGTGTAATTAGTCGTGTAATTAGTATCTTGCTTGCCTTGATTTCTCTATCTTATCTTGGCGGAAATTTCGAAGACGGAATTTTTTTAAGGAGGATAGAGATGTCACTCCCCGATCCCGATATATGTATTCTTTCATGAGACTTGTACATGGTATCTTTTATTTAGCATGTGCGTAATTCTATTTTATTATTAATGGTTGCATGTAGCCTTTAAGCATGTCATTAGTGGAATTGTTAGAGCATGTAAAGATTAGGGTTTTCTTAAGCCAACCCAACCCAACCCATATATATATATATATATATATATATATATATATATATATATATATATATATATATATATATATATATATATATGTATTCTCTTTCTCACTCTCTCTCCTCATTCACTCTTCCATTTATTTCCCTCAACCACCACCACCACCACCATTAGGCAAGTACAACTTGCTCAAAGTAGAGATTTGTACATTTTTTATCCTTGATTTTTTTCCTTTGATATTATTTATCTATATTGTTCTTCTCATCATCCTCTACAAGTTTAGTACTTGGTATTTTTTGTTTTGATAGATGGATTCTTGTAGATCTAAGTTTATGTCATTTTTGGTTTTTCTTGGTTTTGATCTATTAAACTTGCTTGTTTTCAAAATCTAGTTGTTCCATATGGTAGAGCATTTCATTTTACCCAAATTTGACCTTCGAAAAGTTAGATTTTGTTTTGTTTTGACCGAGTTGTGCAAGATTGGAATTCATGGGTTCCCTGGCCATTTTTTTGGATTTTTGGAGAAGGTGAGCAGTCTTGGCCGCATGACCCTCGGCCGCATGCAGTATTTGGCCGCATGAGTGTTGACCGCATGACCCTCAGCCGCATTCAGTCTTTGGCCGCATGAGTCTTGGCCGTATGACCCTCGGCCGCATGCAGTCTTTGGCTGTATGAGACATGAGCCGCATGACCCTTGGCCAGCATGAGCCATGAACCGCATGAGCCATAAGCCGCATGATCCTTGGCCGCAGGAGCCGCATGAGTCTTGGCCGCATACACCCTTGACCGCATGAGCCATGACCCGCATGAGCTTGGCCGCATGACCCTTGGCCGTATGAGCCGCATGAGTCTTGGTCGCATAGACTCTCGGCCGCATACATCCTTGTGTCTTGGTCCTCATTCCTGATATGACTATCTATGCGAGTGCTGGATAATCCTATGTGTGTACTAAGGTGCAATCTATGTGAGCACCGAGGTGCTATCCTATGCGCTAAGTGTTCCTACGTGATACCTGCCAGTACATCCAAGAGTCCAGCATTTACATAACGAATGGTCGGTAGCAATGACGTGGTATATGTTGTGTGTTGCATTACACCAAGAAGGGGTACATACATATGACTCCTTGAGCCAGTGCGGATCCCTCCTTGGGGTACTCGTACATCGTACGACATCTAGGGGAGTGAGCATGTGACCATGATATGTGAACTCCGAGGATAACCTAGGGATTAACTAGGTAACTGATTTGGTAGATGCGTTGGGTGGAAAGAATCTTGAGATCGTGCCATACTAGTCACCCCAGGTCCAGTCCTGACGTGTCGGGTTGGCCGTCACGAATATGGTTTCATTTGCCTTTAGCAGATGACTATATTCGACTTCTACGAGCTATGTGTTATATGTTTAGCGCGGTAGCCCTCCGGAGAACCGGTGCATGATCAATGTGCTATATGTCTAATAGTTTGGCTAGCCCTACTGGGTTGACACGATCTGAGGATTCCTTTTAATCAGTATCGCGGGGATAAATCCGCCAAATATAGAAAGTCGCAGGAATGAATGGCCGCCTGAAAAACGACTTGGCTGTGCCTTGTACCTTCCGTTGGTAGCCGAGGGACATGGACTGTCATGGTGCGTGGTCCAATCCATGTCCTTGTTTGGTTGTTGGGTTGGCCTTTCGTGCTATGACAGGCTGTGGACCAAGGTTACGACCGAAAGCCTTTATTATTGCTAGTATTATTATTCTATGATTGGGTTTTATCTCACTCTTTTGTGCTCCCTTGTGGTACTTGCTATTCGGGACTGATCCCGCTGATTTTGTTTGGCCAGATCTCGTAGCAGAGCCTGAGGATCCGACCTTCCTCCTTGACATCAATGGTGCATACTAGGAGCATGGATGGCGGGGGGCTCGAGTGGGTTTCTTCTCCACTACTCTAATTTTTATCCCTTATGTTCTGGCATTTAGCCACCGGCACCTGTTTAGCCGGTTAATATGGATATTTTATCTGTTGCATAATTATAATTAAATAAGATTGCAACTGAATACGATTATGTACCTATGACTTTCTGGGCTAGCTAACTTATAAAGCTAGATCCCCATGATCATTTTGATGAAGTGTTGGGGATGCCTTACTGCTTTATCTTATATGCTCATTAATTGATATTTTCTTATTTTGAATGATTGAGACATAGATGCTCTGTGAGACCATAGGAGACTTGATTGTAGCATACACTCCCTTGTCTTTTGACAGCCACGATCGCTGTATGACGTTTGCATACCTCATATGGAGTAGCTGGCCTAGTCCGTCTCCGTATTTCGGTTCTTGGCGTGACAAGGTTTTATTGGTGGCCTATGCAGGTCTGATTTTCAGACTTGTAGGGTGTTACTATTATAGGAATCTCAATCAAAACTTGTTTCCTTTGAATCTCTTGTCTCGATTTCTCTTTTCTTACCTTGATTGATAACCTGAATTGCATCCTCGAATCTTGCTCGTCCTGTCATTTTATATCATGTATCTTTTCCTATAGGCGTGATTTTTTCTCAGTAGCTGGCGAGGCCAACATGGAGGAACGTCCAGTAGAGCATGGCTCGATGGGGCAGCAGCAGAAAAGAATACCTTCTCCTGACCAGATCCGAGTGTAAGTGATATCAGGGCCAGTGGAACCGCAAGTTCTAGAAACTCCTGCACCCCCACGGTACCGACAGCGACGATAGTACCTGATGCTGCAGCACTCATGGAGGTCATCCGGGGATTTCTGGCCACTCAGCAGGGTCAGGTGGTAGCCCATCAGCAACAGCAGGAACAGAATGTGCTACTGAGTCAGGGGTTACAATTAGCCCCTGAGAGAAGTGTCAGGAATGATTCGGGAGCGTCGGGAAGGTTTTATCGACTTAACTCGAGATACTTTGACGGCACGGAGGATGCCATCACAACGGATGCTTAGCTTCAGGATATTGAGGCCATATTGACCGCAGCAAAGGTTCCAGCAGAAGAGTAGGTTGACGAAGTCAGACTGTTACTTCAGGATCTCACCCGTGACTCGTGGGCATCGGAAGAGGTTGAAGTGAGGCGTCATGTTCCTTGGGATAGCTTCAGTACCAGATTCAAGGCCAAGTACTTTGGCGTGGTAGCGCGATATGAGCTGCAGCAGAGGTTTATCAGTCTCAAGCAGGCGGGTAAGACGGTGGATGGATATGCAGCGGAGTTCTGCAGACTGAGTTGGTTTGCACCGACGATGGTGGCTACGGAGCCAGAGAAAGCTATGAGATTCCAGCATGGACTTCATTTGGAGATTCTACAGCTAGTAAAAGGGTACGACTATCAGACTTTTGATGTCGTTTTAACGGCAGCTCGGAGGCATGAACTCACCCAACAAAGGTTGGCGACAAGGCATGGGGACCAGAAGAGGTGTCATCCCCAAAGCAAGGACAGAGGAGCAGTGCAGCGAACATCGACACCAGCACCCGGCATCCGTATTAATGAGTCAGGAGTGTCGCGGAGGACGGCGGTATCAGAGATAATAGCACCAGCTCGACATCAGCAGCCGAAGAATCAGCACCAGCGCCAGGGGGCGCTTATTGGATGTACTTACTGCGGTAAGGGAGGGCACACTAGGGATGTGTGTCATTCAGCTAATGGGTTGTGCATGAGGTGTGGCAGTCCAGACCATAGGATTGCCAATTATCCTATGATACAGAGGCCAGAAGGGCTAGTTCAGCAGTTTTCGGTGTTGTCAGCTCCGGGGGCAGCATCGAGCAGAGGACCAGCATTAGCCGTAAGGCCGCTAGCCCAGCGTCTGCCGACGCAGGCTCAGATGTTTCGTCAGACGCAGAACCAGGGAGGCCAGCAGAGGCCACAACAATAGCATGGACAAGGAAGACAGCAGCAGGGAGCTCAGCAAGGCCAGGGCCAGGCCTTCACCTTATTACTGGAGGATGCACTAGCTTCAGGCGACGTGGTTGCAGGTAATGTTTCTGTTACCTTTTTCCTGCAGTAGTATTGTTTGATTCAGGGGCTATCCAATCTTTTATATCTGCACGATTTGCGATACGTATTGGATTGAAGTTCGAGGCATTGCCAGAGAGGATGAATATACTCACTGGTAATGGGCTCGTAGGAGTTAGCAGAGTGTTCTTAGCGTGTCCGATCATAGTGTGTGGGCGATTATTGCCTGCATCTTTGATTGAGTTTGTCATGACCTGCACTCGCTTTTCGGACGCGAGCTCGTGAGCAAGCCAGCTACGTATCAAGCCGACTCGTTACAAAATGTTAGGACTAGCAAGAGCTTTAGTCATACATGATCAACCCTAGGATCTGTCAATCATGTTATAGCCCGTAGGCAGACAGTAAGTAAATGCAGTCGAGCTAAACAGGTGCTCGTCGGCTAAACGCCTCAAAAAAATATTTTTACAATAAATGGGGGATCAAAATAAATCCACTCATTGTCCTGGTTACGTCTAGTCGCCACCATCGGGCTGGAAGGTCGGTAGATCCTCTGGAGCTGCTCCGAAATCTGGCCATACAAAACCAGCTGGGTCAGATCCCAGAAGGAGCAAGTGCCACAAAGGAAGCTTCACTTAGGAACTAAAACCAGCAATTAGCACAGAAGATAATAATAATACAGTAAAACTGGGGAAATATAACATCACGAGGATATACGGTAAGACAACCATGGAACCATTCAGATAACCAGGTTACAACCCTTAAACCAAACAAGGACCGGGGTTGTAACCCTTCGTCTGAACCGAACTTGGCTTCCCCCATTTATCAGCAAGATAGTGTAAGAAAATCAGAACATGTAACAGGATCAAGGCAAGACTAGACTGATTATTCCTCATTCAACAATCACGGCCAAGCAATAAGTACGGCTTGATACTTTAACTAACTCGGGTTATCACAGGCCTAGTTACTAGCAAGATGCAGTGAGATTATTCTACAGCCACAAGCCCTGCAGACCATCCAGGTTACCCAGGTCGAAAATTAGGGGTTGAATTCAGATGGGTACATCGTCCAGGAAACGCATGTAACCTTAGGTAGTTTGACGGATGCAACACATGACAGTGTGCTGGAAATGTGCCCTACTCGACGGCAGGCTACAGATCCCAGGCGCGCCCAGGTAACGGGATTGCCTGTAGCTGGAAGATCTCTTTATGACTAATGTATTAATCTAGTTATTAGCCTTAGTCCATTTCAGTAGGTACTCCTGACCGTGGTACTCAGGAGTCCCCTCCTAGACATGATGCAAGACAGGACTGGATTATTTGTACAAGCACGATTGCCCACGATGTTCAGGTTATTTATATAGGTCATGTTATGTTAGGTAGCCGTCGCAACAGCTTATCAAGATATATCATGTCAGGTTATCATGTCAAGTTTACTGGTCAAGAGTGCGCCACGACGGGCCACTATTAGGTCATGTCATGTTTACTTGTCAGGAGTGCACTACGACGGGTCACCATTGTGTTCGGGTACATGTACAGGGCATCATTGTGCAAGCATTCAATCAGGAGACCCAAGTTGATATGAGATTACAGGACATGAATTATCAGTAACAATCAAGTAATAATAATAATAACTAATCATTAAAGCAAGGTACAGGGAGGGGCCATGTGGCTGAGAGAAACGAATCCATGTGGTTGGTTTATTCAAGAACGCATGCGGTCATGAGAAAATAGGTGCCATGCGATTTCAATATGGGACAGGCGCGCAGCTCATGCGACTAGGAGGAGGCCCAAGGCGCATGCGGCTCAGGGTTACGGGGTCCATGCGGCCAGGAATGACTCGGCCTCATACAACATGTGGAGATGTAGGTCCATGCGGCTGGCTGACCAATCAGGTATATGCGGTCGGAGTCAAGCAGGTCTCATACGGCTAGCAGGGTTTGGCCTCATACGGCAGGTGGACATGCGGCTGCAGGAGCAAGGGCGCATACGACTGGGTACGGAGAGGAATCCATGCGGCTGGGGAGATTGGCGTTATGCGGCTAAAAGCAGAACAATACCATGCGGTTCACGGAGGAAGGGCTCTCATGCGGCTGGGACGGACTCGGGTTCATGCGGCCCACAGAGCAAGGGCTATGCGGCTGAACCGAGTCGAGTCCCATGCGGCCAGGAGATAAAGGAATTTTATGTGGCTGGGAATGAACTTCTCATGCGGCTGAATAGGAATACTTGCCGCATGAACTTGTCATGCGGTCAAGTCCAGGCAATAGTGCATGCGGTTGGAACAGTGAGCATAAGCGGCTAGAAGTGTAATGCGCCTTGCGGCTGGAAAAGACTTGTCGCATGAATATTTATGCGGTCAAGTGCTGCCATGCGGCTCGGGACTGTGCTTCTTCTCCAAATTTCCGAAAAGAAGTACACCATGAATGCCATGGCCACCAACCTGCATAGAACCCTCATCCGGAGTCCAAATCTGAACTTCCATAGGTCAAAACGGGGCAGAATGAAATGCTCTACAACATGGAACCATCAAAACTTAGAAATAACAAGATTAAGTAGATCAAAACCCAAGAAATTTGAAAATAATATGAACTTAGATATACAAAAATCTGGCCATAGAAAGTAAAAATGCCAAGTACTAAAGTAAGTTAAAATACTGTAAGAAAGAGAATGAAGCAGTAAAATTGGAGTTCCTCCATGAAGCAAGTTGCACTTGCCTAGACCCCTCTCTCTCTCTGGTAGGTGAAGAAGTAATGGAGGAAAGAAGAAGAGTAATGAAGAGAGAGAATGAAGAATGGTTAATAAATACTAAAGGTGGTGGTAGGTAGGGGTTCACCCTTGGTTCATAATGAACCAAAGCAAAACCAAGCCAAGCCGAACCAACCCAAGCCAAGAAGGAAGCTAAGCAAGGAATCATGCAATACAAGATAAAATACGTACACGTATTTCAAAAATATGTAATACGAACCACATGCATTACAACTCTACCCACCTTAAAAGAATTCCGTCCTCGGAATTTAATTAAGAGGCTAGAGAGACGAGGATAAGCTATTTAATCACAAGCAAGCTATAACTAGGCAAGCAATCACTCATTCAAGCAAGGAATCGAAGGCATGAGGCATAAGGAAGACATTATACCTCACGAGTTAAATAAGTCGGGATATCGCGATCGAATATCATCCTCACGCTCCCACGTTGACTCACCCAAAGAGTGATGACCCCAAGCAACTCGGACTTACTTGATAGTCTTGTTTTTTAGTGTCTTCTCTCTCCGGTCCAATATAGACACAGGTCTCTCCTCATACGAAAGGTTGGTACCAACAACCAATTTCGAATGATCCAGGATGTGGCTCGGGTCCGGGATATACCGTCGCAGTTGGGATACATGGAACACGTCATGCACCTCACGTAGTGACGGCGGAAGAGCGAGACGATAGGACACATCACCTACTCGCTCCAGAATATCGAACGACCCTATATACCTAGGACTAAGCTTTCCTCGTACGCCGAAACGAATGACGCCGCGGTTAGAAAAAATCCTAATGAATACATGGTCGTCGACAGAAAACTCAAGAGGGCGTCGATGAGAATCGGCCCAATGACGCTGGCGATCTTGGGCAACTCGAATATGATCTATGACTCTCCTGACCACCTCAACGGTCTGAGCAATTATTTTCGGACCGAGCATCTGCCTCTCTCCAACATCATCCCATGCTAGCGGAGATCTGCACTTCCTACCATACAGTGCCTCGAACGGTGCCATCTGGATGCTGGCCTGGAAGCTATTGTTGTACGAGAACTCCACCAGGTGCAGGTGATCTTCCCACGAACCACCGAAGTCAAGTGTACAGGACCGCAACATATCTTCAAGAGTCTGGATTGTACGCTCCGACTGACCATCTGTCTGCGGATGATATGCTGAACTGAACTGGAGATGACTTCCCAAACTCTCCTGCAGGCTACGCCAAAAGTGCGACGTGAATCTTGAATCTCTGTCCGAAGTAATACTAACTGGCATTCCGTGCAACCTGACAATCCGCCTGAGGTATATCTCTGCTAACCGAGCTGTCGACTGACCAACTCTGAATGGGAGAAAATGAGCTACCTTCGTGATCTTGTCAACTATAACCCAAATAGCATCTAGACCAGCTGGGGATCTAGGTAATCCAGTTATGAAATTTATGGTCACATGTTTCCACTTCTATTTTGGAATCGACAAAGACTGAAGAAGTCCAGCGGGCCTCTGATGTTCAGCCTTAACTTGTTGGCAGACCAAACAACGAGAGACATACCGGGCTATCTCTGTCTTCATGCCATTCCACCAGAAATGCTGACGGATATCACGGTACATCTTTGTACCACCCGGATGAAAGGAATACTGAGAACTATGAGCCTCTGCCATGATCTCTTGTCTGATATCTCCACTGGGTACACAAAGACGCTTACCATGCCTAAGTGTACCGTCTTCATGAATGCATAACTCTGGTCTTCGTCCTGCCTCACACTCTGCTCTAAGTCGCTGAAGCTTGGAATCTGCTGACTGCGCCATCCGGATCCTCTCGACTATAGTGGACTGAACTTGCATGCTGGCCATCAATGCTACACTGAAAGGAAGAACAACTTCAATACCCATCTTCTGAAGATCTGCTAACAGCTCTGGTTGCGCTGTTAGAAAATAAACTTTGGCTCTCCTGCTCAATGCATCTGCAACGACGTTGGCCTTTTCGGGATGATACTGCAAGTTGACATCATAATCCACAAGCAGCTCCAGCCATCTCCTCTGACGCATATTAAGATCTTTCTGGGTGAAAACATACTTCAGACTCTTGTGGTCGGTGAAAATCTCTACCCTATCTCCGTACAAGTAGTGCCTCCACAACTTAAGTACAAACACTACTGCTGCCAGTTCCAAGTCATGGGTTGGATAATTTTTCTCATGATCACGAAGTTATCGTGATGCATAAGCTATTACCTTCCCATGCTGCATCAGAACAGATCCTAAGCCTCTGCCTGAAGCATCATAATACACGGAGAATCTTTCGGTTCCATCTGGAAGCGCGAGAATGGGAGCCGTCATCAAGCCTCGCTTCAACTTCTCAAAAGAATCTTGACATTCTGCTGTCCAAGCAAACTGCACTTCCTTGTGGGTCAGTTGGGTCAATGGCGCTGAGATCCGGGCAAAGTCTGAAACAAATCGCCGATAATAGCCGGCCAATCCAAGAAAACTGTGAACTTCTGCAACGGTGCTGGGTACTGGCCATGACTCAATAGCCACAATCTTCTGGGAATCCACTTCTACTCCTCCTCTGGTGATGATGTGACCCAAGTACGAAATGTGATCGAGCCAGAACTCGTATTTACTGAACTTGGCATACAACTGGTGCTCTCTGAGAATCTGAAGAACCATACGGAGATGCTACTCATGCTCCGCCTCACTCCGGCTATAGACCAGGATGTCATCCAAGAACACAATCACAAACTGATCCAAGTAAGGCATGGATGTGATTCATGAGATCCATGAATACGGCCGGCGTATTGGTCGCTCCAAAGGGCATAACAAGGAACTCCCAATGCCCATACCTCGATCTAAAAGCTGTCTTCGGGATGTCCTGCTCTCTGACACTGATCTGATGATATCCTAAGCACAAGTCGATCTTCGAGAATACTGCTGCCCCTTTGAGTTGATCAAACAAGTCATCTATCCTCGGAAGAGGGTATCTGTTCTTAATTGTCACTGAGTTTAAGGTACGATAATCAACACATAGCCGGGACGTACCATCCTTCTTTTTCACAAGAAGCATCGGGGCTCCCCAAGGCGATCCACTAGCACGAATAAATCCCTTGGTTCGAAGTTCTTCAATCTTCTTGTACAATATCTCCAATTCTGAAGGCGCCATCCTGTAGACTCTCTCTGATACTGGGGCTGTCCCGGGAATCAAGTCTATGGTGAACTCGATCTCCCGCTCTGGCGGCATACCTGGAAGCTCTTATGGGAAAACATCTGGAAATTCTTCGACTATCCGGGGCAACTGCACTGCTGCTACGGCCATCCGCAATACTGGAGGAGAAGGCTCAACTGCGCCTCTGGAAAATGAAAACTCTGGCTCACCTGGAATACTAAAGACAACCCTGCCAACATGGCAGTTTATCCTAGCATACTGGTTCCTCAACCAATCCATCCCTAAGACCACATCATAATCGGCCATCGGAAACTCTATTAATCTAGCGGAAAATTCCTTACCGCTAACTACGATCCGACACGAGGAAAACACCCTATCGACTCCCACAAGTCCGTTACCAGTAAGTATATTGAGCCTTACTGATAATGACTCGGGCTCCAATCCTATCCATGTCGCGAATCGTGCAGACATAAAAGAATACGATACACCAGAATCAAATAAAGCTGAAGCTAGAAAGGAGTTGACAAGAATAGTACCTGCCACTACCTCTTCGGGTGCCAATCCTTCCTCTGCGGTCATCACCATAGCATGACCATGCCCTCAGGGTGCTGATCCCCTCTGCTGAAATCTTTGCTGCCTGTTCTGACTCTGGGCTTGGACTTGTACATACTGCTGGGGGTTCTGATGCTGGAATACTTGGGACTGAGGTGGCAAGGGCCTCGACAATGGATACTGCTGCTGCTGGACCAGAGCTGGTCCTTTCACCGAAGAGCTAGAAAGGTTGGACGATGATGAACCACCCCTATTCGGGCAAGATCCAACCCTATGGTCTGCTGCTCCACAAGCCAGACACAATTCCTGTGCCCTGTGACACTCTGCCACTACATGGCCTGGCTTCCCACAATGAGAACATCCTACTGCGAAAGACTGCTTCTGCTTCTGCTGCTGAGGGTACGCCGGGTTTGAATGATGAATCGACGTCACTGAGGCTGCCCGCCTCGGAGCTCCAATAGTAAAAGCCCTGGCTGTCGGGGCTGGGGCTGAAGACTGATTCATCTGGCCGTGGGATCTCTTCCGACCTCCGGCCCTATCCATAATCCTCTGGGAGGTATACTCATGCCTCCTAGCTGCTCTCAAGACTGCATCAAAAGTCTGATGCTCAAACTGCTCAACTGCCAACAAAATCTCCAGGTGAAGCCCTTGCTGAAATCGCTGGGCTCTATCATACTCGGTTGCCACCAAGGTGGGAGCAAACCGACTGAGTCTGGAAAACTCGATCGCATATCCGTCGACCGTTCTGTCCATTTGCTTCAGATTGGTGAACCTCGTCTGTAGATCATACCGAGCTACAACATCAAAATACTTGGTCTGAAATCTCTCTTTGAACACTGCCCAAGCAATGGGTGCTGCTAATCCAACGGCCTGCGATGTCCACCAGCTGCGGGCAAGATCCAATAGCTGCAGGCGCACCATGGCCACCTTCTTATTTTCTGGGGTTCTGGCTGCTTCTAGAATCACCTCTGTGTCCTGAAGCCAAGCATCTGCAGCGATAGCATCTTCACTACCGTCGAAGAAGGGAGGGTTCAAGCGCTTGAAGCTGTTGGCCGTGCTGTTACCCTGATGACCTCCTCTTGTCAGATCATCCGTCACTGTCTGGTGCAAGGCATCTCCACGACGATCTTGGGAAGCCATCAAGGTCCTGACGAGACCTACCAAAGTGCCATCATCAGGCTCGGCAGGCTGAACTGGATGGACTGGTGGCTCTCCGCCAGAAGGCACGACTCTGGAGGCTATCACGAATGCTGGACTTGATCTCCGGGTTGTTGCTGATCCATAGGAAGTGCTCTGCCTTGCTGACCGGCAGGTCCAGGAACAATGCCGCTGAAGAAGACGACATGGGGAACAATAAGGAAGGACCAGGACAGATCAACGATACAAGCATATGGTCAGGACAAGAATCCAGGGATTCAGAAGATACGAGCAGAGATCAAGGGCGAATACTGATTGAGACATTTATTCAGTAAACCCTCACATATCTTGATTTACAAGACGTGCATGGGCCACCACTTAAACCATGTCACGCCCTAGAACCAGAATACTGGAGAGCGGGGGCAGACATAGCCAGCTACATATATGAAATGGAATCCATCTCGCTATACGGTCACGGCTGTCTAGATACATGAGGGTTTACTATAAGCCAACAATCTCTTAAGGTCATGAACAAGCCTAGTGTCTCAATCACAAGCAAGTAAGTAAATGTTACAAGATGTTAGATCACCAAATATATAATAGTAAGGCGTCCCAAACATTACATATTCAGTTGATCATTAAGCTAGTCGTTACAAAATGTTAGGACTAGCAAGAGTTTTAGTCATACATGATCAACCCTAGGATCTGTCAATCATGTTACAGCCCGTAGACAGACAGTAAGTAAATACAGTCAAGCTAAACTGGTGCTCGTCGGCTAAATGCCTCAAAAGAATATTTTTACAATAAATGGAGGATCAAAATAAACCCACTCGTTGCCCTGGTTACGTCTAGTCGCCACCATCGGACTGGAAGGTCGGTAGATCCTCTGGAGCTGCTCCGAAATCTGGCCATACAAAACTAGTTGGATCAGATCCCAGAAGGAGCAAGTTCCACAAAGGAAGATTCACTTAGGAACTAAAACCAGCAATTAGCACAGAAGATAATAATAATATAGTAAAACTGGAGAAATATAACATCACGAGGATATACGGTAAGACAACCATGGAACCATTCAGATAACCAGGTTACAACCCTTAAACCAAACAAGGACCGGGGTTGTAACCCTTCGTCTGAACCGAACTTTGCTTCCCCCATTTATCAGCAAGATAATGTAAGAAAATCAGAACATGTAACAGGATCAAGGCAAGACTAGACTGATTATTCCTCATTCAACAATCACGGCCAAGCAATAAGTACGACTTGATACTTTAACTAACTAGGGTTATCACAGGCCTAGTTACTAGCAAGATGCAGTGAGATTATTCCACAGCCACAAGCCCTGCAGACCATCCAGGTTATCCAGGTCAAAAATTAGGGGTTGAATTCAGGTGGGTACATCGTCCAGGAAATGCATGTACCCTTAGGTAGCTTGAAGGGTGCAACACATGACAGTGTGCTGGAAATGTGCCCTACTCGACGGCAGGCTACAGATCCCAGGCGCTCCCAAGTAACGGGATTGCCTGTAGCTGGAAGATCTCTTTATGACTAATGTATTAATCTAGTTATTAGCCTTAGTCCATTTCAGTAGGTACTCCTGATCGTGGTACTCAGGAGTCCCCTCCTAGATATGATGCAAGACAAGACTGGATTATTTGTACAAGCACAATCGCCCACGGTGTCCAGGTTATTTATACAGGTCATGTCATGTCAGGTAGCCGTCACAACAGCTTATCAAGATATATGATGTCAGGTTATCATGTCAAGTTTACTGGTCAAGAGTGCGCCACGACAGGCCACTATCAGGTCATGTCATGTTTACTTGTCAGGAGTGCACCACGACGGGTCACCATTGTGTTCGGGTACATGTCCAGGGCATCATTGTGCAAGCATTCAATCAGGAGACCCAAGTTGATCTGAGATTACAGGACATAAATTATCAGTAACAATCAAGTAATAATAATAACAACTAATCATTAAAGCAAGGTACAGGGAGGGGCCATGCGGCTGAGAGAAACGGATCCATGTGGTTGGTTTATTCAGGAACGCATGCGGTCATGAGGAAATAGGTGCCATGCAGTTTCAATATGGGACAGGCGCGCAGCTCATGCGACTAGGAGGAGGCCCAAGGCGCATGCGGCTCAGGGTTGCGGGATCCATGCGGCCAGGAATGACTCGACCTCATACAGCAGGTGGAGATGTAGGTCCATGCAGCTGGCTGACCAATCAGGTATATGCGGCCGGAGTCAAGTGGGTCTCATGCGACTAGCAGGGTTCGACCTCATGCGGCAGGTGGACATGCGGCTGCAGGAGCAAGTGCGCATGCGACTGGGTGCGGAGAGGAATCCATACGGCTGGGGAGATTGGCGTTATGCGGCTAAAAGTAGAACAACGCCATACGATTCACGGGAGAAGGGCTCTCATGCGGCTGGAACGGACTCGGGTTCATGCGGCCCGCAGATCAAGGGCTATACGGCTGAACCGAGTCGAGTCCCATGTGGCCAGGGGATAAAGGAATTTTATGCGGCTGGGAATGAACTTCTCATACGGCTGAATAGGAATACTTGCCGCATGAACTTGTCATGCGGTCAAGTCCAGGCAATAGTGCATGCGGTTGGAACAGTGAGCATAAGCGGCTGGAAGTGTAATGCGCCTTGCGGCTGGAAAAGACTTGCCGCATGAATATTCATGCGGTCAAGTGCTGCCATGCGGCTCGGGACTGTGCTTCTTCTCTAAATTTCCGAGAAGAAGTACACCATGAATGCCATGGCCACCAAGCTGCATAGAACCCTCATCCGAAGTCCAAATCTGAACTTTCATAGGTCAAAACAGGGCAGAATGAAATGCTCTACAACATGGAACCATCAAAACTTAGAAATAACAAGATTAAGTAGATCAAAACCTAAGAAATCTGAAAATAATATGAACTTAGATCTACAAGAATCTGGCCATGGAAAGTAAAAATGCCAAGTACTAAAGTAAGTTAAAATACTGCAAGGAAGAGAATGAAGCAGTAAAATTGGAGTTCCTCCATGAATCAAGTTGCACTTGCCTAGACCCCTCTCTCTCTCTGGTAGGTGAAGAAGTAATGGAGGAAAGAAGAAGAGTAATGAAGAGAGAGAAAGAAGAATGGTTGATAAATACTAAAGGTGGTGGTAGGGGTTCACCCTTGGTTCATAATAAACCAAGGCAAAACCAAGCCAAGCCGAACCAACCCAAGCCAAGAAGGAAGCTAAGCAAGGAATCATACAATACAAGATAAGATACGTACACGTATTCCAAAAATACATAATACGAACCACATGCATTACAAACCATGACCAAGGGAGCCTAGTCATGTGATTAGGATGACTAATTACAACTTTTAGCCTAAGGGTATTTTGGTTATTTTTGACTTATTAATGAAAATAAATTTTGATTAATTAATATTGTGCTAATTGAATTGTTAGAGACTAACCTAGAAGCTTAGCCTAATAGAGATTAGCCTTGAACTTAGAATCTTAATTAGGATATCCTACTAAGTGACAAGATTAGCAATATCTAGATATTTCTAAGTAGGATATTTTCTCCTTAGGATATTGTAGAAAGAAAGACTTGGGACTAATTGAACCAATAGGAGGACTTGAAATTGGGTGGAGAAGCCTTAGCCACTCATTTACATCTAAACCTAACCCTAATTCATTTTGTGGCAGCCACAAATAGAAATTCCCTCTCCTATAAAGTATCATCTACTAGCCCTTGCCTCTTTTTTGATACCTACAAAGAACCCTAATTTGTTCTTCCATAAACTTCTCCCAATTAATCCAAATTGAGTCCAAATTGAGTCAAATCAATTGCATCATCATTCCCAACAGTAGAGGAGACTTATGGGTGCTTGTTAGCAAGGTTTGAGGACATTTGAACCATAGTAAATCGAGGAAGACATCAAGTATAGGCTCTTTACATTGAGATTTCACTGTCAATAGGTAAACCCCTTTAAACCCATTAAAACCCTAATTTTTCTTCATATGTGCATACATCTAGGTGCCATACCCCTGTAGCCCAAGTTTGGTAGTAATTTGTATCATTAAGTATGCGTGTCGGATACGTATCAGTATTTTTAAATAAGTGTGTGGTGAAATGCCACTTAGAAATAAAAGTTAATGATTTTCAAAACTAATTACATGATTTTGTAGACCTTATTGTGTAGATGAAAAATCCCTTGGACTGAGTGACGCAATGGGATAGCGAAACGGGCTTACCTTTGTGCTTGGCGATGGCCAAGTCGATCGATGATGACGATAACTGGACCACCGTTGCTTGGTGAGTGCGAAGCGGTACCGTAAAGACTCCGACGGAGGGCCTTGTGAGGGGTCTGCATGAAGGTTGCTTGAAAACCTCAAGTGAGGGGCTTCCGAATCCACGAAACAGTCAAGTCCACGACCAAGAAAATAAGAGAACAAATCTTAAACTTTAAAGAAAAATTTTATTGATTAAAAGTTGTTCTCAATTGCATACAAAAGATGCCTATTTATAGGGCTTTTCTGACAACCTAATCCTAATAAAATAAAGATAAAATCTATCCTAATAAAAGACAAAGTCAAAATAAGAATCCTATCATAAATAGAATTATAAAAAAAGTAAAGAAAAGAAAAAGAAATCCAAGAGGGAAGAGAAAATTAAAAGAAATCCTAGAGGGACTAGGATTCTACGCTACATCAGTCTTCCCTGCTTCAAGAGAACTCGTCCCTGAGTTCTTATCAGAATAAAGTGGTTCGCCAGATGGAAAGTATTCGTAAAGATCGACGATATTGAAGGTTGGAGAGATCTGCATGTCTTCATGGAGACCAATCATATAAGAATTGTCATTTAGCTTGCGTAGAACTTGAAATGGTCCGATCTTTTTCTTCGCCAATTTGTTGTAGGAGCCAGTAGAAAAATGTTCCTTACGTAAGTAAACCATGACCAAGTCTTCCTCATGAAAGACCCTACGGCGGCGGCACTGATCAGCAACTGCTTTATATTTGGTATAAGATTCTTCAAGTTATTGTTTCACTTCATTATGTATTAATTGATGCCGCTCTAACATATGCTCAGCACCAATGTCTCGACCCGGAGTCTTAGGCAGAGAGACGAGGTCCAAAACATATCGTGGCTGGTATGAGTAAACAATGGCAAACGATGCTTTTCTAGTTGATCTGTTAGGCATGCAGTTATAAGCAAATTCAGCCTGCGATAAAGCCAGATCCTACTACTTAGGTCGTATTCCAACTAAGCTTCGCAACATGTTTCCAAGTGTGCGGTTCACGACCTCTATTTGTTCGTCAGTTTGTGGGTGAGTAGTACTGCTATATTGTAGTGATGTATCCAATCTTCCCATAATGTTCTCCATAAATGTGACAGAAACTTAGTATCTCTATATGAAGTGATTGACTTTGGCACACCATGAAGATGCACGACTTTTCGAAAGAAAAGAAGAGCAATATGAGTCGCGTCAGATGTCTTACGACATAGAATAAAGTGTGCCATCTTAGAGAATCTGTCTACCACGACAAAGAAAGTATCAGCACTGTGCTGTGTTCATTGTAAGCCAAGAATAAAGTCTATAGAAATGTCTTGCCAAGGTCCTTCTAGAATTGGAAGAGGCATATAAAGACCAGTATTATGTTCTTGGCCCTTGGCAACTTGGCATATAGGACAACTGTGGACATGTCCCTCAACTTCTTTTCTCAATTGCGGCCAATAATATCTTTCTTCGGTTATGGCTAGCATCTTATCTCGACCAAAATGTCCACCGAGACCTCCACCATAGAGCTCTCTAATAATATGTTCCTGCAAGGAACTACGAGGAATGCACAACTGATTTCCTTTGAAGAGAGAGCCTTCTTGGATGTGATATCCATTTACAGCTCCGTTTGGTTGACAATCTTTCCATGCTTGTTGAAAATCTTTGTCTTCCGGGTAGAGTTTCTTGAGATATTCAAATTCGATGACCTCTTGATGTAAAGTGATGATGAGGTCGGCTCGACAGCTCAAGGCATCAGCTACTTCGTTATGAACTCTGGCCTTTTGCTTGATGGTATAGGAGAAGCGCTGAAGAAACTGAATCCATCTAGCATGCATTCGATTTGTGTTACGGGGATTGTCTATGAAAAATAAAGCTTTATTGTCTATATGTAGGATAAATGGCCGTTGGATGAGGTAGTGCTGCCATGCTTTGATGGCTTATACGGTCGAGTAGAACTTCTGCTCATAAGTTGACCATTTTTATTGAGCTTCACTTAGCTTCTCGCTGCGAAAGGCAATTGGTCTTCCTTCTTGTATTAGTACAGCACTAACGCCCACTATGCTGGCATCATATTCGACTTCAAACAGCTTGTCAAAGTTGGACAGTGATTGGACTGGCGCCGTAGATAGCTTCTCCTTGATGAGTATGAAACTGGTTTCAGCTTCAGGTGTCCAGATGAATTTTCCTTTCTTCATGCATTCTGTCAATGGTGCTACAATAGTGCTGAAGTTACGAATGAATCTTCGATAAAAATTGGTGAGGCCATGAAAGCTTTGTACTTTAGTCGTTGTCTTTGGAGTGGGCTAGTCGCGAATTGCTCTAATCTTCTCTTCATCAACACTGAGGCCACTGGCGCTAATAGCAAATCCTAAGAAAATGAGTTGGTTAGTAATAAAGCTACACTTCTTGAGATTGACATAGAGTTTATTAATTCGAAGAAGTTTAAGAACTTCCATGAGGTACTTCAGATGGTCAGTTTGGCTCTGGCTATAGATCAGGATATCGTCAAAGTAGACGACTACGAACTTTTCTATCAATGGCTTCAAAACTTGATTCATAAGGCGCATGAACGTGCTTGGTGCATTTGAAAGTCCGAAAGGCATAACAAGCCATTCGTAGAGTCCTTCACGGGTCTTGAAAGCAGTTTTCCATTCATCACCAGGTCGAATTCGGATTTGATTGTATCCGCTCTTCAAATTGATCTTTGAGAAAATTGTAGACCCAGCAAGCATGTCCAACATGTCTTCTAGTCGAGGGATAGGAAAGCAATACCTAACGGTGATGCGGTTGATAGCCCGACTGTCGATGCACATACGCCACGACCCGTCTTTCTTTGGCACTAGCAAGGCGGGAACTGTACAAGGACTGAGGCTCTCTCTGATCAAGCCCTTTTGGACCAATTCTTCAACTTGGTCTTGGAGGATTTTGTATACATTGGGGCTCATCCGATAATGTGGAATATTTGGAAGTCTAGAACCTGGGATGAGATCTATTTTATGTTGAATGTTTCTCATTGGTAGCAATTCGCTAGGCAGTTCATTGGCATGATGTTGCGGAACTATTGTAGTAAAAGCTGGACTACTTCAGGAATATTGGTATGGAATACTTCGGCTTTACTCGATACAACCAATGCATAGAGTTCTTCTTGTTTCTTAAGACCGCTTTCAAGTTCTTGACCGTCAACAATCATTACGATCTTTTGTTGTTATGGACTGGTCTTAGGAATATCACCCGGTGCTAATGGATGAAGAGTGAGACGTCGTCCATCTTGAAGAAAAGAATACGTGTTGTCTCTTCTCTGGTATGTGACATTTTTGTCAAATTGCCATGGCCGACCGAGGATGATGTGACAAGAGTCCATGTCGACAATATCGAATATGACTTCATCTTTATAGGTCTTTCCGATGGAGAAGGGTATGCGACAAACTTCAAAGACGACCATGTTGTGTCCCTGTTAAATTCAGCCAATATTATATAGAGCCGGATGTGCTTCTTTGGTCAGTCTCATCTTCTCTACCATTGCTCTTGAAACAATGTTCTCTGTACACCCGTTGTCATGATGTTGTCACATAAATTGTCTTTGACCTTGCATCGGGTTCGGAAGACATTGTAGTGCTGGGGTGGTTCTTCAATCTTTGGGGCTGGTAGCGGACGCCTAATGACACACACTAGTTGTTCACCATCATCTTCGGAAAGGACCTCTTCTTCTTCTGGGTGTTCTTCTCCTCCCTCTCTTCTTCTCCTGGGTGTTCTTCTCCTCCCTCTCGTCTTCCTAGTCAGCAAAGGCAACTTGTGCTCTAAGGAGGCAGTTGGGACAGATGTTCGACTTCGTTGCAACGGTAGCACTTGTTTTCTTTTGGTTTGCTGTATGGATTGGCAGTTTGCTAAGGTTTGGCAACTTGTGGTGGGACCTGTACTTTTGAAGGTGCCGTCGGGGAGAGAGAATTAGGGTCTGCTGGTCCTTTGCCCTTTTTGAAATAGTTGGCAGCTTGATTTGTTGTCCAATCATCCTTTGTTATTGATCCATGGTTGTTAGCACTGAAACGGATCTGTGGACTCTTAAACTTTTTAATCTTTTGTTCTACCTTCTCTACAAAGGTGATTGCTTCACTGAATGTGTATATATTCTACAGGTATAGTTGATCATGGATGTCTTTCCTTAGGCCGCCAAGATAACGGATCGCGTGTTGAAGATCTGTTTCGTACATATCATTACGGGACGAAAGTCTGAAGAATTCTTCTGTGTAGTCAGCTATAGTTCGTGCACCTTGTGTGTAATTTTGATATCAATGATAGAGAATCTGCTGCTAATCTGGAGGTAGAAATCTTTGTCATAGCAGTCGTCGCATCTTTGGCCAACTCCGTATATGAGCTTTGCCGACTCTCGTACGGATGTGCTCGAGTTGTTCCCACCAAGCAGAGGCACCTCCCTTGAGCCTATAGGCTACAAGGTAAACCTGTCTCTCTTCAGGGATGTTCATGTATTTGAAGAAGCGTTCTACTTCTGTGAGCCAGTCAAGAAAGTCTTCAATGTGTAGTCGACCGTTGAAAGAAGGAAAATCCATCTTCATTTTGAAATCACCTCCTCCTTCATAGTCACCTTGCCCCCATCGTTGGTATGCATGGCTCCGTCATTATTGGTTTGCATAGATGGTTTGGGGGCCTTGACGATGGGATCCCTGCAGGCTGAAATCATCGTCGTCGCTGTCTTTGCAGTATTCCATGTGAGGGGCCCCACTATTATGGCCACGATACGAACGCTTTTGTGTACGACTGGTCGTAAGACGAGCATTTGCGTCTCTCGTCTCTGTAGGCAGTATTCCCGTAATATCAATGACTTCGTTGGATTTGATTCCAAAAAATCCTGGCACTCCATCCAATTTATCAGATAGGACATCAACTTTTTTGACAAGACTTCAATGTTATTAGACATGGCATCAAACTCCTCACGTGTGACAGGTTTTGCCATTGTTGTTTTGAGAAAGAAAGATTTCCAAAGGTTTTCAAACGAATTGTAATTCTCGATTTATGGGGCTCTGATACCACTTGGCACAGCAGGATAGCGGAACGGGCTTACCTTCGTGCTTGGCAATGGCCAAGTCGATCGGTGATGATGATAACTGGACCACTGTTGCTTGGTGAGAGCGAAGCGGTACTACAAAAACTCCGACGGAGGGACTTGTGAGGGGTCCGCACAAAGGTTGCTTGAAAACCTCAAGCAAGGGGCTTCCGAATCCACGACCAAGAAAATAAGAGAACAAATCTCAAACTTTAAAGGAAAATTTTATTGATTAAAAGTTGTTCTCAATTGTATACAAAAGGTGCCTATTTATAGGGCTTTTGTGACAACCTAATCCTAATAAAATAAAGATAAAATCTATGCTAATAAAAGATAAAATCAAAATAAGAATCCTATCATAAATAGGATTATAAAAAAAAGTAAAGAAAAAAAAGGAATCCAAGAGGGAAGAGAAAAAGAAAAGGAATCCTAGAGGGACTAGGATTCTACGCTACATCACTGAGCACGAATTGGGCATGTCTTCGTGTCCAAAATGGACACAGACACGCAGCACGAGACCCCCGTGATGTGCCCTGTTGCCCGACCTTCATTTCTCTCAGCATACAGCACGTGGGCCCATGAAACTTGGCATGGAGGTGGGGGCCATGACTTTCAGGCCCTACACCAAGTTTTAGGACACCTCGTATCGTGTCGGACACGTTATTGCACTAGTACTGTTTCGACCACTGCACCCACACGCAAATTTTTGGCTCTGATACGCCTTCGTATCACTTGACACGACTCACTTGGACACGAGGAAAGACACATGTACACGTAGCCACATCCCTGGCGAATACGTATGCACGAGCACGAGGACATTGGGACACTATGTCGTGTCCACGAGCCCGTATCCTCGCTGTACGAGACAGTGTTTGACCAGTGTCCTGTTTCTGTGTTCGAATGCTATTTGACACTTCGTATCCAATTTTTGGACACGAATCAGGCACCTAGACTCCTAGTCCTAGACCCCCTCTAACTCTAGACACGTGCACGAGATAGATGGTTGAGTGTGTCATGTCCTTTTAGACTCGACATGTGTGTGCGAGCCCAGCCTATGCACAGTTTTGATACTGAGTTCGACCCCCCTCTGTCACAGTATTGACACATTTAGTACACAATGTTTGACACTGGCAAACACGTGTGACACTCACACACATGTACCCCGCTGACACGTGTGCACTGGTTAGGTGTTTTCATAAGATTTTAGGTTCGATTGGTTTTTTCTGATACGAGTGGTAATTGGATTCAAATGGATATTGACCTTGGGTTTAGATTAGATTAACATACAGTGGGTTGATTTTGATTTATAGTTTGTATGTATGCATGTATGTTATGTCAAGTGGAGTTAGATTTGAATGTTAGAATATCTGAGGTATTGGAATCAATATTCGAATTCCTGGGTTTGATTCAGACATGTGTGATATTGTTATTTGAATATCTGAGATGTTGAAATGTTAAGATATTAGAAAGGTTAGATGGTGGTTTCTCCTAATACCTGCAGGTGAGGAAAGGGAATGGGTTCATCTCTACAGTCAGTCCCATGTCCTCAATTGATTAAGTCCTTGGTGAACAAATTGGTTCAGTCTATTAGTTTCCTGCTGGTATCAGTAGATTCAGATATCGTGTATCAGAGTTTAGATATTGTGTGTGTGGTTGTTACATGTAGGTTCAGACCATAGAGTGCAATTTGGATCTAAGGGAGCAGAAATTTGGAAGTGATTGTTTCAGAAGCTGCAGTCTATTCCCATGTGGAAGTGTCATGTTGAGTCCCTAATTTTAGTTTAGTCTCTATAACCTGTATCATGGTCCATTTGGTAATCTGACTTTCAATCCTTGAGTGATTTAGCCCCCATTGACTCCTTGTACCAGTTACCTACAACTCTTCCCTTGATATCAGCAGATGAGTTGGGAAGGACACTGCTTGGGTTCAGTTCTTGTCATTTCATTTTAGCTTAGTTTCCAATTTCATTGCCACTAGTGTTCAGTCCACATGTTGACATAGTTTCAGTCCCCATTACATAGTGTTAGCCCATATTCACTTATAGTCAATCTCCATCATATAGTATCAGATATATGAGTAGAAGGAGAGGTTCAGATGTGAGTACAACTAGAGTGTCTAGTGTGTGTTATAAGGAAATATAGTAGGATGGGATGTATAGCTACTATATACTAAGTGATATTGAGGGGCCATGTATAAGTACCAGTCATGTGGATACTAAGTTTAATTATATAGTATACATGTAGCAGTTAGGAGGGCAAAATAGCAGTTAATAGGAAGTGGCATGGGAATATAAGCTATAGATATACCTATATACTTCTATGGGTTAGGTACAACCATGTAAGGATGTAGGCAATCCAAGAGTTAATATTGTCACCTAGAGTATAGGTACCCCTATGTACTAGGGTAAGTGTTCAGTTAATAGAATATAAAATAGAGAACCCCAATACCCTAGGTTTGGTTGTTGGACCAAGAATAAACAAGTTTGACTAGAGTTGACCAAAAGTCAACATTGAGTCAATATGTGACCAATTGACCTAGCTTGACTAGAGTTTGACTTAGTTGACAAAGATTGACTTAGTTGACCAACCCTAAAGTTGACTAATAGTTGATCATTGACCAAATTGACCCTTGATAGCCTAAGTTTGACCAGTTGACCAAGATAACCTTGTTGTTGACCTAGTTTCACTAGATGTTGACTTGTGTTGACCCAGAGTTGACCAAGTTTGACTTTAACCTAGATTGGCTTAGAAATTATGTAGATTGCATCGTAAACTTTATTTACCTTATTTTAAACATATTATAATCTGTACTGCTCTAAATAGGACATTGTGACTCCGGTTCAGACATCTGATATACATCAGTCATTCAGAATATTAGGCGAGTACATTCTCTGATCGTTTCATACTTGCTAGAACTTATATTCCTGCTCTAGATTATTTTACTTGATGTTGTCACGTTGGTAACACGGATTGATACTATATGGATCTTTTTATGAGATATTATCCCCCTCAGGAGCATCGGGTACATCATGTCATGTGTATTTCACTTACATCATGTATCTCTATGCTTTCACTATCCATGTATCCTCTGGTGAATCATGTATCCTCATATTCACAGAGCCCTCATGAATCAATTTTACGTGCTCTCATTTATGACGCAGTGAAATCATGAATCTTAACATAACTTATCTCGATCCTTGTGTATTGATTGGGGATGGGGGAGTAGAAATTGTCATGTAAATAATTCTAAAGTAGTGTAGTCATGAATCAACTATGTAGTATAGCCATGAATCATTTTCAGCTATTCACATGTCTATCTTGTACTCTGAATCACTAGTCACTGATAGTTCTTTACTTATAGTAGATATTTCCATTACAATTATCTCTTTTACTTCATGTACATTCTTTCAGTTATTCTTGTATCTTACTCTTTTGTATGTTTGTTATTTTCTGATATGATATGAACTGTGTGAGATGTATTGTGCTCATTCTTGTCCTGACTGGACCTGTTGAAAATATTACAGATGATACTGATGACTTCTACCCAGCCTACTATGGAGCCCATCTAGACAACACCTGCGAGTTGGACCCACAGAAGGATCCAGCGCTAGCTAAGGACGTCATCCCTACTGCTTAGACTAGATTAGCCAGGCTTTATTTTATTTCTAATATGTTATTTGTACTGACTTTAGAGTTGTATTATTTATGGATATTGCGATGTTGTGTCGTTTAGAGACTTACATTTTTCTTCTGTTTGTATGTTCTCATTTGAGATTTCATATTTATCATATCGTACTATTTTTATCTCTAGATTTGTGATTGAGTTGTACCTTATGTGATTTGTCCTCCGTTCGGAGAGTATATCGTATTGTATTTAGTTTGTGATAGTGACCTAGGACAGCGTTCTACCGCCGACACTGCGGCATAGGCTGGATGTACCTACTTCTCGTGTCCCTACACAGGGTGCGGGTCGTGACAGTCAGATAGTTTCTTGATGTATTTCCAGATGAGCTTCCTGGTTTACCACCGGTAAGAGATGTGGAGTTTTATATTGAGTTAAATCCTGGAACGGAGCCTATGTAACTCCCTAAACCAATATTTGGAGATTTTTGAGATTTTTCTAAATTTTCTATTCAAGGATATAATATCGTTTCTAGATACAAATTTAGTTTTAACAAAATTATTTTTCTTAAATACTATTTCTAAAGTTTTTAATTTGATTGATTTCTTTTTAGAAAGCATTATATTTTATAATGTTTGAAAGTAGCCTTGCCAAATATGTCAAACTGATTCTAAAGTTAATATCATCTTTAATCCTAATTCTTCTCTTAAACTAATGTTTAGTTAAATTAGTTGACTTGATTATTATGGAATTATTAATTATGTAAAAAAAAGATTTATTTGCTTGTTAATTAGCTACAGATTATTAATAATAGTTTTACAAATTATTATAGGTAAATAATGGGTGGAAAAGATTGTTTTAATTAACTATTTTGTAGTAACCATTAATTTTGGAAAGAAATTGTTTTGATTTAAATAGTTATCAATAACTGTTGATTAATTAGAGATAGACTGTTTAAATAAAGATTTTTTATTAACTATTTTATTAACAGATTAATTGTTTTGTTTCCCTATTAATCTAGTTAGCCTAACTAATTGATTTGTTAGTAATTAACTAATTAGTTAGACAGTTAAGAGTAACTATTGAATTTGAAATCTGTTTGGTTTTATAATTAAAAACTGTTTTGAAATTGAATTTTAAAATCTGTTTGGAGGGAATATTTGAAATATGGAATTTGGAACAGTAATTTTAATATTTGAAAAATTGTTACTGTTTTACTTAAAAACCCTAGATTTACTTTTAATTACTACATTGCCACTATACAAATTATCCCCAGATCTACTCCTAATTACAACTATGCCACTACATTATTTTATTATAAAAATAGTGTAATATTTTAATATTATTACACACAATTTTAGGTTCTGACAACTGTCAGCCTCTCTCTCTTTCACTCTCTCACTCTCTTGTTCTCTCTCTTCCTTTCTCTCTCCTGGCCGACCCCGGCCATCCTCCACCGGCCGGTCGTCGCCGAGTCACCACCAGCTCCATGCGACCGCCTCTGTTTTCTTTGCCTCGAACAGAGCTCTACCGCCATCAATACTGAGCCGCCTCGGCTGCAGCGCCCAGGCGTCGAGTTCCGTGCCACTCCTCGATTCTCGTACGTCCCTTCGAGTTTTGTGCTGGCCCTTCGCAACCCGAGGAGCCACCTCCTCGTAGTCGCCGCCGAAGTCAGAGCACCGCCATCAGCACTCGAGCGCCGAGCCCGAGGAGACCCCGTCGCCGCCTCGAAGTCGGTACAGAGGCCAGATCCGTCGCCGGAGCGCCACCGTCTCAGCCGCGCCGACGTCTCTTTCAGATCTGGTCTGGATCTGAGGTTCCCGAGCCGCCAGAAGCTGTGGAAGACCGGATCCAGCCGTCAGTGCTTGGATCTAGCCGTCGGAGCCGAGCCACCATCGGAGTTCTTCGAGAGCCGTTCGTCGCAGCATCTTGTCGTCGTAGATCGACGTCTTCGCCGGGCTGGTAATTCTCTCGACCTTCTTGACCCCCCTTTCTCCTTGCTTTTAGATTTTGAGTTAGGGTTTTCAATTTTGGGATCTAGGGTTTTGGGGCTGAAACTGAGGAAGAAGACGAAGGGGTTGGGCTGAGTTATGTCGGCTGTGAGTAGATAAGAAGATGAGAGGGGTGAATGAAGAATTTTAGGATTAGGGTTGCTCGTTACTGAGGAAGAAGGAAAGGGGATTTTCTGTCGGCTAAACTGAGAAGAGATAGAAGAAGAGAGTGAAGAAGAACCTATAGAGGCTAGGGTTTCGGCTGTGTGGAATTTATTAGGGTTAGGGTTTACTTTGGAGGTTCGGAGGAAGGAGACGAAGACGAAGGGAAGAAAAAGATGAAGAAGTTCTGTCAGCTGAATGAAAATGAGGTTGAGGAGAGAGAAGATGATGGGTTATATTTGGAGGATTGGGCCGGGTCTGGGAGAAAAGAACCGGGATGGGTTCTGAAATTCATTTTAGTTAGATTAATTATGTGGTTTTGATTAAGGCTGGACTAGGCCGGGTTTGTGGGCCAGAAGAATGGGCTGAGTATATGGAAACTGTGAGTATAGTTTAAAATGTTTTATTGCTGAATTAACAGTAGGAAGTGGGCTGTGGATGGGAGCAAGTTTAGCAGCAACAGTTGTAGTAGCGGGCTCGGGCTGTTCTTGATAGTATTTTTGCTTTGAGCTTTAAATCATTAATCTGTTACTTGGTGACAGGTTGGGCTAAAAGCCCATAACTTTTGGTTTTGTTTAATTTTAGTTTCCAGTAGGCTGGGTTTTGGCACAATAGAATTGGTTAGTCTTATAACAAAAGTTTAGTAAAAGAAAATGGTTACTCTAATGTGGTTAATATTTTCTAAGTGTAAAATTAGTAAAATATACTTTATAGATTTTTCTATTTCTAAATATAGTTATTTAGTAATAAAATGTTTATATAATTGTTATTAAAATATATTGTCTATATTAGAATAATATTGTTATTAATTATATTCTAGATGTTATTAACTTTATTAAATTGCTTCCTTGCTATATATGTATAGTGATTCCTAAAATATTATAGAGTATCAATTGCTAATATTAGAAAATATCGTATTTTATAAATAATTTAAATAGTAAGTATTTTCTAAATGGTTCATTTGCTAAAAATATTTATATAAATACTTTTATTCTATGACAAGTGGTTCCTTTTGTTAAACATAGTTTAAATTATCTTACTTAATTATTTGGAATAAAACTATATTATACTTTTTGAAAATATGGTTTAAAAGCAAGTTTCTATTTATCTAGTTAAAAACTATTTTTCCATAAGAATATTAAATTATTTAGTAAGTAAATGGTTTATAAATATTAAACTAGTTAGCTTTCTAGCTAATTGTAATGCCTTTAAAACCCTAATAACTTGTACAAAATATTACCAGGTGATCACTACAACCATGCAGTACTACTCTCGTGCAACCAAACCGAGGCAAGTACACTGACTCGACTTGTACTATGTATTTTTTGTCTTACATTCCTGTGCTATGTTCTCATATTGGATATGAGATACACACGATTGTCTTGTACATTGTTCATTGCTTGTGAGTCATTGTTTATTACGGGATTGAGAGAAATATTAGCTTTTGTGTGACCACACCCAACATAGGTATTGTGGATAGCCTAATCGTACACTTCACGTACGATGAAGCCGTACCTTGTAGAATTGATTGACTCATTGATTGATTGTGCTCCTAAGCCGGTCACATATTAGTTTAATATTTTAAATTTTTATACTTGGATTGATTGTCGTGATTCATTGCCTTGTACATTGATAGCCATGTTCATTGTCTAGCATATTGATTATCGTCCATTGCCTGCAGTTTTATACTTCATTTCTGGTACCATAGTTTCATTTCTATTTCTGGTAATTTGGTTTCACCTTGTATTCTGTACTACAGATTATATTGTATATTGTCTTGTCAGGGTTGTACTTTGCTCTTTTTCTGACAGGATACGTTGCAGGTGAGTGGGAGGCTACATGGAGCATATGATTGCATTGGATATTGCAACTTTTATTTTATTTTATTTTCTGGAGATTGTATTTTGGATATTTATTATTGTATCTTTATTTTATTTAACCGGATTTGTCTCCGGCTGATTTTGTATTAAATAACTTGATGGATATTGGTGATTATTCTGGGAACGTTATAAAAGTTGTGTTGTTTACATTACATTGTGACTTGGAGTTTTCCTTAGTATTGTACAGCTTACTTCGTCGTGTCCATCGACGAAGGCTGGGCGTGTCCGACTCGTATCCGATTATTCGGAAGCGGGTCGTGACATGTTTTTAGTGGTGGCCCATGGAGGTCTATCCTAATGACACTTAGGCTATAAAGTGTTATTGGGGGACCAGCGAAAGCTAAGGAAAACTCATCACAGCATAGGAACCGCGGGAAATGGTTTATGGTTTATGTTTTATGGTTATTGATATTTAAAAATTTGAAATTTGATTTTTACTTATGATTTTTAGGATAGTTTACGAGTTTTAGGACATAGCAATCAACAGTTTATTTTTCTGTTACAGAACGGTCGCCACGTCGAATGCTGGGACCAGCGAGCAGCCTGCACCCAGTGCGCAGGAGCAGATTCCACCGCCTCCGCCTCAGCCGCTTCCTCCGACGATGACGTTCGACGGCACGCAGATGATGGCCATATTTCAGCAATTTATGGAGGCCCAGAATCAACAGGCTGTGCAGTTCAGAGAGGTTCAGAGTCAGCAGGCCGCACAGTTCAGAGCGACCGTCGTCGACGCACTTAGGACCCGAGAGCCGGCAGCACCAGCTCCGCTAGCACCGTCGGCACCAGCAGTGCCGAGGCCAGGAACTGCCAAGGACTATCAGTACCTCTGCCCAATGGATTTTTGGGACAATAAGGGGATAGTCTACGCAGACGAGTGGCAGGAGAATGCTGAACGATCATTGAAGATGGCGAGGATCCCGGATGATTTGAAGGTCGAAGTTGCAAGCATACGACTTTTTGACATTGCTAGGGCTTGGTAGCGGGAGGAGCCCCATTTAGCAGAGCCCGAGGTTTCCTAGAAGAATTTCAAACTGCTGTTCCAGAAGAAGTTCTTCTCGGATGTGGAACGGGACGAGCTTCGGATACAATTTGAGGCATTGCAGCAGGGGAGTATGACTGTGGCAGAGTATACATCAGAGTTCACCCGACTCAGCAGGTTCGCAGAGAACCTAGTCAGCATGCCAAAGGAGAGGACTTGGAAGTTCAAGAAGGGCCTCACAGGGAGCTGCGACATGCAGTAGCTATCAGTCAGGCCACTACTTATGCGAGCATCCTTAAAGTTGTTCAGGGAGTGGAGAAAGAAATGGACCCGAAGCTTAAACGGGACCGAGACATTGGTGCCAGCAGTTCCCAGGGTCCACCGAAGCGGACATACACTCAGCAGAGGCCACCTCAGCATCAACATCATGATCGAGCTCCGACATCACCGAGACAGCAGAGACAGATCCAGACTCCGATATACTTTTCTTGCGCATACTGCATGAGACCGGGACACCGTGGCGAGGAATGCCGCAAGAAGTTAGGGCAGTGCTTGGTTTGTGGATCTGCCACTCACCAAGTGAGAGATTGTCCTGAAGCTTTCACTCGTCAGGAGCCAGCAGAGCAGCAGCAGGAGGACCCGGTCTTTGAGGATCAGTAGTAGCTGCAGGAGCGCAGTCAGATAGACCGTTATTTTCTTACTTGCTTGTAGTACTTGGATTTCTTTTATATTGCCTATTTTGAGGCTTATTTCTGAGTTTTTATTGCGTTTGCGGTCTTTTGCATTTTTCTAGTGACTACTTGTTAGTCCTTATTATTTTTACTCCATAAATAAATTATTTAGCTTTCTTGTTGCCTTTAATAAATTTTGATTGATTTTGTACTCTGCAAAACCCTTGAAATTTTGAGGACGAAATTTTTGTAAGTGGGGTAGATTTGTAACTCCCTAAACCAATATTTGGAGATTTTTGAGATTTTTCTAAATTTTCTATTCAAGGATATAATATCGTTTCTAGATACAAATTTAGTTTTAACAAAAGTATTTTTCTTAAATACTATTTCTAAAGTTTTTTATTTGATTGATTTCTTTTTAGAAAGCATTATATTTTATAATATTTGAATGTAGCCTTGCCAAATATGTCAAACTGATTCTCAAGTTAGTATCATCTTTAATCCTAATTCTTCTCTTAAACTAATGTCTAGTTAAATTAGTTGACTTGATTATTCTGGAACTATTAATTATGTAAAAAAAAATTTATTTGCTTGTTAATTAGCTACAGATTATTAATAATAGTTTTATAAATTATTATAGTTAAATAATGGGTGGAAAAGATTGTTTTAATTAACTATTTTGTAGTAACCATTAATTTTGGAAAGAAATTGTTTTGATTAAATTAGTTATCAATAACTGTTGATTAATTAGAGATAGACTGTTTAAATAAAGATTTTTTATTAACTATTTTATTAACAGATTAATTGTTTTGTTTTCCTATTAATCTAGTTAGCCTAACTAATTGATTTGTTAGTAATTAACTAATTAGTTAGACAGTTAAGAGTAACTATTGAATTTGAAATCTGTTTAGATTTAAATTGAAAAACTGTTTTGAAATTAAATTTTAAAATCCGTTTGAGGAAATATTTGAAATCTGGAATTTGGAACAGTAATTTTAATATTTGAAAAACTGTTACTGTTTTACTTAAAAACCCTAGATTTACTTTTAATTACTGCATTGCCACTGTACAAATTACCCCCAGATCTACTCCTAATTACAACTATGCCACTATATTATTTTATTATAAATACAGTGTAATATTTTAATATTATTACACACAATTCTAGGTTCTAACAACTGTCAGCCTCTCTCTCTCTCTCTCTCTCCTATTCTCTCTCTCTTCTTTTCTCTCTCCTGGCCGACCCCGGCCATCCTCTACCGGCCGGTCGCCGCCGAGTCACCACCCGCTCCATGCGACCGCCTCAATTTTCTTTGCCTCGAATAGAGCGCTACCGCCATCAATACTGAGCCGCCTCGGCTGCAGCGCCCAGGCGTCGAGTTTCGTGCCGCTCTTCGATTCTCGTGCGTTCCTTCGAGTTTTGTGCTGGCCCTTCGCAACCCGAGGATCCACCTCCTCGTAGTCGCCGCCGAAGTCAGAGCACCGCCATCAGCACTCGAGCGCCGAGCCCGAGGAGACCCCGTCGTCGACTCGAAGTCGGAGCAGAGGCCAGATCCGTCGCCGGAGCGCCACCGTCTCTTTTAGATCCGGTCTGGATCTGAGGTTTCCGAGCCGCCAGAAGCTATGGACGACCGGATCCAGACGTCATTGCTTGGATCTCGCCGTCGGAGCCGAGCCACCATCGGAGTTCTTTGAGAGCCGTTTGCTGCAGCATCTTGTCGTCGTGGATCGACGTCTCCTCCGGGCTGGTAAGCCTTCTCTCGACCTTCTTGACCCCCCTTTCTCCTTGCTTTTAGATTTTGAGGTAGGGTTTTCAATTTTGGGATCTAAGGTTTTAGGGTTGAAACTGAGGAAGAAGACGAAGGGGTTGGGCTGAGTTATGTCGGCTGTGAGTATATGAGAAGAGGAGAGGGGTGACTGAAGAATTTTAGGGTTAGGGTTGCTCGTTGCTGAGGAAGAAGGAAAGGGGATTTCCTGTCGGCTAAACTGAGAAGAGATAGAAGAAAAGAGTGAAGAAGAACCTATAGAGGCTAGGGTTTCAGCTGTGTGGAATTTATTAGGGTTAGGGTTTACTTTGGAAGTTCGGAGGAAGGAGACGAAGACGAAGGGAAGAAGAAGATGGAGAAGTTCTGTCGGATGAATGAAAATGAGGTTGAGAAGAGAGAAGATGATGGGTTATATTTGGAGGATTGGGTCGGGTCTGGGAGAAAAGAACCTGGCTGGGTTCTGAAATCCATTTTAGTTAGATTAATTCTGTGGTTTTGATTAAGGCTGGACTAGGCCGGGTTTGTGAGCCAGAAGAATGGGCTGAGTACATGGAAACTGTGAGTACAGTTTAAAATATTTTATTGCTGAATTAATAGTAGGAAGTGGGTTGTGGATGGGAGCAAGTTTAGCAGCAACAGTTGTAGTAGCGGGCTCGTGCTGTTCTTGATAGTATTTTTGCTTTTAGCTTTAAACCATTAATCTGTTACTTGGTGACAGGTTGGGCTGAAAGCCCATAACTTTTGTTTTGTTTAATTTTAGTTTCCAGTGGGCTGGGTTTTGGCAGAATAGAATTGGTTAGCCTTATAACAAAAGTTTAGTAAAAGAAAATGGTTACTCTAATATGGTTATTATTTTCTAAGTGTAAAATTAGTAAAATATACTTTATAGATTTTTCTATTTCTAAATATAGTTATTTAGTAATAAAATGTTTATATAATTGTTATTAAAATATAGTGTCTATATTAGAATAATATTGTTAGTAATTATATTCTAGATGTTATTAACTTTATTAAATTGCTTCATTGCTATATATGTATAGTGATTCCTAAAATATTATAGGGTATCAATTGCTAATATTAGAAAATATCGTATTTTATAAATAATTTAAATAGTAAGTACTTTCTAAAATGGTTCATTTGCTAAAAATATTTATATAAATACTTTTATTCTGTGACAAGTGGTTCCTTTTGTTAAACAAAGTTTAAATTATCTTACTTAATTATTTGGAATAAAACTATATTATACTTTTTAAAAATATGGTTTAAAAGCAAGTTTCTATTTATCTAGTTAAAAACTATTTTTTCATAAGAATATTAAATTATTTAGTAAGTAAATGGTTTATAAATATTTAACTAGTTAGCTTTCTAGCTAATTGTAATGCCTTTAAAACCCTAATAACTTGTACAAAATATTACCAGGTGATCACTACAACCATGTAGTACTACTCTCGTACAACCAACCGAGGCAAGTACACTAACTCGACTTGTACTCTGTATTTTCTGTCTTACATTCCTATGCCATGTTCTCATATTGGACACGAGATACACACGATTGCCTTGTACATTGTTCATTGCTTGTGAGTCATTGTTTATTGCGGAATTGGGGGAAATATTAGCTTTTGTGTGACCACACCCAATATAGGTATTATGGATAGCCTAATCGTACACTTCACGTATGATGAAGCTGTACCTTGTAGAATTGATTGACTCATTGATTGATTGTGCTCCTAAGCCGGTCACACATTAGTTTAATATTTCAAATTGTCACACTTGCATTGATTGTCGTAATTCATTGTCTTGTACATTGATAGCCGTGTTCATTGTCTAGCATATTGATTATCGTCCATTGTCTGCAGTTTTACACTTCATTTTTGGTACCATAGTTTTATATCTATTTCTGGTATTCTGGTTTCACCTTATATTTTGTACTACAGATTACATTGTATATTGTCTTGTCAGGGTTGTACTTTGCTCTTTTCCTGACATGATACGTTGCAGGTGAGTGGGAGGCCACATAGAGCATGTAATTGCATTGGATATTGCAGCTTTTATTTTATTTTATTTTCTGGAGATTTTATTTTGGATATTCATTATTGTATCTTTATTTTATTTGACCGGATTTGTCTCCGGCTGATTTTGTATTAAATAACTTGATGGATATTGGTGATCATTCTGGTAACGTTATAAAAGCTGTGTTGTTTACATTACATTGTGACTTGGAGTTTTCCTTAGTATTGTACAGCTTACTTCGTCGTGTCCATCGACGAAGGCTGGGCGTGTCCGACTCGTATCCGATTGTTCGGGAGCGGGACGTGACAGCCTAAGGTCGGCAGAGTCTACAGGATGTCACAGTCAAAGTTGGACAAGTTGTACCAGCATGAAGAAGAACTGAAGGCGAAGCAGTTTATCCGAGACAGTGAATCGCCCTGGACAGCACCTGTGATTTTAGTACCCAAGAAGGATGGATCGATGCAAATGTGCATTGATTACCGGCAGTTGAATGCAGTAACAGTGAAGAACAAGTATCCGTTACCAAGGATTGATGACTTGTTTGATCAGTTGAGTAAGGCCCGCGTCTTCTCTAAGATTGATCTTCGATCCGGATATTATCAAGTGAGGGTCCGAAAGCAGGACATACCCAAGACAATATTTAGATCACGGTATAGGCATTATGAGTTTCTGGTGATGCCATTTGGACTGACTAATGCCCCAGCCGTGTTTATGGATTTGATAAATCGCATCTTTATGCCATATTTGGATAAGTTTGTAGTAGTGTTCATAGACGACATTCTCGTCTATTCCAGTAGTGAAGAAGAACATGAGAAACATTTTCGGACAGTTTTGAAGACCTTGAGGGAGCATCAACTTTATGCGAAGCTTAGTAAATGTGAGTTTTGGTTCAATCGTATTTCATTCCTAGGACACATCATCTCTGGAGCAGGAGTGTCAGTAGATCCGTAGAAGGTTGAGGCGATAGAAAATTGGCCAGTTCCGAAGACAGTAGCAAATGTGCATAGTTTCTTAGGATTGGCAGGTTATTACAGAAGGTTCGTGGCAGACTTCGCCAGGATTTCGGCACCCTTGACGCGTTTGACGCATAAGGATGTAGAGTTTGTTTGGTTAACAGAGTGTCAGACATTATTTGAAGAGTTGAAGAAGAGATTAATCTCAGTCCCGATCTTGACACTACCAGTAGGATCGGGAGGGTTTACAGTGTATTATGACGCATCCGGGAAGGGATTTGGGTGTGTATTGATGCATATACATCTCGACAGCTTCGAGATCATGATAAAAACTGTCCGACCCACAATTTGGAGTTAGCAGAAGTAGTGTTTTTGCTTTAGTTATGGAGGTACTATTTATATGGAGATCGAGTGGAGATCTACACTGATCATAAGAGCTTAAAGTATGTATTTACCCAAAGGGGCCTAAACATGAGACAAAGAAGATGGTTGGAGTTACTGAGGACTTTGATGTAAATCTTCAGTATCATCCAGGCAATGCGAATGTGGTAGCAGATGCCTTGAGCAAGAGGGATGGCACATTCATTTTAACCTCGCAGAGGCATATTTTAGAAGATCTTCAGAAAATGGGAATTGAAGTAATCTTGCCACAAGATACAGAAGTTATGACCGGTTTGCAGATTTAGTCTACTTTAGTGGAGAGGATCAGAGCAGCCCAGGCAGAGGATCCACGAATCCAGAAGCTTCGATCAGAATGTGAATCAGGACTCAGAAAGGAGTTATTAATCCATGAGGATGGTACACTTAGGTTCGAAAACCGTCTTTGTGTATCCGATGGAGACCTTCGACAGAAAGTTATGTCAGAGGTTCATAGTTCTCCTTAATCCATCCATCCCGGAGGTACAAAGATGTACCAAGATATAAAGCAGCACTTTTGGTGGAATAGCATGAAGAGGAAGATAGCGAGGTTTGTGTCCAGATGTTTGGTATGTCAACAAGTAATGGCAGAGCAGCAGAGGCCAGCAGGATTATTGCAACCGCTTCCTATTCCGGAGTGGAAATGGGAGCACATCACGATAGACTTTATGACCGATTTACCTAGAACCCCGACTGGACAAAACACAGTTTGGGTGATTATGGATTGGCTCACGAAGGTTGCTCTTTTTTTTCCTTTCAGAGTAGGGTAGTCTACTGAGCAGTTGGCAGAAATGTATATGAAGCATATTGTGAGACAACACGGTGTTGCAGTCAGCATAGTATCAGATCGAGACATACGGTTCACCTCTTACTTCTGGCAGAGTTTGTATCAAAGTTTGGGTACCAAGTTGAGGTTTAGTACAGCCTATCATCCGCAGACGAACGGACAGTTAGAGAGAACCATTCAGACATTGAAAGATATGTTACGGGCTTGTACTTTAGACTTCGGTAGAACTTAGGAAGATTATCTTCATTTAGTAGAGTTCTCTTACAATAATAGTTATCATACAAGTATACAGATGGCACCGTTTGAAGCATTATATGGAAGGAAATGTAGGTCCCCTATGGCATGGAACGATGTGGGAGAACAAAAATTATTGGGACCAGAGATATCACGCAGATCGTGGAAACAGTCAAGTTGATCAGATAGCGGGTTCGAGTTGCGCAGGACAGACACCGACATTGGGCAGATCAGCAACGTAGGCCTCCAGAGTTTGGTGTTGGTGACCAAGTGTTTCTGCAAATTTCGCCTAATCGGGGTATCATCAGATTTGGGACCCGAGGAAGCTTAGTCCGAGATACGTTGGTCCATTTGATATTCTCGCTCGGGTAGGCGATGTTGCTTATCGTCTTGCCATTCCGCCTTCGCTACGTGATGTACATGATGTATTTCATGTATCTCTATTGCGTAGGTATATCCCGAATTCGAGTCACATCCTCGATCATTCTGAGCTAGTCGTCGGTACCGACCTGACTTACGAGGAGCAACACGTATCCATTTTGGATCGACGAGAGAAGGTGCTCAAGAACCGGACTATTAATTTTGTCCACGTCGCTTGGGGCTATCACTCACAGGGGGAGTCGACATGGGAGCGCGAGGACGAGATTAAATCTCGATATCCGAACTTGTTTGACTCGGAAGGTATATTTATCCTTATGCCTTTGTAATATGTTTTCCTATTTTTATTGCACCCGCTAGGGTGGATGATTATTTTCTAATGCCTGCTAGAATTGACGGGATTGTATGTGTAGTTAGTCTTGTAATTAGTATCTTACTTGCCTTGATTTCTCTATATTATCTTGGCAGAAATTTCGAGGACGAAATTTTTCTAAGGAGGGTAGAGATGTCACTCCCCGATCCCGATATACGTATTCTTTCATGAGTCATGTACATGGTATCCTGTATTTAGCATGTGTGTAATTCTATTTTATTATTAATGGTTGTATGTAGCCTTTAAGCATGTCATTAGTGAAATGGTTAGAGCATGTTTAGATATTAGGGTTTTCTTAAGCCAACCAACCCATATATATATATATATATATATATATATATATATATATATATATATATATATATATATATATATATATATATAGGGTTCTCTTCCTCACTCTCTCTCCTCATTCACTCTTTTATTTATTTCTCTCAACCACCACCACCACTATTAAGCAAGTACAACTTGCTCAAAAGTGGAGATTTGTGCATTTTTTATCCTTAATTTTCTTTGATATTATTTGTCTATATTGTTCTTCTCATCATCCTCTACAAGTTTAGTACTTGGTATTTTTGGTTTTGATAGATAGGTTCTTGTAGATCTAAGTTTATGTCATTTTTAATTTTCTTTGGTTTTTATCTATTAACCTTGCTTGTTTTCAAAATCTAGTTGTTCCATGTGGTAGAGCATTTTATTTTACCCAAATTTGACCTTTGAAAAGTTAGATTTTATTTTATTTTGACCGAGTTGTGCAAGTTTGGAATTCATGGGTTCCCCGGCCATTCTTCTCGAATTTTTTGAGAAGATGAGCAGTCTTGGCCGCATGACCCTCGGCTGCATGCAGTCTTTGACCGCATAAGTCTTGGCCACATGACCATCGGCCGCATGACCCTCGGTCGCATGCAGTCTTTGGCCGCATGAGCCATGAGCCGCATGACCCTTGGCCGTATGAGCCATGATCCGTGAGCCGCATGACCCTTGGACGCATGAGCCATGAGCCGCATGACCCGTGGCCGTATGACCCTTGGCCACATGAGCCATGAGCCGCATGACCCTTGGCTGCATGAGCCATGAGCCGCATGACCCTTGGCCGTAGGAGCCGTATGAGTCTTGGCCGCATGCACCCTTGGCCGTATGAGCCATGAGCCGCATGAGCTTGGCCGCATGAGCCGCATGAGTCTTGGCCGCATGGGCCCTCGACCGCATATGTCCTTGTGTCTTGGTCCTCATTCCTGATATGACTACCTATGCGAGTGCTAGATAACCCTATGTGTGTACTATGGTGCAATCTATGTGAGCACCGAGGTGCTATCCTATGTGCTAAGTGTTCCTACGTGATACCTATCAGTACATCCAAAAGTCCAGCATTTACATATCGAATGGTCGGTAGCAATGACGTGGTATGTATTATGTGTTGCATTACACCAAGAATGGGTACATACGTATGACTCCATGAGCCAGTACGGATCCCTTCTTGGGGTGCTCGTACATCGTACGACATCTAGAGGAGTAAGCATGTGACCACGCATGTGAACTCCGAGGATAACCGAGGGATTAACTAGGCAACTGACTTGGTAGATGCGTTGGGTGGGAAGAATCCCGAGATCGTGCCATACTAGTCAGCCCAGGTCCAGTCCTGACGTATCAGGTTGGCCGCCACGGATATGGTTTCATTTTCCTTTAGCAGATGACTATATCCGACTTCTATGAGCTATGTGTTATATGTTTAGCGTGGTAGCCCTCCGGAGGACCGGTGTATGATCAATGTGCTATATGTCTAATGGTTTGGCTAGCCCTGTTGGGTTGACACGATCTGAGGATTCCTTTTAATCAGTATCGTGGGGATAACTCCGCCAAATATAGAAAGCCGCAGGAATGAATGGCCACCTGAAAAACGACTTGACTGTGCCTTGTACCTTTCGTTGGTAGCCGAGGGACATGGACTGTCATGGTGCATGGTCCAACCTGAAGGAACCCTAGAGGGGGGTGAATAGGGTCAAACTAACTAATCAAGCACTTAGCACAAGCTAATGGACAATTTAAAAATATAAGTGCAAGAGAAGAAGCAATAACAATACCGACACACGATATATCCTGGTATCCTCCCAAGAGGCACTCCAGTCCCGGAACTCTCTCCAGCTTTAATCCACTATTTGAGTAAATAGTTACACACGAGTTTGGATCCGAAGAACTCGCCAACTTCTTACACGAGAGCTTTAATCCGAAGGCCTCTCCGACTTCAACCGAGAGTTTGGATACGAAGACTCTCCAACTTCAATCGAGAGTTTGGATACGAAGACTCTCCAACTTCAACCTTTCAGATCTCCTTATACAATAAGATGAAGATCTTACTTTTTAACTCAATAACTCTAACACAATTTGTGGATGACAAATATAAGCTTTGTAGAGTTGTTTGTGGATAGGCTTTGGTGGTTTAAAAATTTTTAGGCTCAAAGCATCAACCTTGAATGAAGGGGTTCAAGGCTATTTATAACCAAAGCATTGAAAAGAGCTCAAGGCAACTTTTCAGTCTGCGAACCGGCATACCGTCGGTATGAACCGACATACCAGCGGTATACCGGTCTGGAATGCAACGGCTAGAAATATAGCCGTTGGGGTCATTAATTGCTCGGATTTTCGACCGTTGGAATTTCAACGTTACTAAACCGGTATACCGTCGGTATGAACCGGTATGCCGTTGGTATGCCGATTTTGTAGACAGAAACTTTCTGTGAACAAAATCGGTATACCGTCGGTATGGACCGGTATACCGTCGGTATGCCGGCTTTCATCCGAAAATGATCCTGGGCTAATTTCTACCCTAGCTTTCGATTTTGTCATCAATTTCTTGTGTTTATAATTATTTCTAAGACTCATTACAGACTCCAGAAATACTGTAGCAGGTGCAGGCTTCTTCAGAGTCTTGAAATGATGATGGTATGGCTTGGCTTATTCCTCTGATAGGTGCTGGCTTTTTTCTTGGCGGCAGCTGTCCAAAGATATCCAGTTTGTGAAAACTGAATACCTTTCGGGAGCTTCGCCCCCGAACCCCCGATGTAGGGCGCTGCCTCCTCGACCCCCGTCCGCTGACCGGGCAGCGGAACCCCCGAGTGCGTGGCTCCGGAGATGTCGTCGGGTGGTTCTGAGAAATCTTATGGGATCCGTCGTCTTTGGCCCACCATTATTTCTTCATTGTATATGTTCACATTGATCTTGCTTATTGATTTTCTGCATGTACATGTTAGACGAACAAAGCAATATACATAATAGTAAGTGTGATAAGTTTAATGCACATTAGGACAATGTTGAGTTTAAGTATAAGTGCTAAGGTGATAGCATAAATGTTAATGATATCGTAATGATTAAACTTAGTTGAATAACCACAATCAAAAACATAGTTTTGATTTTGGCAACTCGATTAAATTTAAGATAGAAAGCTCATATCACTAATATGTAAACCAATAGGCACATATCACCAAAGGTATAAGTATAAGTAGAAATGCTATAGTGATAGTATAAAGATTAGTGATAATGAAATGCTAAACTAAACATATTAACCATATCAAAAACATGATACAATCATTGGGCAAACAATCTCCCCCTTTTTTATTATGGCAAATCGGTTAAGTTTAGTATAGACATAATAGATGCATGTATCACTAATATACAAAGGACATAAGCAATATCACTAAAAGTATACTACTTAGATTACTTATAAATATATACTTAAACTTACTTCTCTCCCTTTGACATGATCAAAAATAGGTTCTCCCGTACTAAGAGATAAAAAGAAATCAATCTCAAGCGAAAAAATCAGAGCATGGGGAACTCATAGACAATTATGATCAAGATATACTAATGAAAAATAATGAAAGAAGGGTGTAAAGACAAGTATAGAAACTACATATCAAATGTAGAGTACCAAATAGAGAATAGCTTGTCAAAACACAATATAGTTGGTAAAACTAAAAGAATTTGAAAATAATCAATAGATAGTTTACCAACATGAAATCCAAGAAAGAAATCCAAAACATAATATGATATGAAATATTACTCTAGTTTTTGGAACAGAATTATGACATAAAGGATTTCAGTCAAAAGCCATGAGGATTAAATAATTGTAAAGTAATTGATATTAAAAAAATACCAATTGAGATAGTTGGAAGATATAAACTTAATACCAATTGAAATATAAACTTGAAACATTGATCAAAAAACCATTTGAAAGTCAAAATTGTCCAAAAATAAATAGTGGAACAAAATAAAGGAATGATCAATGTAAAATAGAGCAATTGATATAGAATCATCTCATTATTTGCAAAATCTATATGCTTACCTAAGTTCATGCATTTGAACTCAATTACCTTATCATGTTATGTGAATATCCTTTAGAAAAACATGAAGGTAAAGGAGAAAAATACTTGAGAAAAAGATATTCAGTCGACTTGAATGCTCCCCCTCAAAGTATTACCAATATAGATAAACATGTATTTTAGGTAAGTCCTCAATAAGAAAACCCAAATCAATTAAGCATATAAGAAAAGCCAAAATAATGAAAGCACAATAGTCATCAAGATAAGATATAAAAGTTAATATTAATAAGATGACTTATTTAACCCATATAAAAGAGAGATACTATGATGAAGACAATTGCATACACTCTCATAAATACTTCACAAATAAAAATATCATGACCTCAATCAATAGGATATGAAATAGAAGAAAATATGGGTCCATGATGAACTAGGTATACGATATATTAGAGGGTATACATGAATTGGGCCAATTAATTTGCTCCCCCTCAAAATATGCGTATCTAGTTCCAAAGTACTTATAGCATAAAATAAATAACTATAAGAACTAGGGGTAAATCAACTATGGATTTCTTCCCCTTTCTCAATGCATATAAGGCTATAATATCGTCATAAGACGAATAATATCATCTTTAGTCAAGAAGAGATATCCAATTAATAGCCACTAAAGATGAACGAACAAAAGAATATTCTAATTTAGCACGTATAATCAAAAGATGGCATACATTAATCTATATAGGAGGATCTCATATTTAAATATGATAGATCAATGTATGTTATCCTTTGAGAAAAAATTATCATGAGAAAAGAATAAAGTCAATTAAGAACAATCATGATAATAGACAGAATATCGCTAAAAAATAAAACTCAAACATCATGTCCATGATTATCTAATTAAGAAAGAATCAACCAATTTATTACTTTACATGGACAATGTATGTTTCACCATATATGTACCCATCAATGGATAAAATCTAAACCATGCTAATGGTAAATAATAAACCATAAAGTTCAAATAGCAAAGGCCCATATGTGGCAATCCATAAGTAGTCAAAGTAGAATAATAAATTAATTTGATAATCATATAATAAGATAATATATGACTACTCAACCATTAGGATCTTTTATTAATAAAAATAAACAAATTAAACATGATCCAACAAAGCTCATAAAGAAAATCCCAAATCTATATTTATGATAAAATCTCATAAAACAATAAAAAATATGGAAAAGAGTCATTCTCATTTAAATGATTGAAAACATAATCAAAAAGAGATGTAAATGATAATACGATGAAATCATGACTCAAAATGAGAAAAATTAAGAGATGCTAATGACTAGTAAGGAAGGAGACTTAAAGAAAGGAATCATAAACCTCCAAGAGAAACAAGATCTAATCAAGAATTTGTAAAACTAGTTTTAGAGAACAAACATATGTATCTAAAATAGGATACAAATTACATTTAGAAGAATCACAGATCTTGTTTATGTAAACTAGCATGTCATATATAGATTGAAAAGAAAAATAATAGCTAGATGAGTAAAAGTGAACCAAATTATATAGCTTAACAATATATCATAAATAAGCAAGCTACATAAATAATTAAGATTAATGAGGTAGGTCATTAACAAGATAAATGTGCTCATTTAATCTTAAGTCACTAACACTAAAGATACTTGCTCAAGCATAGAGTTCACAAAGAGGGTAATACATTTTGAATAAACAAAATAATTTATAGACTCTTTACTAAGCAAGGATAAGAGCATAAGGTGACAAATAAATGAATTAATCTCTTATCAAGTATAGACCAAAAGAGATACTCATGAAAACAAAATAAAATAAATCTCTTTGCCAAGTATTGAGATTAACCCAAGATAATAAAATGATAGATCGATCTAGAGAATGCAAAATATTATAACCATTATGAAGTAAATGTATTCTCTAGAAATGAAAAATCTCAACACAAAAGCTCAAACCATAGTAGCTAAAGTCATAAGAAATATGATGTATCAAATACATGTATTCTCATGTGCTACAAAAACCATTAGGCAACAATAATTCAAAAGAAGCATAAAACCAAGGAATGAGCAAGGAAAGATCATTAAGGTCAAGAAAGCTATAAATGTGCTAAAGATATCAAGAAGTACATTATTCAAAGAGCTTTTATAGTGCACCATAGTAAATTATAAAGATACAAACTAGAAAATATGTACTAATTAAGGAGATAAATTTAACAAGCAAGGTAAAGCACAAAACTATATGATCCTTAATAGAATATCCATAAATAGTCATGTGCAAGACATAAACAAATATTCTCTCTCACCATCCCAACTTAAAGATATAAAACAAATAAATATCAAAAGCTAGAAATCTTATATATATATATATATATATATATATATATATATATATATATATATATATATATATATATATATAACTATATATATCACGAATAGGCATACATGAAAAGATCAAAAATCAATTAAGAACATGTATCCATAATGCCAACCAAAAAGTCAAGAAGATATCATCAAAAGAAGACATTAAGGAAGAAGCTAATTGATTCAAGAAGTACAAATTTGGTCAAAGGAATCAATAGTTAAAGTATGAGATAAGCACAAGTTTGAAGGTAACAAGTATAACTAAATACTCTTCAAGTCAATATAAAACTTTTAGCTTAACTCATATGCCCATATAAAGATATTTATACAAAAATATATATCATCATAACAATTACATGATCTACATGTAAATGAAAATTTAATGAATATAGTAATGTATCCTTAATGAATGTTTGAAAAACTATTACAAATTCAAAACACATATAAATAATCTGTATTAGGCAAAGACATAATTGATTCATAAGAGGTTTAATCAAAATAAAACATGAGAATCAATAATAAATATATTATGTGAGCACAATATTAAAGTGAAAGTATAAGTATATACTTGTCAAGTGATAAGAAGCTTGTGCTAAACACATATATTCACAAATACCGATTAAGATAAATATGACATATTAAATACAAACCGGCAAGATGTAACTATTTCAAAAACTTTAAAGACGGAGAGTTAAAATCATATTAACTCAAATTAAAATCAAGCTCCCATGGACTAGAGTGATATGCATGCTTTTTAAATATAGATTAGAATAACGAGCATGCATATATAAAAGTGTCACACTAATAGAAAATGAGTGATAAACTACATAGTGTGAACTAATCATTTAAGTTAAGTAACTAGTCATGCTAGTTAAAAAAAATAACAAGAAATAGCTAAGCATGCTAGTATCATATCTCTTATTGATTTAGATAATAAGCAACTAAAATATATCAATGAGAGCTAGTAGCAAGTTGTCAAAGGAAACATGCTAGATTCTACAAATATAAACTATTTAAAGAGAATCGTTTAACATGTTACCAAAGTGGCTCTAGTGGCCACACTTGTGTTGGTACAATTGCTTGGAAGATGACCTTTGAGCTTCGCAACCACCAACACGCTCCTCGGTGCTATGTCCCGATATAAAAAGCTTCACCTACAATATTAGACGAAGACTTTGGTATCCAAATAAACTTGGATCCACATTTGTTAGCTTTAGGGACCCATATACTATTTACTCTAGCATTGGTAGAAAAAATCCTACGAATAGGACAAGTTAAGCTCATGTGTCCAATGCGAAAGCAATATAAGCACCTAATACTAGTGTGTGCACATGTATCAGAATGAGCATGGTTATGAACGTGTGACATACTAGAATGATGAATATCTCTAGAGTGAGCATGAGAAGATTTGGTTTTAAGAATATTATGTTCTAATAGCAAATCATCATGCATGCAAGTAAGAGAATCAAATTTAGCAATTAAAATATCATTCTCTTTTTCAAATGAAGCAATTCTAGAGATAAAAGCATCATTTTGTTTCTTTAAAGTGTCAATAGAAGAATCATGCAAATGATTTAGCTCATGAGTTTGCCTCTTAAGATCTTCTATTGATGAGAAAAGATATTTGATTTTCAAAATTAAAGCATCATTCAAACTCTTTAAAGAAACACATGATGAGTATTGAGAATCAAGTCTAGATAATAAATCATTATTTTCATTTCTCAATAACTCATTAGCTTCTTCTAAATGAACAACATTTTCAGAAAATTCTTTATTTGTAAAATGAAGGCTATCAAGAATCTCTAAGGATTGTTTAACCATGGCTTTCCACTTAGAGCATTTCTTGCATTTAGAAGAACCATGATTGTCTATGCTACTAGAAATAAAACCCTCTTTATCGGAGGAGGAGGAATACGATGCCATAGAAAAATTAATAAGGATCTACTCTAAGGATGTTAAGCCTAACAACAGAGTCCTTGCTCTGATACCAATTGTAGGAACCCTAGAGGGGGGTGAATAGGGTCAAGCTAACTAATCAAGCACTTAGCACAAGCTAATGGGCAATTTAAAAATATAAGTGTAAGAGAAGAAGCAATAACAATACCGACATACGATATATCCTGGTATCCTTCCAAGAGGCACTCCAGTCCCGGAACTCTCTCCTGCTTTAATCCACTATTTGAGTAAATAGTTACACACAAGTTTGGATCTGAAGAACTCGCCAACTTCTTACACGAGATCTTTAATTCGAAGGTCTCTCCGACTTCAACCGAGAGTTTGGATACGAAGACTCTCCAACTTCAACCGAGAGTTTGGATACGAAGACTCTTCAACTTCAACCTTTCACAATAGGTTTTGATCTCCTTATACAATAAGATGAAGATCTTACTTTTTAACTCAATAACTCTAACACAATTTGTGGATGACAAATACAAGCTTTGTAGAGTTGTTTGTGGATAGGCTTTGGTGGTTTAGAAATTTTTAGGCTCAAAGCATCAACCTTGAATGAAGGGGTTTAAGGCTATTTATAACCAAAGCATTAAAAAGAGCTCAAGACAACTTTTTAGTCTGCGAATCGGCATACCGCCGGTATGAACCGGCATACCGGCGGTATACCGGTCTGGAATGCAACGGCTAGAAATATAGCCGTTGGGATCATTAATTGCTCGGATTTTCGATCGTTGGAATTTTAACGTTACTAAACCGGTATACCGTCGGTATGAACCGGTATGCCAATTTTGTAGACAAACTTTCTGTGAACAAAATTGGTATACCGTCGGTATGGACCGGTATACCGTCGGTATGTCGATTTTCATCCGAAAATGATCCTGGGCTAATTTCTACCCTAGCTTTCAATTTTGCCATCAATTTCTTGTGTTTATACTTATGCCTAAGTCTCATTACAGACTCCAAAAATACTATAGCAGGTCACTACCAAAATAAGTTATAATGGCGACGAAATTAGCGACTCCAGATAAATACGTCGGTAAGTTTTGTGCTTTTAGCGACATTTTATATATACGTCGCTGAACGTCACTATGAGCGACGTTTGAACGACAGTTAGCGACATAATTTATATTTTGGACAACTGATGTCGTATTCTAGTCGCAAAACGTCACTATTTTTTTTATTCAGCGACGTTTAGCGATGATACATTTACGACGTTGCCAGATTTTAATAAATAGTGACGGTTAGCGACGTATTTAAATAACGTCGCTAAAATATTTCATATAGGGTTCTGGCCCGATCGATTTTTCATTTTTTCACCCAAAATTTTCTAATCACCCGCTCGCGGTGAACTCCTGCCCGACGACCCCATTCCTCTGATGACTCACTCCCTCCGACGACCACCCGACCAGTCTCTTCCGTCGCTGCTCCAGTCCCGGCGACCCCGACCCAACCCCAACGCTGTGTCGGTAAACCCTAACCCTATCTCCCTTTTTCTGATGCGACACAGACACGACCAGACACGACCAGACCTAACCCTTTGACACTTTGACACTTTGATACTTTGACACTTTGACTTATGTCAGAGCTAATCGTCGAGCTTGGGTCCCCATGGACCTATGCATCAATTGGGGGTTCGAATACCAGAGCTCATGTCTAGGGCTACAAATGAGCCAAGCCGTTATACGTCGGAGAAAGTCGGTAAACGTCGATGCACGTCTGTAATCATCCCAGGAATTACCGACATTTACTGACATTTTAAACGACGGTAAACGTTGGTAAATTTCCAAAATTTACCGATGTGTAGCGACTTTGAACACGTCGCTAAACCACCGACGACACGACGGCAATCGTCGGTAAATTTCTAGGTTTTTACCGACGCGTAGCGACGTTAAAAATGTTGCTAATCCACCGACGACACGACGATAGACGTCGATAATATACTGACGTATATATATGTCGGTAAACATCGGTATTTGTGACGTTTGGCGACGTTTTGAAGATCAGCGACTTACATTTCCGCGACAAGCCCAAAACGTCGGTAATTGCGTCGGTAAATATTTTTAGCGACGTAATTTGTCGTTTTAGCGACGTCATAAGACGTAGCTAAAACGACTTATTCTAGTAGTGGGTGCAGGCTTCTTCAGAGTCTTGAAATGATGATGGTATGTCTTGGCTTCTTCCTTTGATAGGTGTTGACTTTTTCCTTTGGCGGCAGCTGTCCAAAGGTATCATGTTTGTGAAAACTGAATACCTTTCGGGAGCTTCGCCCTCGAACCCCCGACGAGGGGTGCTACCCCCTCGACCCTCGTCCGCTGACCGGACAGCGGAACCCCCGAGTGTGTGGCTCCGGAGATGTCGTCGGGTGGTTCAAAAAAATCTTGTAGGATCCGTCGTCTTTGGCCCACCATGATTTCTTCATTGCATATGTCCACATTGATCTTGCTTATTGCTTTTCTGCATGTATATGTTAGACGAACAAAGCAATATACATAGTAGCAAGTGTGATAAGTTTAATGCACATTAGGACAATACTGAGTTTAAGTATAAGTGCTAAGGTGATAGCATAAATGTTAGTGATATGATAATGATTAAACTTAATTGAATAACCACAATCAAAAACATAGTTTTGATTTTGGCAACTCGATTAAATTTAAGATAGAAAGCTCATATCACTAATATGTAAACCAATAGGCACATATCACCAAAGGTATAAGTATAAGTAGAAATGCTATAGTGATAGTATAAAGATTAGTGATAATAAAATGCTAAACTAAACATATTAACCATATTCAAAAATATGATACAATCATTGGGCCAACACAACCCATGTCCTTGTTTGGTTATTAGGTTGGTCTTTCATGCTATGACAGGCTGTGGACCGAGGTTACGACCGGAAGCCTTTATTATTGCTAGTATTATTATTCTATGCTTGGGTTTTATCTCACTCTTTTGTGCTCCCTTGTGGTACTTCCTATTCGGGACTGACCCTGCTGGTTTTGTTTGGCCAAATCTCGTAGCAGAGCTTGAGGATCCGACCTTCCTCCCTGACGTCAATGGTGCATACTAGGAGCATGGCTGGCGGGGGACTCGAGTAGGTTTCTTCTCCACCACTCTAGTTTTCATCCCTTATGTTCTGGCATTTAGCCACCGACACCTGTTTAGCCGATTAATCTGGATATTTTATCTGTTACATAATTGTAATTAAATCAGACTGCAGCTGAATACACTTATGTACCTATGACTCTCTGGGTTAGCTAACTTATAAAGCTAGATCTCCATGATCATTTTGATGAAGCGTCGGGGACGCCTTACTGCTTTATCTCATATTCTCATTAATATTTTTTGTTTTGAATAATTGAGACATAGATGATCTGTGAGACCATAGGAGACTTGATTGTAGCATACACCCCTTGTCTCTTGATAGCTACGATCGCCGTATGACATTTGCATACCTCATATGGAGTAGCTGGCCTAGTCCATCTATATATTTCGGTTCTGGGGCATGATAGGGTTTTATTTAATTAATTAATTTGATTAGTTGTATCATGTAGCATTTAACATATCATTAGTCATATGGCTAGGTCATGTTAGGGATTAGTATTTAGTGGAGCCAACCCATCCCACTATATATATTCTCTTTCTCTCTCTCCTCATTCATTCTTATTTTCATTTCCTTCCACCAATCCACCTAGGCAAGTACATCTTTAACAAATGAGAGACCACTTGCAATTTTCATTTCTTATATTTCTTTGATATTATTAGTCTAGATTGTTCATCTCTTCATTCTCTACAAGTTTAGTTCTTGAAATTTTTTATTTTAATGGCTAGTTTTGTGTAGATCTAAGTTTCTAAAGGTAGGGTTTTATAGATTTTTGTGGTTTTGATCAATCAAACATGGTTGTTTTTGAAAACTAGTTGTTCCATGTTGTAAAGAATTTGATTCTACCTAATTTTGGCTTTTGAACCGCTTGATTTCAACTTCGTATGAGGAAGTTACAACCGTTCTTGTGTTCATGGGCACCCACACACCTTCGGTGCTGTCGGGACGATGAACAGTGCATCCGTACTCCGTGCATCGTGCATCCGCGCTCCGTGCGCATGGACGTGCACTGTACATTTTATGTACCGTGCGCCTGCACGTCGTGCATCCGGGCTCTGTGCGCCGTGGCCACACGTTGCGTATTTCGGGCGCCGCATATTTGTACGATTCTCTGTCGCGCGCCTATGCACTGTGCATCTGCGCTCCGTGCGTCGTAGCTGTGTGCTGTATATTTTGTGTACCGGGCGCCTAGGCATTTCTTCCGTTGCGCGCCCGCGTGCCGTGGGCAATTTTGTCCGCACGCGTCGTATGTCTATGCCTCGTGCACCCGTTCTCGTGTGCCGTGGGCCAGTTTTGTGCCCGTGCGGTCGTGGGCTCGTGCCATGCGTGCCAATCACCAGATTATCCCTGCACATGGTTTTCTATGTGCCCATGCGCCTTCCTTGATTAGCCTGACCCACTGTGCCTATGGCACATGAGACCACATTGCCTAAGCGTCTATTTATTGGACCTTGTACTTTTTGATTTCTTTGTCATACGTATGACCTGTCCCATATGCCTGATTTGATGAGTTGATATTTTCTATAGTTTTTATGAGTTTATTGATTTGACTTTGATTTTCTATCCCGACTATGTGTCCTATGTGACTTCTGTGTCACGAGGGGTCCATGTGACTTTCTGACTTGATAGTGTTCCTGACTTGGCCGTGTTCCTGACTTGATTACCTGTATACACTGGTACCTTTTCTAAGTGTGTATTGAGATACAATATTAGTGTGCACTGCGGGGCTACAAATGAGTGCACTAAGGTGTGACTCTTCGTGTTAAGCGAGCATTCGTGTTATATGTCAATACATGCATCCTCTACAGCACAGTCATGGTAATTGGTCAGTAATATAGACGTGGTATATTAAATGTTTGTTTGATGCATTACAATAAGCATTGATCTAGATTTGGAACTCATTGAGCCGAATGTGGAATTATGCTTAGGATACCGTACCAAGGTACGCCAAATAGGAGGATGGCCATATGACCACGACATGTGATTCCAAGATCAATATAGGGTTAATCTAAGCAACTTAAATTGGTAGCATCATTAAAGGGAACAAAATCCCGAGATCGTATGTTACCAGCCACCCTAGGCCCTATCCTAACGTGGCGGTTGGCCACTACGGATACTGTATAGTCATCCGCACTAGTGGAGTGCAGTATCTGACTAGTGAATGCCGAGTCAGTTCTCTCTATAGGAGAGCTGGAACTGTTATTACTTGTCTTAGCGTGGTGGCCTTTAGAGGGACCGGTGTATTTATTGTGTGTGCTTGTATTAAATTGGTTCAGCTAGCCTTGCCTGGTTACGATAAGATCTGAGGATTCCTATATTATATGCAACAGATAACCCAGGCAAACCATAAAAAGCCGTAGGATTGATTGGCTGCTTGTAAACCGACTTATCTGTGTAACACCCACTTTTCTAAAATGAGGGTAATTTTGAACTTTTATAATTTTGATTAATCGATAATAAGATTTAACTCATGTTGTAGTTTTTGGTAATTTTTTAATCAATTTAAAACTATTTAAAATATTGAATTTTGATTTTGATGGTTAACTAGTTAATTCATAGTTTTGCTAAGCTTAGAGACTAACCATGGGGACCTAACCATGTGATTAGAATGACTATTTACAACTTTTTAGGCTAAGGGTATTTTGGTCATTTTGTGACTTTTGAATTATTTAGGATTTTGATTAATTAGTGAATTTTAGATTATTTTAATAATATTTAAATTGATGTATTATAATTTTGGTCATTTTTCATATTTTAATATTTTGGGAAAATTTTATATTTTTAATATTGTTTTTATTGGATTTGTTTAGTCGGGTTTGAGTTTCGTCTCGTTCCGACTTGTATTGTGACCCGGATAGCTTGAACTCTAGATGGGACCCAATATTAAGTTAAGCATGGCTCACAAGACCCAACATTAAGTTAGTTAATTAAACTAATTTTTATCATGTTAGAATGGTTAAGTTAGAGACTCAAAACTAGATCATTTTGACCCCAAACTTGAACCTAGTCTAGACTTAACCATATGAGACTAGAGAGGGGCAATTAGGACATTTTCCATTAGCCCTAATGGACTCTTTATGGCAGCCACCTTTAGAAGAGAATGATTCATTTCATTCATTACAATCTTGCCTCTTTTATTTTCCTTTTGTTCTTCCCCAATTTTAGAGAGGCTTCCCATTGATTTGATCTCCAAATCAAATCATTCCTTCACCAAACCTTCCCTCAATCATTTCTATTCTCCAAGGAAAGGGTGCTACCATGGAAGAGGAGTGCAAGGAGGAGTGTCCACTTTGAGGGATCTTCGTATCGGAGCCGTATCCTAAAGGATTTTATTGGGATTCCACTCCCAATAGGTAAAACCCATCCTCTAAATCGATTTCCTTTGCATATAAATTAGTTTTGAATTCGTAGGATCCATCCTCATGCATGTGTCCCATTTAAATTCAAATTTGAGGCCATTTGGAGCTCTCTTGAGAATTTTAGATATGTATCTTGTGTCCTACTTGATAGATCCCAAATTAGGACACCCCATGTGTATGTATGTATGATAATAGTTTAAATAGATATTTAAATTCAGTTTTATAATGATTAGAGAGTGGATTGATCTTAGTTAGGATGGTTAGAATGAGTTTGATTTGGATACATATATTTGTATCTAAGTATCTTGGCCTATATGTGTTCTTTTGTCAAATCCGTCATAATTTTTATCCACGTTTTTATTAACCAAAGTAACTTAGAAATGTCATAACGTTTAGCTTAGAACTCCAATTTATCTCCCGTTTTTTTAAAAGAACCGTATCGAAGTTAGGTTTCCAAATATATATTTTAATAAGCCAAATTCTTTTTGTAACTTTCTGTAGAATTATTTGAGTGTCAGCTGTACGAAAGACGAACGTGTTTCGGTATTTTTGTGATTTCGGGAGCTTCCGGACACAAAAATGCGATCCGTTTAAAGTTTCGGAAAGCTAACACAAAGGGCTACGACATAATTTAATCCTAGAATTTAGTGAATGCCCAATTGATACAGTATTGGTTTTAAGTAGAAGAGTGACTATACGATATATGCATTTTGTATAACATATGAGCCTATGTAGTATGGATATTAAATGAATATAGAGTATATAATGCATGATATGTTAGATGAATGAAATGATATATATATGATATATATTCTCTTTACATTAATGTATATATATGGTTGAATGCAAGCATGTAGGAATGTGATTAATATAATACATATAAGCAATGCGTGAATGAAAGAATGATATACAATGCATGCATGAAGATATATATGTAATGATAGATATGAATGCATAATGTATAAATATTGTAATGCAATATATAATGATAACATGTATGGTAATGTAGAGTATATGATGCAAGCATGAATGAATGGAGGAAATACATGTATATAGGTAATATAGAATGTAATATATGAATACAAGCATGCAAGATAATGTATTATATCCATATATGATGTATTCAACTTAAAGATAATGTAATATATGAAAGGAATGAAAGATAATATATAACATGATATGTAAGGTAATGCAAGGTATAAAATATATGATGTGTGCATGTTTGTATGTCTCTATGTTAATGTATGAAATGATATGAATATACAATGTATGCATATGTATAAAACATGTAGGTAATGCATAGATGCATGAATGAAATGAATGTTTACGATATGTTAATGTAAATACAAGTATCTAATATGCATGAATGTAAGTATAATATAATACAAGTATACATGTATGTATCATGTAAATATAATATACATGATATGTATGTATATATGTATACAAGGTAAGTATGTATGTATGTATTTCTATAAACTGAGTTAACCTATAACCTTTTACACACATGCATTCATACACCCTTTGACATCATGTATCCCATGTCACATACACCTACCTATCACTAAATTTTAGAACATTAACACATATCCTTTCACACACATGCCAAACACACACATACTCACTTACTCTTTTACCTCTTTTTCTCTCTCTATATATATATGTATGTGCCTATATATATAGCTTTCCTATATATATCTATGTATATGAATATGTGAATAGTGATGCATATATATATATATATATATATATATATATATATATATATATATATATATATATATATATATATATATATATATGTGGGATGTACATATAGGTAGTCTATATGTTATGAGTGTACTACAATATATTAGATATATATATTGTTATGTGTATATGTGTTTGTGGCATGGCTTAGGCATGATATAGCCTATAGCCTAGGGCTCTTAGCCTATGGTGTGTCTGTTTGCCTAGTAAGAGTTTAGTTAGACTTGTTCAGTCTTGATTAGGCCTAGAATAGACTAGTTAGACTAGTATAGACTTGTTTGGTTTAGGTTTGACCTAGTTGACCTAGTTTGACTAGTCTAGTTGACTAGAGTTGACCAAGTGTTGACTTTAGCCTAGTTTGACCTAGACAGCATGTAGATGCATTATAGCAGTCTATTTCTTTATTTTAGACATGTTGTAACTTGTGTTGCTCTGATTAGGAGACAGACACCTCTCCTCAGGTAGTACACCCTCTTCGAACATTCAGTTATCAGGCGAGTACATTCTCTGATCATTTAATATCTTGTTTAGGATTATATTTTCTGCTTTAGATTATCTTACTTGATGCTGACACGTTGGTAACACAGATTAGTACGATATGGATCCCTTCATGAGATGTTATCCTTCTCGGGAGCATCAGATACTTTTGTCCAGTGTGTTTCACTTAAATCATGTATCTTATGCTTCTATTATCATGAATCTTCGAAAATCAGCTAGTGACTCATGTACTCACATGATCATCGAGCATTCACGAATCAATTCATGAATCACCATGTATGGGCAACGTAGTATAATCATGAATCTTAACGTAACTTGAATGGATCTTTGTGTATTAATTGGGGATGGAGGAGTATAAATGAACATGTGAATAAATCCAAGTAGTGTAATCATGAATCAATTCCAAGTAGTGTAATTATGAATCAGTCCTTAGCCATTCACATGTTTATCCAGTACTCTGAATCACTAGCACTGTCTCTCTTTATATGTATCATAGATATTTACTTACAGTCTCTCTCTTACATTATGCTATTCTTCAGATCCTGTATTTTATTCTCTAGCATGATTATATTTTCTTTCCTGCTATGACTTGTTGAGATGTATTGTGCTCGCTCCTGTCCTCACTGGACCTGTTGATAAATTTTATAGATAGCCTGGAGGTTGCCTGCTAGCCTAGAGGAGACACAGTAGAGGTTGTATAGATAGCTAGGGTTTTGCTCATAGTTTATTTTCAGTTGTCTTGAGTTATATTTATGGATTACTGTATTTGAACTTTGAGATGTATTTCTGGGCTAACACAAAGGGCTACGACATACTTTAATCCTAGAATTTAGTGAATGCCCAATTGGTACAGTATTGATTTTAAGTAGAAGAGTGACTATACGATATATGCATTTTGTGTAACCTATGAGCCTATGTAGTATGGATATTAAATGAATATAGAGTATGTAATGCATGATATGTTAGATGAATGAAATGATATATATATATATGGTATATATTCTCTTTACATTAATGTATATATATGGTTGAATGCAAGCATGTAGGAATACGATTAATATAATGCATATAAGCAATGCGTGAATGAAAGAATGATATACAATGTATGCATGAAGATATACATGTAATGATAGATATGAATGCATAATGTATAAATATTGTAATGCAATATATAATGATAACATGTATGGTAATGTAGAGTTTATGATGCAAGCATGAATGAATGGAGGAAATACATGTATATAGGTAATATAGAATGTAATATATGAATGCAAGCATGCAAGATAATGTATTGTATCCATATATGATGTATTCAACTTAAAGATAATGTAATATATGAAAGGAATGAATGATAATATATAACATGATATGTAAGGTAATACAAGGTATGAAATATATGATGTGTGCATGTTTGTATGTCTCTATGTTAATGTATGAAATGATATGAATATACAATGTATGCATATGTATAAAACATGTAGGTAATACATAGATGCATGAATAAAATGAATGTTTGCAATATGTTAATATAAATACAAGTATCTAATATGCATGAATGTAAGTATAATATAATACAAGTATACATGTATGTATCATGTAAATGTAATATACATGATATGTATGTATGCATGTATACAAGGTAAGTATGTATGTATGTATGTATTTCTATAAACTGAGTTAACCTATAACCTTTTACACACATGCATTCATACACCCTTTGACATCATGTATCCCATGTCACATACACCTACCTATCACTAAATTTTATAACATTAACACATATCCTTTCACACACATGCCAAACACACACATACTCACTTACTCTTTTACCTCTCTTTCTCTATATATATATATATATATGTATGTGCCTATATATATAGCTTTCCTATATATATATGTATATATATATATCTATATATATATATATATATATATATATATATATATATATATATATATATATATATATATATAAAATATATATATATATATATAAAATATATATATATATATATATATATATATATATATATATATATATGTGTGTGTGGGATGTACATATAGGTAGCCTATATGTTATGAGTGTACTACAATATATTAGATATATATATTGTTATGTGTATATGTGTTTGTGGCTTGGCTTAGGCATGATATAGCCTATAGCCTAGGGCTCTTAGCCTATGGTGTGTCTGTTTGCCTAGTGAGAGTTTAGTTAGACTTGTTCAGTCTTGATTAGGCCTAGAATAGACTAGTTAGATTAGTATAGACTTGTTTGGTTTATGTTTGACCTAGTTGACCTAGTTTGACTAGTCTAGTTGACTAGAGTTGACCAAGTGTTGACTTTAGCCTAGTTTGACCTAGACAGCATGTAGATGCATTGTAGCAGTCTATTTCCTTATTTTAGACATGTTGTAACTTGTGTTGCTCTGATTAGGAGACAGACACCTCTGCTCAGGCAGTACACCCTCTTCGGACATTCAGTTATCAGGCGAGTACATTCTCTGATCATTTTATATCTTGTTTAGGATTATATTTCCTGCTTTAGATTATCTTACTTGATGATGACACGTTGGTAACACGGATTAGTACGATATGGATCCCTTCATGAGATGTTATCCTTCTCGGGAGCATCAGATACTTTTGTCCAGTGTGTTTCACTTAAATCACGTATCTTATGCTTCTATTATCATGAATCTTCGGAAATCAGCTAGTGACTCATGTACTCACATGATCACCGAGCATTCACGAATTAATTCATGAATTACCCTTTATGGGCAACGTAGTATAATCATGAATCTTAACGTAACTTGAATGGATCTTTGTGTATTGATTGGGGATGGGGGAGTATAAATGAACATGTGAATAAATCCAAGTAGTGTAATCATGAATCAATTCCAAGTAGTGTAATCATGAATCCGTCCTTAGCCATTCACATGTTTATCCAGTACTCTGAATCACTAGCACTGTCTCTCTTTATATGTATCATAGATATTTACTTACAGTCTCTCTCTTATATTATGCTATTCTTCAGATCCTGTATTTTATTCTCTAGCATGATTATATTTTCTTTCCTGCTATGACTTGTTGAGATGTATTGTGCTCGCTCCTGTCCTCACTGGACCTGTTGATAAATTTTATAGATAGCCTGGAGGTTGCCTGCTAGCCTAGAGGAGACACAGTAGAGGTTGTATAGATAGCTAGGGTTTTGCTCATAGTTTATTTTCAGTTGTCTTGAGTTATATTTATGGATTACTGTATTTAAACTTTGAGATGTATTTCTGGGTTGTGTATCTTAGACACTAAGACTTCTATCTGCTGTATCCCTTTTAGATTTCATGTTTTATCTATCTTTCATTATGCTCTACCTTAGATGTGATTGAGACTGTATCTGCTATGTCACCCCCATTCGGGGAGTATAAACTGTTTAGCTTTATATTGTTAGATGTTGTGACCTAGGACAGCGTTCTACCGCCGACACTGCGGCGTAGGCTGGGCGTACCCATTTCTCGTGCCCTTACTCTAGGGTGCGGGTCATGACACATTTTTAGTGGTGGCCCATGCAGGTCAAGTTTGTGTAGTGGTATTCGAACTAGAGTACCACTACAGCCTGCAGTAGGATTAGGATATATTTTGAAGGTACTCAATCACAGTTAGGATCCCTTGAGAGATTCCTGGGACGACCCTTGAGAATTTTATTTTAACTTCGATTTGAAAACTCTTCTCTCCTTGATTTGATTTATCTTTACTTTCTATTGTTGGATTTGATTTTGATGATGATTGTTGAGTTTTGAATCTTGATGTTAGCTGTTGCATCCGAATTTGTATTTGTATGACTTGATAGATTTTTGTTCATTTTTGAATCTTAATGTTTTGATAAATTTGATTTTTTTTTTTGGGTACTCATTATTGATTTAATTTAATTTTTGTCAAGATAAAATTATATGGGCTAGGTCATCTATGTTATGGAATCTAATCTTCTACAGTCACATTAGCCAGCAAGGTGAGGACATATAGTCTGACATGGATATATTTCTCGGGTGTGGGAATTTAAGGTTTTCGCAGCCAAGCTAGCGGCATCGCGAAAATATTAAATACCATAATTCTGGAGGTATGTGCCTAAGTCGAGGACTCTGTGATTATCGTAGCCTTGCTTACTATTATGACGAGGATTTAGAGTACCATAATTTTGGATAGACGCATATGATTATCAGATTGTACCTTAAATATTTTGAACATGTTTTCTCTACTTTTGTTTCAGTCCTTCAAAAAAAGGAAATAAAAGGAATTGTTATTTGTTTGTTTTGTTTTGTTCTCATTATTTAACTTGGGGTAGCTTTAACTGTTTTTATAAACCTTTGTGTAACTTCTTACTATGAATTTCTTCTTAATACAATGAATCGATAATTTTGCTAGACCTTATCTTGGATTTGATATTTTAGCTCTAGGTTTCAGAATGGTTCCTTCTTTTAAACAAATAAGCAGAACAGATTTCATCGTTATTTCCTTCTTGCTATTATTCTTGTATTAAATAATAATAATAATAATAAAACTGTCTTGATTACATCAATCACCTGTTTTGCAATCTTGGTAGGAATCTAAATGTTGGTCTTGATATATAATTTAATTTTTATATTGGGACATAAGAATATATATAGTGGACACAGACACTTTGTCTAACACGTATGCATGCTACACTTTGATTATCAACTGTAATGCCTGTGTTCGTATTACGTATTTGGGATACGTATACGTATTTTATCTTGTATTTGCATATCTTCTTGGTTTGGTTTGGCTTGGTTATTCTTGGTTCGGGTTGACTTGGTTCGGTTTGGGATTGCTCTTGGTTCATCATGAACCAAGGGGTGAACCCCCTACCTACCACCACCACTACCATTTATTAACCCTTCTCCTTTCTCTCTCTCTTCATTTATCATCTTCTCCACCATTACTTCCTTACCTACCAGAGAGAGGAGAGAGAGGTCTAGGCAAGTGCAACTTGCTTCATGGAGGAACTCTAATTTTATTGCTTTATTATCTTTCTTGCAGCATTTTAACTTACTTTAGAACTTGGCATTTTTACTTTCCATGGCTAGATTCTTCTAGATCTAAGTTTACTTTATTTTCGGATTTCTTGGGTTTTGTTCTACTTAATCTTGTTATTTCTGAGTTTTGAGGGTTCTATGTTGTAGAGAATCTCGTTCTACCCTATTTTGACCTATGGAAGTTCGAATTTGGGCTCCGGATGATAGAGTTATGCAGCTTGGAAGCCATGGCTTATGGTGTACTTCTTCTCGGAAATTTAGAGAAGAAGCACAGTCCCGAGCCGCATGGTGTACTTGACCGCATGAACATTCATGCGGCAAGTCAGTTCCAACCGCATGCACTATTGCCTTGACTTGACCGTGTGACAAGTTCATGTGGCAAGTATTCCCGGCCGTATGGGACCCAGTCAGTTCAGCCGCATAGGGCTGAGGACCTTATTCTGCCGCATCAGCTTCTCTTGGCCGCATGAGTTGGACCCAGCCGCATGTGCACAGCCTTGATGAGCCGCATGAACCAGACTCACTCGCTGGCCGCATGAGTCCTATATCCGCCAGCCGCATGAGATCCTGAACCTTATAAGCCGCATGAACTCCCCCCCCCCCCCCCCCGTCAGCCGCATAAGCAATCACCTTGACCCAGCCGCATGGGGCTCGACTTGGTTGAGCCGTATGGACTCATTTTCGCCAGCCGCAGGAGTACCCTTGTCCTCCTGGCCGCATGTGTCTTGTCCTTCTCTTGGCCGCATGAGTTCAATTTATTCCAGCCGCATGAGAATCCCTCTTCTGCGAGCCGCATGGGTCCTTAGTTCCCCCGACCCGCATGAATCTCTCCCAAGCCGCATGAACCCGACTCCTTCCCCAGCCGCATGAGATCCATCCTGGCCGCATGTGCCTTAGCCGTATGGCTCTTCTATAGCCCTGTATATTGATATTTTATTAGATATTTAACGTCCATTTTATATCCTTACGTCTTTTGTCATGAACTTGATAATCATGGATTTGTTTAATATGTTTGGAAATGATACCTGAGCATGACACGATAGTGACCCGTAGTGGTGCACTCCTGACATAATGACCTGACATGACCTGATAGTGGCCCGTCGTGGCGCACTCCTGACAAGTACACTTGACATGATAAACCTGACATGTTATACCTTGATAAGCTGTTGCGACGGCTACCTAACATGACATGACCTGTATAAATAACCTGGACACCGTGGGCGATTGTGCTTGTACAAATAATCCAGTCCTGTCTTGCATCATGTCTAGGAGGGGACTCCTGAGTACCACGGTCATGAGTACCTACTAAAATGGACTAAGGTTAACAACTAGATTAATACATTAGTCATGAAGAGATTTTCCAGCCATAGGCAATTCCGTTACCTGGGCGCGCTTGGGATCTGTAGCCTGCCGTCGAGTATGGCACATTTCCAGCACAATGTTATGTGTTGCACCCTTCAAACTGCTTAAGGGTACATGTGTTTCCTGGACGATGTACCCACCTGAATTCAACCCTAATCTCTCGACCTAGGTGACCTGGATGGTCTGCAGGGCTTGTGGCTGTGGAATAATCTCACTGCATCTTGTTAGTAATTAGGCTTGTGACAACCCTAGTTAGTTAAAGTATCAAGCCGTAATTCTTGCTTGGCCGTGAAATGATTGGATGGAGTCAAACCAGTCTAGTCTTGTCCTGATCCTGTTCCAGATTATTGAATGACCAGAATGCTTGTATTTATTTTACCGATAAATGGTGAGAATTCCAAGTTCTGTTCATACGAAGGGTTACAACCCCGGTCCTTGTTTGGTTTACGGGTTGTAGCCTGGCTATCTGAATAGTTCCATGGTTATCTCGTCGTATATCATCCTGATATGTTTCCTTTTATTCCAGTCCTTATTTTTATTTATATTTATATCTTGTGCTGATTGCTGGTTTTAGTTCTTTTGTGAAGCCTCCTTTGTGGCACTTGCTCTTTCTGGGGTCTGACCCAGCTGGTTTTGTGTGGCCAGATTTCGGAGCAACTCCAGAGGATCTACCGATCTTCCAGCCAGATGGTGGCCACTAGACGGAACCCTGGCAACGAGTGGGTTATTTTTGGCTCTCATGCTCTAGTGTAAAAATATTCTTTTGAGGCGTTTAGCCGACGAGCACCTGTTTAGCTCGATTGCACTTACTTACTGTCTGCCTACGGGCTATAACATGATTGACAAATCCTAGGGTTGATCATGTATGACTAAACTCTTGCTAGTCCTAACATTTTGTAACGACTAGCTTCATGATCAGCTGAATATGTAATATTTGGAACGCCTTATTATTGTATATTTAATGATCATACATCTTGTGACTCTTACTTACTTGCTTATGATTGAGACACTAGGCTTGTTCATGACCTTAAGAGACTGTTGACTTGTAGATAAACCCTCATGTATCCTAGACAGCCGTGACCGTATAGCGAGATAGAATCCATTTCAATATACGTAGCTGGCTATGTCTGCCCCCGCTCTCCAGTATTCTGGATCTGGGGCGTGACATTGGGGAAGACATAGGTATGTTGGAAGGCCAACCTAGAAGACTAGTTAGATAGATTAGTTGTTTTATTTTATTTTATGAGACTTATAAATTCTTCAAATGTAAATCTTGTAAATATTATAATTAATGTCTGCCCCCGCTCTCCAGTATTCTGAACTTGAAAATCATGAATTCATTTGATATGTTTGGAATTGATAATTGAGCATGACGTGATAGTGACCCGTAGTGGTGCACTCCTGACATAATAACCTGACATGACCTGATAGTGGCCCGTCGTGGCGCACTCCTGACTAGTACACTTGATATGATAAACCTGACATGATTATCTCGAGTAGCTGTTGCGATGGCTACCTGACACGACATGACCTGTATAATGACCTGGACACCGTGGGCGATTGTGCTTGTACAAATAAACCAGTCCTGTCTTGCATCATGTCTAGGACAGGGACTCCTGAGTACCACGGTCAGGAGTACCTACTAAAATGGACTAAGGCTAATAACTAGATTAATACATTAGTCATGACGAGATTTCCCAGCTACAGGCAATCCCGTTACCTGGGCACGCCTTGGGATCTGTAGCCTGCCGTCGAGTAGGGCACATTTCTAGCACACTGTCATGTGTTGCACCCTTCAAGCTACCTAAGGGTACATTCGTTTCCTGGACGATGTACCCACCTGAATTCAACTCTAAATCCTTCAACCCGGGTAACCTGGATGGTCTGCAGGGCTTGTGGCTGTGGAATAATCTCACTGCATCTTGTTAGTAATTAGGCTTGTGACAACCCTAGTTAGTTAAAGTATCAAGCCATAATTTTTGCTTGGCCGTGAAGTGATTGGATGGAGTCTAACCAGTCTAGTCTTGCCCTGATCCTGTTCCAGATTATTGAATGACCAGAATACTTGTATTTATTTTACCAATAAATGGTGAGAATTCCAAGTTCTGTTCAGACGAAGGGTTACAACCCTGGTCCTTGTTTGGTTTACGGGTTGTAACCTGGTTATCTGAATAGTTCCATGGTTATCTCGTCGTATATCATCCTGATGTATTTTCTTTATTTCCAGTTCTTACTTTTATTTATATTTTGTGCTAATTGCTGGTTTTAGTTCCTAAGTGAAGCCTCTTTTGTGGCACTTGCTCTTTCTGGGGTCTGACCCAGCTGGTTTTGTGTGGCCAGATTTCGGAGCAGCTCCAGAGGATCTACCGACCTTTCAGCCAGATGGTGGCTACTAGACGGAACCCTGGCAACGAGTGGGTTTATTTTTGACCTCCCACTTTATTGTAAAAATATTCTTTTGAGGCGTTTAGCCGACGAGCACCTGTTAGCTCGGTTGCACTTTACTTACTGTCTGCCTACGGGCTGTAACATGATTAACAAATCCTAGGATTGATCATGTATGACTAAACTCTTGCTAGTCTTGACATTTTGTAACGACTAGCTTCATGATCAGTTGAATATGTGATGTTTGGGACGCCTTACTATTGTGTATTTAATGATCATACATCTTGTAACTTTTACTTACTTGCTTGTGATTGAGACAACGGGCTTGTTCATAACCTTAAGAGACTGCTGGCTTGTAGATAAATCCTCATGTATCTAGACAGCCGTGACCGTATAGCGAGATAGATTCCATTTCATATACGTAACTGGCTATGTCTGCCCCCGCTCTCCAGTATTCTGGTTCTGGGGCGTGACATCAACCCATCTAAATGCATATTAATATGTTGTGGATGTTTAAATTCTCAAAACCCCAATATTCTGATACAGTATAGTATCAGAGACTGGTTCTCTGCTTTTCCAGTTTAAAATTTGTAATTTAAATATAAATTTCATGTTATTAGTTTTGTTTACATCACTGCACATGTATCTTATACACAAGGTTTCAATTCTTAAAGAAATTGGTTGAGTTTTGTGTTTGAACTTGTCAAATCTGAGACTGTGTACATATTAACCCTTAATACTGGATTTTAAATATTAGTTCAAATTGTTGTTTTTAAATGTAATATTTTGAGGTATATACATTGTTGTATGTAGGGATATAATGTTAGGTTTCATATTTTTATATGTTAGGTTGTGATAACATTGGGTTGGTTTGATGTTCGAATTTCTCCAAAATCCTAAAACTGAATACATGTTAACATTTATCACATTGATTTTAAATGTTTAGTTCAATTTCAGATTTAATATGTAATGTTAAACTGAACTGAATGATTGAACCCTTCATTTTAAGTTATAACCCCTGTACTCTTGACACTCTACACTAATGTTCACAACTGTCATGTAAACCTAACCCTTCATCTCTATGTTATGTTCATATATATATATATATATATATATATATATATATATATATAAATATATATATATATATATATATATATATATAGTTATGTATATATATTATATATATATATATATATATATATATATATATATATATATATATATATATATATATATATATATATATATATATATATATACATTATAACATGTATGCATAACTATATATATATATATATATATATATATATATTTTTTTTTTTTTAACTATATATATATATATATATATATATATATATATATATATATATATATATATATATATATATATATATATATATATATATATATATATATATATATATATATATATATATATATATATATATATATACATTATAACATGTATGCATAACTATATATATATATATATATATATATATATATATATTTTTTTTTTTTAACTATATATATATATATATATATATATATATATATATATATATATATATATATATATATATATATATATATATATATAGTTATGCATACATGTTATAATGTATATAGATACATAACTAAATCTCTACCTCTCTATACATATAGATATATGTATATATGGTTAGCCATGCATGTTATGAGTAAATCGGTTGTGCATTGTAGATTGTTTAACCAATATGCCATGAGTAGTGTAACTTGATAGCTATTGTTTTGAAACCCAAATCCTCTTATACACTTTCATGTATATTTCACACACACACACACGTTTAGTATCTAACCCTATGTACATGTCCACATACACCCATACACACACTAACCACATAACCTTTACATAATGCTAGCTTTTTCCTCTCTAACGCTCTCTCTCTATATATATATTGTGATTGGATTTCAATGCAATTGACTTTCATTCTTTAACTTTTGATTTTGATTTTTTTCTTTGAATAGTACCCCTTTATAGATAATTGGTAGTTATCTTATTTTATTTTCTGATAAGTACCAGTTTTTATATAGGATGGTAGACTGCCTTACTGTTTTGATGATTTATTATTTCTGTATCTTTTCCAGTTTAACACCCGCCGATTGCTTGTATGTTTGATACCCTATGACCCTTTTGGTTAGCATGACTAGTATACCTAGATGAGACTCTCACTACCACCATATGCCATGATCCTGTATGCCATCCTTTTTAATCGTATGATTTAGGTAAGTTCTGAGACCATGATTGTTGGGGACGAGACTCTAGAAAAGTACGACCATCTTAATTTCGAGGACAAAATTTTTCTAAGGAGGGTAGACTTATAACACCCACTTTTCTAAAATGAGGGTAATTTTGAACTTTTATAATTTTGATTAATCTATAATAAGATTTAACTCATGTTGTGATTTTTGGTAATTTTTTAATCAATTTAAAACTATTTAAAATATTGAATTATGATTTTAATGGTTAACTAGTTAATTCCTAGTTTTGCTAAGCTTAGAGACTAACCATGTATATCACTCTAGTCTTTCAAAGGCGATATCTAGCATGAATTCTCTCATTTCAAACCATCCAATCTTCTCTTCTCTTCTCTCTTAAAGCTCAGATAAGCCATACCAACTTCTATTATAGATTAATCAAAATTATAAAAGTTCAAAATTATCCTTATTTTAGAAAAGTGGGTGTTATAAGTCTACCCTCCTTAGAAAAATTTTGTCCTCGAAATTAAGATGGTCGTACTTTTCAAAGGCGATAACTATGCTAGAGTTGACACAAAGTCACAGTCAACCAAATATTGATAACATTGACTAAATAATACTTGTAATAATTCAATACGACACACGACGTCTACATCAAGCTCAAGTCAGAAGACAGCTCAGTCTTTGCATTTCAGTTGTATATGAGTCTGTATTTTACACTTTTATTGAGTCTAGACTGTTGTAAACTGGGTCATGCTGAGCTCTTGAGACTTGACCAAAAGCCTACCCAAATCCATAAACTCCACCATCCAGAAATAAGCCCACAGATCCCCAAGAACCAGTTCTGTGCTCTGGAGACAGAGTTCGGGCCGAACTCTGCCTCCACACAGAGTTCGGGCCGAACTCTGTCCCCTAAAAATCAGCAACCTTAATTTTAGGGTTAGCTGGTTGCTAGTTGTCCAACGGCCAAATATTTGAAATTTCCTATCCGAATTCTGGCCGAATTCTGCCTACAAAAACCCTATAAATAGGCCAAGAATTCTCTCATTTCAAACCATCTAATCTTCTCTTCTCTCTTAAAGCTCAGATAAGTCATATCCTTCCCATCTACTAGCCACAAGCTTCCTAAGTCTCGAGTGCTCAACATCTCTCAGTTAGGAGTCTTGTGCAAGAGTTGAAGAAGTCGCTTGGAAAATTCCAAGCAAATCGCCACTATGATCCTCTGTAAGAAGTTGACGTGCTCTTTTGAAGAAAAGGCACGGGTTGTAAACTACTATTTCACAAATAGTGGATTTAATCCTGAGCTAGAGTTCTCAGGCCTGGACTAGTCCTCCACGAGGGAAACCAGGTTAAAATCGGCTGTGTTTGCGTATGCTCTCTTTCTTCTTACTTTAAATTCCGCATTTACTCTGATTAGTTTTGTTTGTGATAGAGTTGAATTTTTAATTGGATATTATCTCTATAAACTCTATTCACCCCCCTCTAGAGTTTTCATCTGTTCTTCAATTGGTATCAGAGCTCTGTTCTCTTTATAAGGATTTACATCCTAGAGCTGATCCATGGCAACCACACAATCCTTGATTTCCAATCACGGTGAAGGACAGTCCACTCATAGGCTTCCCCTATTTGATGGAACTAACTACACGTATTGGAAAATAAGGATGAGCTTTTATCTCAAGTCTCTAGACTTTGACCTGTGGACTATCGTCACTGACGGTTACAAAAAGCCCGCCAGGATAGTTATCAACGGTGATCTCATTGAGAAATCACATGACAAATATTCTGACGAGGAGAAGAAACAGGCAAATCTAGACGCGAGAGCTATTAATGCTTTATTCTGTGCTATAGACAGGAATGAGTTCAACAGGGTATCCACATGCACCACATCCCACGAAGTATGGAAGCTTCTAGAAGTGACGCATGAAAGAACCACCCAAGTCAAGGAATCAAAAATAAGTCATCTCACTCAAGAATACGAGGCCTTCAAGATGAAGCCAAACGAGACGATCACGCAGATGTTCACAAGATTCCTCGACATCATCAACCCCATGTCTTCACTTGGAAAGCAATATTCAAATCATGAGAAGATTCGCAAGTTACTTAGGGGGCTACCAAAAATTTGGAACCCTAAGGTGACAGCCATCATAGAAGAAAACAATCTCACAACCATGTCTATGGAGACCTTGATGGGAAAGCTAATGACTCATGAGCTTGACCTCAAGGACTTCGAAGAGCCTGCTCCTAAGGCTAAGGAGATCGCACTCAAAGCTCACCGACGGAGGGCTGAACCCGAAGAGACGGATGACGATAACTCAGAAGATGATGATCAAGCCCTCATGGTTCGCAACTTCAAGAAATTCCTTCGCTTCAACCGAAGAAAGAAGGAACCACAAGAAGATGAAGAAGAAGAGCCGACTTGCTACGGTTGCAAGAAGACGGGATATGTCCGAAAAGACTGTCCATTCTCAAAAAAAAGCAACCGCTATGAGAAGCCATACAAGAAGACCACTTCAAAGAGATATGCCAACACTAGCATCTGGCATGAAAGCTATGCCAGTGACTCCGAGGAAGAAAAGAACTCTCCTCAAGATACTGCTAATGTTTGCCTAATGGCAACATCCGACAAGGTATCTAACGACACTCTTGACGACTTCACTTTTGATGAACTTGGCGATGCTTTCACTGATTTACTTAGTGACCATAAAAAGGCCATTGGTAAATACAAACAAGCCAAGGACAAAATCAAAAGTCATGAAGTTGAAATACAAAGACTTTCTCTATTACTTAATAATATTAGAGACACTGCACCCACGGATGTCACTAATGAGGTATCTAAGCTTAAAATAAGCTTACATGATGCCGAGGCACGTATTGAGCAACAAACAAAAAAAATTGCAACACTCAACACGGAGCTTGCAGATGAAAAGAATAGACACAAGATCACTATTACTAAGTTGCATGGTTTAAATGCTAAGATCACTGAATTGCAAGCTGTCTCTAAGAAACTAGAGACTAAATTGGGAAAACAGGTTGCTCAACCTCAATCCCAATCACATGAGACACATAGCACTACTCATACTAGTAAACCACGTCATACTCATGCTACTCACAATCATGCTTACATATATACACACTTTCACAAACCTCATGCACGTAGAAATAATCATCATATGTTACATGCTACACACGGTCATCATCATGTTGCACAAAGACACAATCAACATCACTCCACAATAGACAATCTCATCATGCTATGCCATATAGACAACCTCATCATGTCATGCCATATAGATAACCTCATCATGCCATGCCATATAGACAACATCATCATGCCATGCCATATAGACAACATCATCATGCCATGCCATATCAGTCTACATGTCATCAATATTCTTATAGACATCATCAGCATGCTCCCAATGTGAATAGAAATGCTACATGCTCTTATTGTGGTCTACATGGACACATATCACCACAATGTAGAATCAGAAGATTAGTTGATAAAAAAATATATGCATGGTTTCCAAAAGCTAACTCTTCAGGACCCTCAAGAATTTGGGTACCAAAGGTCATATCTACTCTTGATATAGGTGGACCTTCCCTCGTCAACTAAGAGTAAGTGGATTCTCGATAGTGGATGCTCGCGGCATATGACAGGAGACGCACATCTTTTCGCATCACTATCGATGAAGAGAGAAGGATATGTATCCTTCGGAAATAACCTAAAAGGTTATATTATAGGTAATGGTATTATTGGCTATCCTCCCTCTCCCGTAATAAAGGATGTCTGCCTAGTGACCGAGTTAAAGCATAACTTGCTCAGCATCAGTCATCTTGCTGACCATGGTTATGACATTAACTTTGGACAAAACAAATGCCTTATTTATGATAGGTCAACAGGAGATATTACTTTTGAAGGGGTAAAAGAGGACAATATTTATATTTTCTATCTGTCTCTAGATACTAACCATGCAGGTAGATGCCTATATGCTCACAAAGATGAACGGTTATTATGGCACCAGCGTCTTGGTCATGCCAACATGGATAATATATCCAGGCTATCAACCAAGAAGCTAGTTAGAGGCTTGTCCGACATCACATTCAAAAAGGACACCGTATGTGCCGAATGTGAGTTGAATAAGGCAACCAAATCATCTTTCCATTCCATAAACTCTGTAAGTACTACTAGACTCCTGCAACTACTTCATATGGATTTATTTGGTCCTAGTAGAGTAGCCAGTCTTGATGGAAAACTCTATGCATTTGTTATTGTTGATGATTTTTCTAGATTTACTTGGGTTTTCTTTCTTACTTATAAAATGATGCTATTTTAGTTTTTAAGATTTTTGTCAAGAAAGTTCAAAACGAAAAAGGCTACATGATCACTCGAATCCGAAGTGATCATGGAGGCGAATTCGAAAATTCTGATTTTGAAAAATTTTGTGATTCCAATGGTTTTGATCATGAGTTTTCTTGTCCTAGAACTCCCCAACAAAATGGTGTTGTGGAGCGGAAGAATAGGACTCTTGGCGATATGGCCAGAGTTATGTTGAACAAGTTTTCACTTCCGAAATATTTTTGGGCTGAAGCTGTCAGTACAGTATGCCATATTTTAAATAGGGTGCTTATTCGTCCTATTACGAAAAAAACATCCTATGAGCTTTGGTTTGGGAGAACCCTAAATGTTTCTTATTTTAGAGTTTTTGGATGTAGATGATTTATCCTTAACACCAAAGACAACTTAGGCAAATTTGATGCCAAAGCTGACGATGGTATTTTCCTTAGCTATGCTGCCAAGAGTAAGGGATATAGAGTTTTTAACAAACGCTCTTTAATTGTGGAAGAGTCTACAAATGTGACTTTTGATGAAGATAACAGTGCAGCAGCTACTCTTGATGATGATGTTGAACCATCAACGTCTACTCTAATGAACACCACAACCGAAACAAATTCTCTGGAAAGCTTGCCTAAGAAATTCTCTTTCAAGCCATCACATCCAGAAAATTTGGTAATCGGTGAGGTTTCACGAGGATTAACTACTAGATCATCATTAAGAGACTCTATTGCTAGCACTGCCTTTATTTTACAAATTGAGCCTAAAAACATTTCTGAAGCTTTCAATGATGAATTTTGGATTTCTGCTATGCAAGAAGAACTCAACCAATTCGAAAGGAGCCAAGTATGGGAACTCGTTCCTAGACCGGCTAATCACTCGATTATTGGTACTAAGTGGGTTTTTAGAAACAAAGTAAATGAAGATGGTTCAGTCACACGCAACAAAGCTCGTCTAGTAGCCCAAGGATACAACCAAGAGAAAGGTATCGACTACGATGAGACGTATGCTTCTGTTGCTAGATTAGAATCCATTCGGATGCTTTGCGCATTTGCAAATTTTCAAAATTTCAAATTATTTCAAATAGATGTTAAAAGTGCTTTCTTGAATAGTTTTATTAAGGAGGAAGTCTATGAAAAACACCTCCTGGTTTTGAAAATCACAAGTTTCCCGACCACGTGTTCAAGCTAAAGAAAGCACTGTACGGCCTCAAACAAGCCCCTAGAGCTTGGTATGAACGGCTTAGCAACTTCTTGCTTGAGAAAGGTTTTTCAAAAGGGAAAATTGACACTACACTTTTCATAAAGTCTTTGAAAGAGACTATTCTCTTAGTACAGATATATGTAGATGATATTATTTTTGGTTCTACTGATGAGACTCTCTGTCAAGATTTTGCCAAGTATATGCAGACCGAGTTTGAGATGAGCATGATGGGGGAGCTCAACTACTTTCTTGGACTGCAAGTCAAACAAATGTCAAATGGAACCTTCATCTGTCAGTCGAAGTATACAAAAGACATGCTGAAGAAATTCGAACTTGATAATGTCAAACCAATCAGCACTCCTATGGCTACTTCAACAAAACTTGAACCAGATGAAAGCGGCAAACCCGTAGATCAACGTAAGTATCGAGGTATGATAGGCAGTCTACTTTATCTTACTGCTAGTCGCCCTGATATAATGTTTAGCGTTTGCCTGTGTGCTAGATATCAAGCAAATTCTAAGGAATTGCACATGACCGCAGTTAAGTGTATCTTCAGATACCTTAAGGGTACAGTTACAGTGGGCCTATGGTATCCCAAGTCAACATCATTTGACCTCATTGGTTATTCTGATGCTGATTTTGCTGGATGCAAGGTCGACCGTAAAAGTACGAGCGGTACATGCCATTTATTAAGAAAGGCTTTAGTCTCTTGGTTTAGCAAGAAGCAGAATTCTGTTGCACTATCCACAACAGAAGCTGAATACATAGCAGCTGGACGTTGTTGTGCACAAATTCTGTGGATGAAGTAAACCCTTGAAGACTATAATTTATCTTTCATGCATATTCCTATCTTTTGTGACAACACTAGTGCAATAAATCTTACTAAGAACCCCATTTGTCACTCACGCACGAAGCACATTAAGATACGACACCACTTTTTGCGTGATCATCAGCAAAATGGCACGATTAACTTAGAATTTATTGACACTGATCATCAGTTAGCAGACTTCTTCACAAAGCCATTATCCGAAGAGCGCTTCAATTTCCTTTGTCGTGAACTTGGAATTTAAGATGAAGCCGTCATAAATTAAAATACACCTGCATAAATATCGATTATATTGTGATTCTCTTATGATGAACTTGCTATGAGTACAAGCCAAAAGGGCCCTTCTGACAACAAGGCGTAAATGCCTAAGCGACACGGTGCACTAGTCCTCAGGACTACCGCTAGCTGGGATCCGGCCCCTGCAGCTAACTCATGACAAATTCAAAATATTGATAACTCCTTGTTTATTATACGGTACATTTGATTTATCACTTGCTAATATGCTATTTTTTCAATTTCATATTGCTTCTACTATCTGGTTTATTTGAATCCTTTAAGCTTTATCTTTATTGGCTTTCCATACTTAACCATTTTTTCTTTCTTCTAGCCTGATTTCTGTTCTGGGACAAGGACCCAGAATTCGAGCCGAACTCTGCCCTTACCAGAGTTCGGGCCGAGTTCGGTCTCCCTGTTCCAGAATCGGGGACTGTTCCAGCCATGGATCTCAATGTTAATCCAATGGTCAAAATTAAACCCGACCAAGAGAAACCCTTATCTATATTTCGGTTTCTCTTCCCCTTCCTTCATTCTTACCACCTCTTCTACTTCTCTACCACTATTTTCTCAAACCCTAACCCTAGTTTTCTCTCCTTAGTGCTCCATTCTTCACCAAAATCAAGGAGAAGGGCTATTTTCTCATTCTCTTTCACTGTTCATCATCTATTTGAGGTATAACTCACTCTCTTCTCTATTTCAATTTCTCTATTTTGTGCAATGGCTCCTCGCTTGCCCAACCGTGGGAAGAGAATTCGGACCGAGGGAGCGTCCTCGTCGAATCCTCCTCCTCCCGTTGAGCAACCCGTTGAACAACATCAACCACCTCATCCATTGTTCAACCCCTCACGTCCTCGTGACCCTAACACCTATGACGACCGAATCTTTGTGTCACTAGATGCGTCCAACGACTGGTTTAGTGACTTTCGGACCCGTCCGGTATTTGCGGGATACCCAATTAACTTCACAATTTTTTCACAATATGAATCTATATTTCGTGATCTTTGCATTGATGCCCTAGTTGCTACAAATTTCTTCATCTATCGTAGCGCTATACAAATGTTCTATTGCAACTTAACTTTTAATGACACTCACATTTACTCACGAGTTGCGGGCATTGATATCGCCTTTGCTGATTCGGATTTGGCCGAGTATCTTGAACTTATAGACCTCGATACTTGGAATAAGCTTGTTGAAGCTCGCTCGTTCCAATTTGTAGATGGAACGTCCCTTGAGAGCTTCAAGGAAGACTTATGTGCCCCAAACATATGTCCTCGTAAGCTTATGGCCAAACACCTCAACCCTTACTTCTATGAACTTCATCGAATTATCTTCAACACCATTCTGCCAAAAGCCGGCTCCACCGATGAAGTCACATATTTTGAGATCTCAGCTTTGTATCACCTTCACTATCGCATCCTATGGTCCTGGATCGAATTATCTTTCAATCTTCCACGTACCATGATGGACTGGATGATTAATTGTAGGAAGAAACCACGAGCCCTGGTTTATCCCTTGTATCTTTCTATGGTCCTTCGTGCTTTCATTGTCCCTCTTCATGATTGTCCTTTCTTGCCTGCTCCTGCCTTCCTATCTAAGGCACGACGACTTCAGGCAATCGTAGCCTCTCTTGCCACTTCTGAGCATTCTGATGATGAGGAGCCCGACGCCCCTCCACTTGGACAGGATGCGCCACCTCCTCCTGCTACCCTTGACTCCATCCAGACCATGCTCTGAGACCGTTTCGCCTTGGAGGACGATCGCTGGACTCAGATGGACTACCGTACTACCCTGCAGATGAGTGCCCTCAGCAACTCACTGCACGATATTCGGTATTCCATGTCTCGTCACCCTTCTATGCCCATTCCCATGGAGCGGGATCCTGGTCGCGAGGGATATCGCATTGACGATCCCTGGGTCATGCGCTACCTGGATCCGGATGCCGCTATTGTGGACCCCAGCCGTTCATTCACTGATCCTTCCGACTCCGCTGGGCCTTCTCGTGCTCCATGATGGAGATGGCTTCCACCAGATGATGCTGCTGCTGATCATAGTTTATGTTTTATGCTTTCTAGTATTTTCAGTTATTTAGTTGGATTTATGTACTTGGTTTATCAGTACTCTTTTAGTTATGATGACTCTTATATGCTCTAGTTATGAGTTGTGACTCTTATGTTTCTGGTAGTTCTCTTATTCTATGCATTTGCTCATTCTGTTAGTTAATATGCTGTTTCTTCTCTTTTGGTGTGTTTGCCCATTATTACTTGCTTCTTATTATATTGCTAAATGCCAAAAGGGGGAGAGATATGTATATTCTGTGTATATTCTTTTTGGTATATGTGCTTTTTGGTGCTTTTGGGAGATATTCCTTATCAGGCCAACAGGTTCAACGCATTGTTTATGGGGGAGCTATCTCGTTTAGCTCGGCACTGATTATGGGGGAGCTATGTTGTGTCCAGGTATGAATATTGAATATACATTTATTATTTTGTCAATTATCAATATGGGGGAGATTGTTGACATAAAGTCACAGTCAACCAAATATTGATAACATTGACTAAATAATACTTGTAATAATTCAATACGACACACGACGTCTACATCAAGCTCAAGTCAGAAGACAGCTCAGTCTTTGCATTTCAGTTGTATATGAGTCTGTATTTTACACTTTTATTGAGTCTAGACTGTTGTAAACTGGGTCATGCTGAGCTCTTGAGACTTGACCAAAAGTCTACCCAAATCCATAAACTCCACCATCCAGAAATAAGCCCACAGATCCCCAAGAACCAGTTCTGTGCTCTGGAGACAGAGTTCGGGCCGAACTCTGCCTTCACACAGAGTTCGGGCCGAACTCTGTCCCCTAAAAATCAGCAACCTTAATTTTAGGATTAGCTGGTTGCTAGTTGTCCAATGGCCAAATATTTGAAATTTCCTACCCGAATTCTGGCCGAATTCTGCCTACAAAAATCCTATAAATAGGCCAAGAATTCTCTCATTTTAAACCATCCAATCTTCTCTTCTCTTTTCTCTTAAAGCTCAGATAAGCCATATCCTTCCCATCTACTAGCCACAAGCTTCCTAAGTCTCGAGTGCTCAGCATCTCTCAGTTATGAGTCTTGTGCAAGAGTTGAAGAAGTCGCTTGAAAAATTCCAAGCAAATCGCCACTGCGATCCTTTGTAAGAAGTTGACGTGCTCTTCTGAAGAAAAGGCACGGGTTGTAAACTACTATTTCACAAATAGTGGATTTAATCCTGAGCTAGAGTTCTCAGGCCTGGACTAGTCCTCCACGAGGGAAACCAGGTTAAAATCGGCTGTGTTTGCGTATGCTCTCTTTCTTCTTACTTTAAATTCCGCATTTACTCTGATTAGTTTTGTTTGTGATAGAGTTGAATTTTAATTGGATATTATCTCTATAAACTCTATTCACCCCCCCTAGAGTTGCCATCTGTTCTTTATTTTGAACTTTTATAATTTTGATTAATCGATAATAAGATTAAACTCATGTTGTAATTTTTGGTAATTTTTTAATCAATTTAAAACTATTTAAAATATTGAATTATGATTTTAATGGTTAACTAGTTAATTCCTAGTTTTGCTAAGCTTAGAGACTAACCATGGGGACCTAACCATGTGATTAGAATGACTATTTACAACTTTTTAGGCTAAGGGTATTTTGGTCATTTTGTGACTTTTGAATTATTTAGAATTTTGATTAATTGGTAAATTTTAGATTATTTTAATAATATTTAAATTGATGTATTATGATTTTGGTCATTTTTCACATTTTAATATTTTGGGAAAATTTTATATTTTTAATATTGTTTTTATTGGATTTGTTTAGTCGGATTTGAGTTTCGTCTCGTTTCGACTTGTATTGTGACCTGGGTAGCTTAAACTCTAGATGGGACCCAATATTAAGTTAAGCATGGCCCAGAAGACCCAACATTAAGTTAGTTAATTAAACTAACTTTTATCATGTTAGAATGGTTAAGTTAGAGACTCAAAACTAGATCATTTTGACCCCAAACTTGAACCTAGTCTAGACTTAACCATATGAGACTAGAGAGGGGCAATTAGGACATTTTCCATTAGCCCTAATGGACTCTTTATGGCAGCCACCTTTAGGAGAGAATGATTCATTTCATTCATTACAATCTTGCCTCTTTTATTTTCCTTTTGTTCTTCCCCAATTTTAGAGAGCCTTCCCATTGATTTGATCTCCAAATCAAATCATTCCTTCACCAAACCTTCCCTCAATCATTCCCATTCTCCAAGGGAAGGGTGCTACCATGGAAGAGGAGTGCAAGGAGGAGTGTCCACTTTGAGGGATCTTCGTATCGGAGCCGTGTTCTAAAGGATTTCATTGGGATTCCACTCCCAATAGGTAAAACACATCCTCTAAATCGATTTTCTTTGCATATAAATTAGTTTTGAATCCGTAGGATCCATCCTCATGCATGTGTCCCATTTAGATTCAAATTTGAGGCCATTTGGAGCTCTCTTGAGGATTTTAGATATGTATCTTGTGTCCTTCTTGATAGATCCCAAATTAGAACACCCCATGTGTATGTATGTATGATAATAGTTTAAATAGATATTTAAATTCAGTTTTATAATAATTAGAGAGTGGATTGATCTTAGTTATGATGGTTAGAATGAGTTTCATTTGGATACCTATGTTTGTATCTAAGTATCTTGGCCTATATGTGTTCTTTTGTCAAATCCGTCATAATTTTTATCCACGTTTTTATTAACCAAAGTAACTTAGAAATGTCATAACTTTTATCTTATAACTCCGATTTATCTCCCTTTTTTTTAAAATAACCGTATCGAAGTTAGCTTTCCAAATATATATTTTAATAAGCCAAATTCTTTCTGTAACTTTCTGTAGAATTATTTGAGTGTCAGCTGTACGAAAGACGAACGTGTTTCGGTATTTTTACGATTCCGGGAGCTTTCGGACACGAAAATGCGATCCGTTTAAAGTTTCGGAAAGCTAACACAAAGGGCTACGACATACTTTAATCCTAGAATTTAGTAAATGCCCAATTGGTACAGTATTGATTTTAAGTAGAAGAGTGACTATACGATATATGCATTTTGTGTAACCTATGAGCCTATGTAGTATGGTTATTAAATGAATATATAGTATGTAATGCATGATATGTTAGATGAATGAAATGATATATATATATATATGGTATATATTCTCTTTACATTAATGTATATATATGGTTGAATGCAAGCATGTAGGAATGCGATTAATATAATGCATATAAGCAATGCGTGAATGAAAGAATGATATACAATGTATGCATGAAGATATATATGTAATGATAGATATGAATGCATAATGTATAAATATTGTAATGCAATATATAATGATAACATGTATGGTAATGTAGAGTATATGATGCAAGCATGAATGAATGGAGGAAATACATGTATATAGGTAATATAGAATGTAATATATGAATGCAAGCATGCAAGATAATGTATTGTATCCATATATGATGTATTCAACTTAAAGATAATGTAATATATGAAAGGAATGAATGATAATATATAACATGATATGTAAGGTAATGCAAGGTATGAAATATATGATGTGTGCATGTTTGTATATCTCTATGTTAATGTATGAAATGATATGAATATACAATGTATGCATATGTATAAAACATGTAGGTAATGCATAGATGCATGAATAAAATGAATGTTTGCAATATGTTAATATAAATACAAGTATCTAATATGCATGAATGTAAGTATAATATAATACAAGTATACATGTATGTATCATGTAAATGTAATATACATGATATGTATGTATGCATGTATACAAGGTAAGTATGTATGTATGTATCTATTTCTATAAACTGAGTTAACCTATAACCTTTTACACACATGCATTCATACACCCTTTGACATCATGTATCCCATGTCACATACACCTACCTATCACTAAATTTTATAACATTAACACATATCCTTTCACACACATGCCAAACACACACATACTCACTTACTCTTTTACCTCTCTTTCTCTCTCTATATATATATATATATATATATATATATATATATATGTATGTGCCTATATATATAGCTTTCCTATATATATCTATGTATATGTATATATATATATATATATATATATATATTATTTATATATATATATATATATATATATATATATATATATAAATAAATAAAATATATATATATATATATATATATATATATATATATATATATAAATAAATAATATATATATATATATATATATATATATATATATATATATATATATATATATATATATATGTGTGTGTGTGTGTGTGTGTGTGTGTGGGATGTACATATAGGTAGCCTATATGTTATGAGTGTACTACAATATATTAGATATATATATTGTTATGTGTATATGTGTTTGTGGCTTGGCTTAGGCATGATATAGCCTATAGCCTAGGGCTCTTAGCCTATGGTGTGTCTGTTTGCCTAGTAAGAGTTTAGTTAGACTTGTTCAGTCTTGATTAGGCCTAAAATAGACTAGTTAGATTAGTATAGACTTGTTTGGTTTATGTTTGACCTAGTTGACCTAGTTTGACTAGTCTAGTTGACTAGAGTTGACCAAGTGTTGACTTTAGCCTAGTTTGACCTAGACAGCATGTAGATGCATTGTAGCAGTCTATTTCCTTATTTTAGACATGTTGTAACTTGTGTTGCTCTGATTAGGAGACAGACACCTCTGCTCAGGCAGTACACCCTCTTCGGACATTCAGTTATCAGGTGAGTACATTCTCTGATCATTTTATATCTTGTTTAGGATTATATTTCCTGCTTTAGATTATCTTACTTGATGCTGACACGTTGGTAACACGGATTAGTACTATATGGATCCCTTCATGAGATGTTATCCTTCTCGGGAGCATCAGATACTTTTGTCCAGTGTGTTTCACTTAAATCACGTATCTTATGCTTCTATTATCATGAATCTTCGGGAATCAGCTAGTGACTCATGTACTCACATGATCACCGAGCATTCACGAATTAATTCATGAATCACCATGTATGGGCAACGTAGTATAATCATGAATCTTAACGTAACTTGAATGGATCTTTGTGTATTAATTGGGGATGGAGGAGTATAAATGAACATGTGAATAAATCCAAGTAGTGTAATCATGAATCAATTCCAAGTAGTGTAATCATGAATCAGTCCTTAGCCATTCACATGTTTATCCAGTACTCTGAATCACTAGCACTGTCTCTCTTTATATGTATCATAGATATTTACTTACAGTCTCTCTCTTACATTATGTTATTCTTTAGATCTTGTATTTTATTCTCTAGCATGATTATATTTTCTTTCCTGCTATGACTTGTTGAGATGTATTGTGCTCGCTCATGTCCTGACTGGACCTGTTGATAAATTTTACAGATAGCCTGGAGGTTGCCTGCTAGCCTAGAGGAAACACAGTAGAGGTTGTATAGATAGCTAGGGTTTTGATCATAGTTTATTTTCAGTTGTCTTGAGTTATATTTATGGATTACTGTATTTGAGCTTTGAGATATATTTTTGGGTTGTGTATCTTAGACACTTAGACTTCTGTCTGCTGTATCCCTTTTGGATTTCGTGTTTTATCTATCTTCCATTGTGCTCTACCTTAGATGTGATTGAGACTGTATCTGCTATGTCACCTCGAGAGTATAAATTGTTTAGCTTTATATTGTTAGATGTTGTGACCTAGGACAGCGTTCTACCACCGACACTGCGGCGTAGGCTGGACGTACCCACTTCTCGTGCCCTTACTCTAGGGTGCGGGTCGTGACAATCTGTGATATGTATTCTTTTGTTAGCTACTGAGGAACATGGACATCGTGGTGCGTGGTCCAACCCATGTCCTTGTTTGGTTGTTGGGTTGGTTTATTGTGCTGCGATAAGCTATGGACCGAAGTTGCAACCAGAAGCCCTTAACCTAACCATGGTTATAGGATGTATCTTATCCCGGTACGATATTGGCACCGTTTGTCCTTGTTTGGTTGTAAGGGTGCCGTATTGTCTCGATGATATGGTATAAGCCTATAACTCTTGAACCAGGTCTTAATTTACTCATTGGATTTTGTCTTATTCATTATGTTCTTTCTTGTGGTACTTGCTATTTGGGGTCTGATCCCGCTGGTTTTGTTTGGCCATATCTCGTAGCAACGTCAGAGGATCCAGTCTTCTACCCGAACAATGGCGTACACTAGGAGCATCGGCGCCAGGGACCATGAGTGGATTTCTTCTTCACTGCTCTGATATCTTTCATTTTGTACTTGGCGTTTAGCCGTCGGCACCTGTTTAGTCGGATGTTCTGGATATTTAGTCTCCTTACATAATTGTAATTAAATCAGACTGCAGCTGACTACTATTATGTACTATTGACTCTCGATACTAGCTTATCATTCTGTGTAACTAGTCCCATGAATCATTTTGATGAAGCGTCGAGGACGCTTTACTGCTTTATCTCATATGATCATTATTTACTGCTTCTTACTTTGATTGATTGAGACGTAGATGCTCTGTGAGGCCATACGAGACTTGATTGTAGCATGCACCCCTAGTCTCTTGACATCCACAATAGTCGTATGATATTTTGTACCTCATACGGAATAGCTGGCCTAGTCCGTCTCTATATTTCGGTACTGGGGCATGACAATATGTAAAGAATTATTGTAAGCCTAGCAACGCAAAGACGTACATAGAACATTATCGTATATATTCAGTTTAGTCTAATCATTGTCTTGTGCAAGGATGTATCGTCGACCGTAGGTAAGAATCACTGAATAAGTGATGTCCATATTTTTTATGTTATATCCATAAGCTGCTCTTGATATTAGATTCTGATTCAAATGTTGTGGCTAATGTGTCCCTAAAGAATTGATTATGGCTAATGTCCCTAAAGCATTGATTATGTCTAATGGAACACGTTGCACATGTCTGAACATAAATGAATAGTTATTGTGCACAAATAGTTGTCCCTACTGTCTGCTTAAATAAAAGATATGAAATGTGCTTTTCGAAAATATTTCCAAACGAAGTAATCTGACTCTTGTATTGTAATGCATGAAATGAACATAGTTAAAAGATAGCGAGATCATTAATAGTACAACGTTTTCTCACATGACTACTTAGTGATTGTTCCAAACGGTATAGTCTTTGTCTTTCATGAATAGTGCAGAATGTGCTGATCCTTCGCCAATTTGCTCGCAAGTGCGAGATGTTCGAGTGTATGATCCGAAGCGATAGTCAGATCCTCATCCTCGGGAGCCGAAAATCAGAAGAATATGTAAAGAGATGGTTTTCTATATAAAGGAATGTAATGTATGGAAGGATATCATTGTAATTTTGATAGTTCAAAGAGAGTTGTAAGCCAACTATGTCATGTATCAGAGGAAAATCGAGAGCCTTGTAATTGATTCAAAGTTATTAATAAAGAGATTTGTCCTTATATCATTGTGTTCAATTCGATTTTCTGCAATATTGTCCGCTGCTTATAAATCTGCATTAAAGTTCTGCTGTGTTGTTGTCTGAATAGTCTAATTTTGTTATTGTACAAGTCATGGTCTTGTGCAAGCGTAACTTAGACTTGCACGGTATCATGCATAGTGGTGACTGTACGGTCCATCGGGATCGGGACGTGACAGGGCCCAAAAGAAAGGAGATACCAAAATTTTTAAATAAATATGTTCGTTGTAATATTTTTGGTGAGCATATAAACTTTTACCTTCGGAGATGAAGTATGTAAACACTTGAATGCTTTATCGTAATGCGTTTTTGGTGACAAATTTTTTTATCATTAAAATAAAATTAATAAAATTTTAATACTAAACAAAAACTTATGTGTACAAGAGGACATACATCTTTTGAAAATTTTCCAAGGACTGAAAAAAGTCAGGACCAACCCCGACCATGTAAATAGGATGAGATCTTCGAACAATCCATATTCATGATATTCCTAGATTTGAGATTCTATTTACATTTTACATCTATATAAAGGGAGAAAAAATTTACCTACCAATATACCTAAAATCTTATTGCTTATCTTAATTTGTGCATCTATTGGTCTCCATTGTTAGTATTCAAACATTCTCAAGGATATTTTTTCCTCTCTTACTTGGAAGTTATAGCTTCTATCAAACTTAGTTTGTAGGAATTCACATTTATACGAACAATAGCACTATAGGATCTTCATTGACTAACACTTGGTTTTGGCTACCTGGATTTGCTCATTAATTATTTTTGTTTTTTTGAAAAGTTATCCCCAAAATATGCTTGCTAAAATTAGCTTATCAAAATTATTTGAAAAACTATTTCTATTTTAGAACCACTTTTGAAATATGTGAAAAATTCGTTGTCAAAATTTATTTTCTCTTAACAACAATTTTAAACCAGATCTAGATACACTTCTAACAATGTCCAAATGAGACTAGGGTCGAAAACAGAGAGAGATGATGATCCAGTCAAAGAGTCTCGACTCCAATTGTATATAAATAAAATATCGTAATCAAACAAGCACCATAGATAATCACAACAACAAAAAATTATATTTAACCATATATATATATATATATATATATATATATATATATATATATATATATATATATATGGGAACGGATCAAAAGTTTTCCTTAGAAAATCTCCTCACTCTAATTCGTAATATTAATGTTAATATTAATGTTATTATTAATATTAATGTTAATATTAATGTTAATAATTAGATTTCTAAAAAAATAAAATAAAAAATGATTTGATTTCTAAAAAAAAATCGGATGACAACAAAATATTTGAATGACCAAATAAAAAAAAATACATAAACTGCGATTAATGACTAATACATAAACTGTAATGAATGATTAATACAATATTACAAAGACTAATACAAGATTACTAGTACATAAATTGTAATTAATGACTCATACAAGATTTCTAGATGTTGCATGATTTTAAATGTCGGCGTAGCTTCCCTATACCATGGCTATGGTCCCATTTTAATCGTTTCCTACAATACAAACACTCAACAATAACTTTAGTGGAGTATCTTCTTTCGGTACCGTCACTTGCACGACGCTCATCGTAAACTCTGCTAAAATGATGCCAAATTTTTGAATCTGATTCAAACTCTTCTTGCGGTGCCGGTTGAGGTTGCATTGTCGAATGCGGTACAGGTTGCAGTTGCTGATGTTGCGGCTGCTGCGATAGTTCATCATTATCCATGATATAAATCGTCTCTTCACACGAGTTTGCTTGTAAAAATTGTAAGAGAAAAAAAATTGTTGTGTGATTAAGTTTGAAGATTTATGGCCTATTTATAGTTTTTTTGTGCAAAATGACTTATTTTATCCCCAAAAAGAGTTGTTTTTTTTTGTGCACACCAAAATATCCTTCCAACGGTCTAAAACAGTAAGTAAAATGGAGGTAAAAGGGTCATTTGACATCCCAACATTTAAAAACCAAAACAATCAAAAAATTGAGCCAACCGGCCTGGACCGGGTCGGCTCGATCGGGCTAGGGAGATTTGACCAGCCCGAACCCGCGTTCAAACCGGGCCGGGCCGGGCCGGTCCAGGCTAGTGGGTCGGGGGGGCCTAACCTAGCCCGGACAAGTTTGGGGGCGATTCGGATCGGTTCGGGCCGGTCCGGGTCGTTAACCGGAATCGAGCCGACCCAGACCGAATTTGACCGGGCCGGACTCGAGCCGGGAACTGGGCCGCTCGGCCCATTGAACACCATGAACCTTTCTTGAAGTTTGCTTTTGTTGGCCCCCCTTGTCCGTAGACATCCTTCAATTGAAAATTAATTGAGTATTAATTTATACACAATTATTAAAGTTGCAAGTCTTTGTTTTTTATTTTATTTTGTTTTGTTTTGTTTCGATTATCATGCAAATAGCCATGCAATGATTTCTTTGCAAAAATATATATATTTCAAGCATTGTTTTTTTTGTTTTGGTAATTTACATTTAATGGGTATTAACATCCAAATGGAAGGATTCTTCAAATGGTCTACCCCAAGATTTGGATAATGATGTATGGTATTATAAAATACATCAAGTTGATTATTAACTAGTTTACTGGTAGAGAAAAAAATAATCATATACTCCCACAACATATATAATCGACAACTTCTATTAGAGTAAATCAACTCAACTTATTGACTTAATGGTGTTTATTGTTGAAGTTTAACTTAAAATTGGTCACTAACGATTTGATCCCACAATTTCATGTTGAGACAAATCTTAAGTCTCTTCAATATTTGAGCTTTTATTTATTTTTTTTCAATATTTGAGCTTTTATTTATTGTCTTATATAAATGAGGCATGTTACTTCAAGTAATTTATATGGTGGAATACTTTTCTAGTGGATGAAGAACCGAAAATCGAACCGTTATTTCAAATTTTCGTTATTTTCGGTTCTTCGTTATTGATAAATTAATAAATCTAAATCGATTTTCGGTTCGGTTCGGTTTTTTCGGATGAAGAACCGAAAACTGAACCGTTATTTCAAATTTTCAAAATTTCAAACCGTCAATCGAACCGATAACCGAAAAACCGAACCGTTTGTCATATTTCGGTTCGATTCGGTTTAGTTCGATTTTCGGTTTTCAACCGTTATATGCTCACCTCTAGTTAAAACAATATTTATGGCTAGTACTGTGTCAGTGATTCTCTTTTTTAAAATTATTTTACTCTTGTTCGTGGGATTATTTGGAGCAATATGTTTAGTCTTTTATAACACATGCATACTTAAGAGCTAATAGTTTATGTTGTTGACTTATACTATTAGACGATTGTGTATGTATATTTATATTCTCTTTTTTGTATTTATAGTTTGGTTTTTCACGTTGGTGTTCTTTATTTTCACACACTGTCCACTGTACCTTCATCCGTTTTTTACATTTTAAGAACGTTATACAAATACTAAAAATATTTTTTTAACCACTCTAAAAAAAAAGAAATTCTAACATTTTAAGGATCATATTGTTACATTTTCTAAAAAATATATAGACCTAAATTTTAAAAAAATAAAAAATTTATATTAGTAATACGTAGGTTAAAATTTTTGGAACCTTCCAATTTTGGAGTGTGCGATCACACAACTTGCAAATACTCAGAAATAATCCTACCTACTTATAAGTAGAAAACTTATAAGAATACTAGGTAACAACACGCATCTATAAAGTTAAAAAAGAATCATTTTTCTCGCTAATGCTCTTTTATGGAAAAAAAATAGTTCAATTTAAAAATAAATAAATAAGTTTGAATGTTTTCGTTAAATACGTTTATGTTATGGTTTGCTGAGTCTACTCTGGATGATAGGGACTGGACTCGGCTCAAATTCGATCCCTGGCCGAGTTCAATTCGAACTTGGACATTTTGTTACAAAACCTTTGGCAGAGCTCGGTTCGGTCGACGGCTGACGAGTTCTGGGTTTTAATTAGCATTGTTGATTTCGTATGGAGGGCCATGATTTGTGCTGAACTATTTTAGGGTTTTCTATGACCAAAAACAGGATTTCTCAACCTATTTATATGCATTGAGGGTGGAGGCATATGAGGAGCACACACACGAAAGATTAGAGGGTGCTTGTCCACATAAAACAAAGGAAAAGTTCACACTTTGCTCATATGGCTTGTCGTTCGAGACAACAGGAAGAGGAGATCTGTGCAGGGAGTCGTCGTATTCGTACAGGAAGATTGCTACGGGTAGGGTGAGTGATTTTATTGTAATCTTCTGCTTTCTTCTTGAGTTCGGTGAGAGAATTGAACATTTGGATAAATTAGGGTTCAACAAGTTTGTATTCAATCTTGTAATTTTATTTGAGGTTATAAATAGTGTAACTTTTTCAGATGACACGGTCACTGAAAATACTGTGTTCTCGTCTGTGCTTGGTACTTGCGTTAGACGGATGGTTGGTTACGTCAAGTGGGTTGGTCTAAGTTTTTGCTACGATCAGTTTCAGATACGGTATCGGAATGCGGTATGAACGCTATGGGTCCCAACATCGTTTTCGAAAAAAAAAATTGTTGGTTGCGGTGAGCAAAAGCTCAAGCACAAACAATAATAGTCCCACATCGGCCAAACATTGGGACATGTTTTTGCTCATATTACTTGTGCTCCTTTTGCTTCATTAAAGTAGTGTGTAGGAGATCCATGGGCCACACGCGCGCGCCTCCGCCGCCGCCCGGCCCGGCTCGGCTCGGTTCGGTTCGGTTCGGCGCGCGTAACTGGTGCGGGCACGTGTCCACATCTGCGGGCGCCGAATGCCGATCCGATTCCTTCATCGGGTTCGGGCTGAGACCCAAAAATTATTTTTGCTCCTTCAGTTTTTGACCGTTACAAATCATTTAATTTTGATTTTCTGTCCGTTGGATTAAACCCAACTGCCTATATATTGAGTCCTTCTTCTCCTTCTCTAGACACAGAAAAAATAATCTTCTCGAAACTCTCTACAATTCTCGTCTCCTTTCTGTTACCGCTGCTGTTCTTCATTTCGTTGCTCTGGGCAGAGCTAAGTCGGGATCACTCTCTCCAAGTCGTGTGCGGCAAAGAGATTCCGGTGGAGCGGAGATTTTACCACTAGGAGCGTTCGAATACGGTCTGCACATAGACCCGAGCTAACTCTTAGGGCAGTGCTACGTGCACGACTTCCTCGGAGGCCGGTAACATTTACGTCATTTATTTTTATTTTTGCAGATTTTAAGTGAAGAAAAATTTAAGAAATTTCTAACAAAAACGACAACAATCTCAAAGTACTAGACTTTAATTACAGATATATGATAGATTTTATAAATTATCTTATTGTATTAGTATGCTATCAATCTGATCGTAACTATACTTATATAATTACATAAAAAAAAGTTTTATTAAAAGATAGAGGAACAATAAAATAAAATAAAATAAATAAATAAGGCTAATTATAAGGGCACAGCCTTTTTTACTCGGGGCTATCCAGGATTAGGGCTAGCCAGGCTTTGAGGAACTTTTACTCGGGCTGTCCAAAGTTTTCACTCAGGGGGCTGTCCAAACCCCACAGGCCCCCCCAAACCCGAAAATCTGTATCATTTGAAATTTTCCCTCTCTCTCTTCACAAACCCTATTTTCCCTACTCCTCTTCTTCTTCTTCTTCTCCACGATTTCCCACTCCTCTCTCTCCATTTCTTTTACGCAATTGTCACGGTTAGGGTTCCGATCCTCATCTCCGCCATTTCCTTCGTCTTCACCATTTTCCAACATCTCTCCCTACGATGGCACGTAAACGTTCCTCTCAATCAAGGTAAGAAACCTAATACATTGTCAATTCCCCTCCAAAATCCTATTAATTTAGTTCGAACAACCCAAGTCAGTTCCTCTCGACTCGACGACGACTGCCCATGTTTCTGGCAGTCCTATGTACTGTAAGGACTGCCAGAGAGAGGGGCAGTCGACTTGTACAGCAAGTATTACAAAGGACTGCCGCACTTTGTGGCAGTCCTATACGCATAAAGGACTGCCACAAAGTGCGGCAGTCCTTTGTAATACTTGATGTAGAAGTTGACTGCCCCTCTCTGTAGCAGTCCTAACAGTACATAGGACTGCCAGAAAGAGAGGCAGTCCATGTGTACAGCAAGTATTACCCAGGACTGCCGCACTTAGTCGCAGTCCTTTATGCGTAAAGGACTGCCACAAAGTACGGCAATCCTGTGTTATACTTGATGTACACGTGGACTGCCTCTCTTTCTGGCAGTCCTACTTATTGTTAGGACTGCCAGAGAGAGGGGCAGTCCACTTGTACAGCAAGTATTACGGACGACTGCCTCACTTTGTGGCAGTCCTTTATGCGTATAGGACTGGCACAAAGTGCGGCAGTCCTTTGTAATACTTGTTGTACAAGTGGACTGCCCCTCTCTCTGGCAGTCCTAACAGTACATAGGACTGCCAGAAAGAGCGGCAGTCCTGAATTGGCAGTCTTGTTTGATGTTTGCTAAGTATTAATCGATTGATATTAAATATTCGTAGTCACGACCCGACTCCGAAGTCGAAGGACGTTGACATCAAGGGTGGAAGAAAACGACCTACCGCATCGGAGCGGAAGGCACGTGAAGCTGAGCGGGTTCGCGAAAAACCAATAACGATAAGTGAACCGGCGGCACCCTCACAGACTGCACCACGTCGAACCAAACATATTGCAAGTAAATCGAAGCAACAGAAGACTCGTCCTGATTCCCCCTCCTCCGATGAGGATTTGCCCATTGTTCCCATTGTTCATAGAGGGGGGGACGATGGTTCCGGACCTTCTGACGCGAACACCGCTTCTGATAGAGCTGATCCGGAAGTGAGGCCAATCGGTTGCTCACTATTGACGTCCCTGCCTAACCACATATCTTACCAAATTTGGAAGGATCTGGCAAGTTCACTACCTTAGATATTTACATTTCTTTTGTAAAATAGTAGTTACATTTTATATTTATAGTTTCTTTATATTGTTTTATTTTCGGAAAGTTCGCGTATCTTGCGGGTCATTAACCACGCTAAGATGTGCAGTACATAGAATTTTGACAATTTGAAAGAAGGTGTGAAGGCCAAAATCATCCCCACTGGGTTGCAGCATATTACGAAACACTCGTACAAGATCTTGGATCACGCACTGATCTCTGCGTTTGTGGAGCGGTGGCATCCCGAAACAAACAGTTTCCATTTCTCTTCCGGGGAGTTGACGATCACCCTCGACGACGTCCACCACATTTTGGGACTTAGAGTTGATGGTGGTCCAATGCTCATGAATTATGATACGGGTAACTTTGAGATGTATGACGAGATGGTAGAATTGGTCTCCAATGCACTCGGTATTGAGGCAGAAAATTTTGTTAGTCTCCCCGAGTTTAAGAAGTTGTACGGAGTTCCTTTGAGTTTTCTTAGGAATGCACACATTGATGATGATGACGATGAAGACGATGAAAATGACAATGAGGACGACGCCAACGACGATGCAGTGGCCCGGGCATACATGTACTTCATCTTGGGAGCCGTCTGCATTCCAGACAAGTCCGGAACCTCGATTCACGCCAAATATGTTAACAATTTTATGAACTTAGGCACTGTGGATCAAATATCATTTGGAAGCGGTATACTAGCTTATCTCTACCGCGAACTTGGCGCTGCATCTAGAGTCGGATCGAAGACTATAGCTGGTTGTCAAACTCTGCTCCATGTGAGTCAAGTAAATCGTACTTTGTTTATAGTTTAAATAAAGTTAGGTCGATTAATATGTGTGTCATCTACATTTCATGTACAGGCATGTATATACGAACATTTCTCGACGCTAAAGAGGGCTACTGTTAACAAAGACTATGATGAGCAGCTACCTAGGATGTGCAAGTGGAATCCAGTTAAGATGGATAGCAGACATCCGCATACTTTAGCTTCCCTGCGTATCGCACTTGAAGATATGAACGAAAAGGAGGTGAGACAATGCTAACTTAAATTTTTATTTACTTAGGATTTTATTATAGTGTAAAATACTAACTTCTTTGGTCTTGATTACATATTCTATGATGTAGATTATTTGGCATCCTTATAAGGATCTTCGAAATAGTTCTCGTCCGTTGCAAGGAGTTTCACTATTTCAAGGTCTGATATCCTGTCAAGAAATTGAGGAGCCTCATATGCCAGACAGAGTGCTTCGACAGTTTGGCTACGTGCAAACTGTACCGGGCACTTTGAATTTGAGGACTTCTTCAAAAGGGAACAAAGTATCAACCTATGTCCCGCCGGACTACCGTTGGGGCTCTTACTTCTTCACTGAGTGGCAACGTCATGTAGTTGGTAAAACTTTACGACGTCCGGTGGAGCAAATGTGGGATTGTACTGATGAATATAGGAATTATTATGTAGAGGCCGGACATGGTATGATGTTGAATCCAGATACGCGAGGGAATGAAGTGCCGGTAGCTGCTCTTCTACCAAACAGGTCAGGCCTGCATGACGTAATGCAAAAGATGGCAAGTAGTATTTTTTTCGAATTAATGTTTACTAGTATAGTAACCTGGCTAATTTGGACCCTTAATTTTTCCTTCAGGCTTCGAAAGTAAGAAACTTGGGGAAAAGTCTACTGCTGTGCAAGGGAGACAACTATGTCGACGTGGCTAACCAGATGTAGAACATCGCATCGGACTATCCGTTTCTCGAACAAGAGCGACGGACTAAGATGCGTCATGAGAAGAAATGACTTGTGTGTACTTGTTTGAAAAATTTGTGTGCTCCTTTTGTTGAACTGTGTTTCGAATACTTGTTGACGTCTTGGTTGTAATATGTTTTGAAGACTTAATGTCGAACTCCGGTATCATTTTGTGGTATTGTGTTTTTTTTGTAATAGGTTTTGAATACTTCATGTCGAACTCCCGTATCATTTTGTTGTAATATACTTTTGATGTATTAAGTTTTTGAATACGAAATGTCGATCACCTATAGGTGTTTCCTGAACATTGCAAGTTCTTACAAGGACTGCCCAGAACTCTGGCAGTCCATCGTGAGTGAAAGACTGCCAGGGAACTGGACAGTCCAATTTGGAACTTGCTGTGAACAAGGACTGCCCAGAAAACTGGACAGTCCTTGTTCACAGCAAGTTCCAAATTGGACTGTCCAGTTCCCTGGCAGACTGGGCAGTCCTTGTTCACAGCAAGTTCCAAATTGGACTGTCCAGTTCCCTGGCAGTCTTTCACTCACGATGGACTGCCAGAGTTCTGGGCAGTCCTAATTGGAACTTGCTGTGAATAAGGACTATCCAGTTTCCTGGCAGTCCTAGTTCACAGCAAGTTCCAAATTGGACTGCCCAGTTCCCTGGCAGTCTTTCACTCAGGATGGACTGCCAGAGTTCTGGGCAGTCCAATTTGGAACTTGTTGTGAACAAGGACTGCCCAGGAAACTGGGCAGTCCTAGTTCACAGCAAGTTCCAAATTGGACTGCCCAGAACTCTGGCAGTCTTTCACTCACGATGGACTGCCAGAGTTCTGGGCAGTCCTTGTTAATGTGATACTCAACTGTGAAATTGATACTCAAATGTCTTAGCAAAATAAACTTCCTTCTTCTTCATTACATTTCTTTTGACAACCACATTCACAGATATAAAAAAGTGTATCTGAGTAGGACCAAAGATATAAACATCGGCGTAGGACCAAATATTTACATTTCTTTTGGCAACATGCAAGTTCTTCGGTATAGACATAAATGTTTATCCTTGTTTCTAGTTACAAAATGTGACAAGACTATATCGGTATAGACGTAAATGTTTATCCTTCTTTTTAGTTACAAAATGTGACAAAACTATCGGTGATGCTCCCCACTATCAGTCAATCAATACATCGTAGTGGCCTTCCGGCATTGGTTTAGGTTGCACGTAGTTTGTTTTCACCTTATAGGCATTGATCGCATCGGCGTACAGCGTCGTCCAAGCAATCGATTCTTCCGGAGCATGTTTATACCATACTGGATCGGGGGGGAATAGGACTGTGCCCGATAAACCACGGGATGACGAAGTGATTATAATCAAGTCCAATGGCATGTAGAGTGCACAAAGTGTAGTCTGCCGGAGGAGCGGTTATTGGGAAGAAAGTGTTGTTACTTCTCTTCGATAGAACGATAAGTGGGATCTTGTACCTGTAGGCGAATACAAATGCAGTATAAGTATGTATGAAACTTTTCACGTTAGTAAAAATGTGTAGGTAAATTATACCTGTTAGCGAATAGATATGCAGCAGAAGGAATATCCATGTAATGTTCCTCTCCAGTAGTCTGATCGGCGCAGGGAATGCTTGTCAGTAATTCTCCAGCTGTATCTGGGCTTAGTAATTTGTTGTAGAAGGGAAGATGAGACTCCAACTCCTCGTACAACTCTGCTTTAACCTGCCTCCATCCGTCTTTAACGGAGTAGCCTAGATGTCTTGCAAGGGCGTGGTACCCACAATGTCCATCTTTAGGCACATCTTCAATAGACCAAATGTACTCCCGTATTGCAGGATTAAATATATGAATGTACATGTCGAATGTGACACCAACGCTTGTTTTCTGTTTCTTCCGTTGAATAGGAAGCTTCTCATTCCTCTTTGGACAAACGAACCTTTCCATGCTTCTTTCAATATGCTCAAATAATGATAGTTCTCTTCTAGTAGACTCGAGCTTCTTCTTCTGTGTTCTTGTAAGTCTTCTTGGTGGTCTACCCTTCGGGGCAACGACAACAGATGGCTCCTGCACATGACTGCTTGCCGGGTGGGCAAGTTCTTGAATTTTACGTTCAATAGACTTCCTCTCAGGTTCTAGGGCAGCACACCATCTTGCATGAAGAAGTTTAACTTCTGGCAAGGAAAAGAAATCGTCGTGACTCTCCACCATAGGCATAACTGACAATTGTCTCCAACGTTGATCAACGACCACTACTGGAATAGGTCTGCCTTGACGTCGATATTCGTTGATCTCATGAGCACAAGGAAGGCCGAGAGAATGACGATGTGTACAACCACATTCTTCGGTATCAACACCAACTGAATTTGCCCGAGCAATCTCTTCAAATATTAACCCCAAAGCATAGTGAGACAATACATGGATTAAATCAGACAACAGCTTCTCTTTCCTATGTTCGTGCTTTACAATATTCAGGCTCATCTGAAATGAAGCCTTTATCTCGTTCACCGTCGAGTTGGTCATTAGATTAATCGACTGCCAAACTGACACAAAACTGCCGACCGATGAACGTATATATTTCTTCAGTTTTGAGTGTGATCCTTCGGCACGGTTTGTAGTGGTCGTGCCGTAATGCTTCACCTTATTCGTCCATGCTAAGACGAAATCTTCTTTAAATGGATCAACCCATGTGTCTTTGATATAAGATATACATGGCTTGTTGCTACTTTCCCACTTCCCCTTGAACTCCAACCACGCTTTGTCAAAAGCGTCTACAGTACTTGCACGCCAAACAAGGCCCCAATCGTCGTAGAATTCTGTGAAGCGGTCAATATCAAGTTTGCCGTCTACTTTTTCAAACCGGCTCTTGCATTGTGCTTGAATATTTCGATTAATATGCCATGTACATAGTAGTCTACGAGCACGAGAAAATACGATATCTATAGCATTCATCAATGCATATTCTCGATCGGTGACAAAAACGGACGACTCTCTGTGTCCAGTGTAAAGTGTCTTCAATTTGTTCAATGCCCATGTATAATCATCTACTGTTTCATTCTTCAAGAAACAAAATGCAACTGAAAATGATTTACCCGTTGACGTGAAGCCGACAATGTGGAAGAGTGGCATCTTAAATTTGTTAGTCTTGTACGTGCAATCAGCCACCAAGACATCGGCAAAGGACCGTGCCAAATGCGTACACTGTAGTGCCCCGCTCTCGTTGGGGCGAAGCACTATGTAATAGGCTCGTGCCAAGTCAGACATGGTCGGGAACATAGATGGCTAGTCTGACTCGGCGACGAGTTTGGATACAAAAACCATGGCATCAATAAAATCGATTTGGACGAGTGATATGAGTACCGTTCCAACTAATGGATCGACTACTGTTGGAATAAGTCCTAGATGCGGTAGGCGGCGTCTTGGCGAAGGAACTCTAAAGGGAGCGACGCAACCCGTCTGCCGTTGGTTTTATTGGTTTTCTTGGCTTTCTGAACGTATTATTGCGTGGATTTGATAGTGTGCTTTCGCGTCGATTTCTGAATGCGTCCTTGAGAATTTTGAAGGAAGGATTGAAGGAAGGGTTCTAATTCGATGCTCGTGCCATTGCAGGAGTTCGTGTAACTGACGCTTGACCGTCGCGAAGCGTTCTCCTACTCTCGGCGCAATCTCCTTAGGTGGGTGGTTCTTCGGCCCCTTCTTTTCTACTCCTTCCCGCCAACTAAATTCTTAAAGTTCAACGTTCAAATCGATGATGCTAACGGGATGTATGCTTGCCACTAAGATCAAGAGCTCGGGATAATATATCAACCTAGAAAAGTAAACTCTGAATCGATAGGTTCACACTAAGAAAGAGATAGACTATATTTCATGCCATGCAAAACACAACTATGAAAACCTTGGTGGCGGTACATTATGCCTCGAAGAATTTGGTGCCTACGGGATGCTAAATCAGAACGTACGGTTTCGGGGGAAAGGACCCTTGCGCGAGTAGGAATGATTATGTGATTTGATAATGGTTACGCTATGCAATTTTCTTCATACATATATAACTGTTCATACATTCGCATGGTCAAGGACGACTTGTGCACAAGGTGAGCTTTCCTCGAGACGGTACCCGGGGCCCTGGGACCGAATCGGCCTAGGAGGAAATTATGAAAATCGTGCTTCGGCGCGAGGCATTGCGAGACCTCCAGTTAGGCTCGCTACCTGGACTGGAGGGCGCGTCGCAAGGCTACGTAATCGTCCTTCTTGGTGTCGATATCACCAATGACCGCATATAGGATAGATTGCATGCTCACCTATTGTCTTGTGCAGGTGGTAAGTATCATGTATATTTTGTGCAGGAAAGGAGCACGGCCGTGGTAAGAATGCCTTTAAATGGGTTATGTTGTTATCGTTTAAAATGTGCCTTCGATATGAACTGCAACTCATATAGTTCTAAATAGAAAGATCACTTCGTATGCCTGAATCCTTAATAAGCAGTGTCGGTTTAGACGAGTGGGTTCGTCCCATCCACTAGCAAGTGTGCTAACCCCCAACTCCCCAGGTAACGAGCGTGCTGCGGGAGCTCGAGACTAAGCTGGAGCTGAAGAACGGGAGGCGGCACGAAGCTCTCCTATTTTGAAGTATTTTGATGCCCAATTCAGACCGAAGGCTTTTGTTCAAATGTATAAAGGGGCATGAATGTATGGAACGCCGAGGATTATTTCAAGGCGTAGCTTGTCGATAGCTTTCTTTTGTATTTCAAAGATGTAGCCGCAACGGCATATGTAATGTAAATATGACCTTGCACATATTTTGCAAGTTTATGAATGAAAAGCTAAGTTTCTTCCTATGCTATGTTTTCAACTTTCTGCACTGTTTAATTTCAACGCGTCGAGTCAAGAAGAAATTTCCAAGCGCACATCCCTGCCTTGTGCAAGTCCATCAAAGACTTGTACGGCATCACGTCCCGACCCGTGGGGATCGATTTATATCGAGTCAAGGCGATGGCGACCGATTCGGCGAGTCGGGGCGTGACAAGTTGGTATCAGAGCACGGTTCACACCTCGGGCCTTCCAAATGTTTTCTTTAGATGATGCCGTTGCGATTTTTTCAAAAACTATGCTTTTCGACATATGCGGCCTGAAATAATCGTTCCATACACATAAGCCCGTAGATATTTTGAGAATACTAACGGGTTTGCTCAATTTTGTAGGAATGACGGAAAGACTGGGTGTCCCCACATTGATTAGCACCGATAGCACCGAAGGTGCGACGCCTAGCGAATCGGCCATGGAGCGACTACTACGCCTCATGGAACTCCAACAACGTTAGTCAGAGATGCAGCAACGACAGCTGCAGGAACAGATCCAGGCCCAAGTCAGCGCCCAACAAAAGCAAATGGACGCCCTGACCAGGATCGTGAGTACCATAGCGACACAACAGAACTCGACGACCGTCATGTCCGAGGAAGAAGTGCAAGCCGAAAAGACAAAACATGTGTCTTCCTCCTCCCTGCTTAAGATGACCAAATTTAAGAAAATGAACCCGCCGGACTTCAACGGTCGAGCAGAGCCTGACGAAGTCATGGGGTGGCTAGTGAAGATTGAGAGTCTGTTCACTCTCCTCAACATCAAGGGGTCCAAGAAAGTCGGGTGCGCAGCGTTGCAGCTCAACTTGAGGGCCTACGACTGGTGGGAGGCGAAGAAACAGGAACTCCAAGGGTCCAACCCCAGTGCCAAGATCTCGTGGGAGACATTCAAACGGGCCTTCCTCGAACAATACATCCCTCGTGCCCTTCGTCGACAGAAGGAAGAGGAGTTCATGTCCTTGAAGCAAGGAAACTTGTCCGTTGAAGACTACGACGCGAAGTTCGCAAAGCTAGCGAAGTTTGCCGGGGCTTTTCTGCCGAACGCAGAGGCGTGGTGCGAGCGCTTCCAGCAAGGCCTGAATGAAGATTTGCGTCGGGATGTCATGAACCAGAGATGCCAGACGTACAGGGAATCATATAACGCCGCTCTTGAGATGGAGCGGGTCTTCGGTCGAACGTCGCAGAAGGGCGGATCAAGCATCCGCAACAACTTCAACAAGCATCCTAACGACGCGGGAGGATCTGGTGCGCCAAAGCGCCAGAACACGACCGAGTATCGGGGGCCTCACCCAGGCGTACGATGCCATCGCTGCGGCAAGATGGAACATCTGGCGGTCGACTGCCGAGGGGGATGCTTCAAGTGTGGCCAGCTAGGTCACAAGGCGGTAGATTGTCGAATGGGGAGGGCGAACCAACATCCACCAAGGGACGTCCAGAGCCAGAACAGGGCGCCTCCCGCCCATGGCGCAAACGCGGTGCCCGTGAACCCACAAAATCGCCAAGGGGCGCAAGGCCGAGTCTACGCACTAACGCGGGACGAAGCCTATGCGTCCGACACTGTTGTGACAGGTATACTACTCTATAAAAATTTGCCTGCTAGAGTATTGTTCGATTCGGGTGCAACGCATAGTTTCATATCAGCCGACTTTGTAAAAGAAAATGAATTACCTATGCAACTTTTAGATATGAATCTTAGCGTTAGCACTCCATCGGGAGTAGACATGCCTGCCACTCATATTTGTAGGGACGGTTACATATGCATCGGAGGGAGGAATCTATCCTTGGAAGTTATCGTCCTCGACGTCAAGGAGTACGATATAATCCTCGGCATGGATTGGTTGGGTGCATGCCACGCAACGATTGAGTGCGCGGAGAAGAGAGTTGTGTTCCGCCTTCCGGGCGAAACCGAGTTCTCCTATTCGTGCGGAGCAGCATCAAAGTCGGCGATGGTGATATCGGCGATTTCGGCAAGGCGTATGTTGCATTCTGGGTGCAGCGGATACCTAGCATCAGTTCGAGACACAAGAACGGAGATTGCAAGCACGGCCCAGACTGAAGTCGTGGCAGAATTTCCTGATGTGTTCCCAGACGAGTTGCCAGGGATGCCGCCGGACCGAGAGATAGAATTCAGCATCGACACCTTCCCGGACACCCGACCGATATCCAAAGCACCCTATCGAATGGCGCCGGCAGAGCTGAAGGAACTGAAGGCACAACTACAAGAATTACTGGATCGCGGATACATTCGCCCTAGTGTCTCCCCGTGGGGTGCCCCAGTGTTGTTTGTGAGGAAGAAAGATGGATCGATGCGGCTGTGCATCGATTATCGGGAACTCAACAAAGCCACGGTACGAAACAAGTACCCGTTACCGAGAATAGATGATCTGTTTGACCAGCTACAAGGGGCGACGGTGTTTTCCAAGATTGATCTTCGCTCAGGCTACCACCAATTGAAGATCAAGTCCGAAGACGTGCCGAAGTCCGCCTTCCGAACCCGATACGGTCACTACGAATTTCTGGTCATGCCTTTCGGCTTGACCAACGCTCCTGCCGCGTTCATGGATCTAATGAACCGGGTGTTCCGACCGTTCATAGACAAATTTGTCGTTGTGTTCATCGACGACATTCTCATATATTCAAAGAGCAAGGACGAGCACGTGGAACACTTGAAGACGGTGCTACAGACTCTGCGTGAAAATCAACTCTACGCCAAGCTAAGCAAGTGCGAGTTCTGGATGAACAGCGTGACGTTCCTTGGGCACGTTGTCTCCGCTGAAGGCGTCACGGTAGACCCAAAGAAGATTGAAGCAATAGTCGAATGGAAGCGGCCTACCTCAGCAGGCGACATCCGAAGTTTCCTCGGCTTGGCGGGCTACTATCGTAGATTTGTGAAGGATTTTGCTAAAATTGCGTCGCCTCTAACTCGCCTCACCCAGAAAGGAGTCGCATTCGAGTGGAACGACGCCTGCGAATCGAGCTTCCAAGAGTTGAAGAAACGGCTCGTCTCAGCGCCGATCCTTGCACTTCCGGACGGGCCAGAAGGGTTTCAGATATTTAGCGATGCATCGCGGACGGGTTTGGGATGCGTTCTTATGCAAAGGGATAAGGTGATTTCGTTTGCTTCGAGACAATTGAAGCAACACGAGAAAAATTATCCTACGCATGATCTCGAGTTAGCGGCTATTGTATTCGCATTGAAGCTATGGCGGCACTATCTTTATGGTGTAGCTTGTCGCATCTATACGGACCACAAAAGCCTCAAATACATCTTCACTCAACGGGACCTGAACTTACGGCAACGGCGTTGGCTCGAACTCATCAAAGACTACGATCTGACTATCGAGTACACGCCAGGTAAGGGGAACGTTGTGGCAGACGCGCTGAGTAGAATGTTTGCAGGGTGCTTGTCTATCAACCGTAGCATACAGCGAGACTTGGCGGAGATGGGTATCGAACTACGAATTCGTTACCGCGGAGCACGATTGGCCCAATTGCACCTTGAGTCGAGCCTGCACAACAAAATAAAGACCGCACAGGAGGACGATCCATTCCTGAAGAAGATGCGCGAGCTGATTTCGACGGGAAAGGCGACCGACTTTGTGGTGGACGAAGGCGGAATGGCGCGGATGAAGGGGAGGATATGCGTGCCGGACCATGCTGAACTTAGAAGGAAGATTCTGACGGAGGCCCACTATGCGAAGTACTCGTTGCACCCCGGGAGTACCAAAATGTATAAGGACCTGCGCACGATCTTTTGGTGGCACGGCATGAAGAAAGACGTGGCGACGTTCGTGTCACAGTGTATGGCCTGTCAACGGGTGAAGGCCGAGCATCAAAGACCAGGCGGGGAGCTACAGAACCTCGATATTCCAGTATGGAAGTGGAACGACATCTCTATGGATTTCATCATGGGCCTTCCGAAGACGTCGCGGGGAAATGATGCGATTTGGGTCATTGTCGATCGTTTGACCAAATCCGCTCATTTTCTCGCTATTAAAGCATCATGGAGCGTCGATCGGTTAGCTCAGATTTATCTCGACGAGATCGTCAGACTGCACGGGGTACCGGCCACAATCATTTCGGACAGAGACGGGCGATTCTTATCACGTTTCTGGACGAGTCTACAGGCGGCACTGGGCACTAAGTTGAACCTTAGCTCCGCGTACCACCCACAAACCGATGGCCAGACAGAAAGAGTGAATCAAATCCTGGAGGATATGCTACGTCTGTGTGCGATAGATTTGAAGACTAGCTGGGACACGCACTTGCCGCTCGCGGAGTTCGCATACAACAACAGTTACCAATCGAGCATCCAGATGGCTCCCTACGAGGCGCTTTACGGGAGGAAGTGCCGATCTCCGATTTGCTGGGACGAAGTCGGGGAACGACAGGTGCTCGGGCCAGAACTAGTCGAACAAGCCGTCGAGAAGGTCCGCCTGATTCGAGATAGGCTCCGCATTGCTCAGAGTCGACAAAAGAGTTATGCAGATACTCGTCGACGACCATTAGAGTTCTTGGTTGGGGACCATGTGTTTCTGAAGGTGACGCCGATGCGGGGCGTCATGCGATTCGGGGTAAAAGGCAAGCTGAGTCCGAGATTTGTAGGGCCCTTCGAGATCCTCGAAAGAGTGGCGACCGTTGCTTACCGGATCGCGCTACCTCCTGCCCTGGCCGAAGTGCACGACGTCTTCCATGTCTCCCAACTTCGGAAGTACGTGCATGACCCAAGTCATGTGGTTAGTTTCGATCAGTTGGAGCTACGCGCCGATCTATCATACTCGGAGGAGCCCGTACAAATTTTGGACCGTAAAGAAAAGATCCTGCGGAGCCGATCGATGTCCTTGGTACGCGTACTCTGGCGCAACCATTCCGTCGAGGAGTCAACGTGGGAGCTAGAGGCGGAGATGAGGGAGAAGTACCCTTCACTTTTTGCCGACGAAGGTCAGACCCTTGTTCTTAAGTTTCGGGACGAAACTTTTTCTTAGTGGTATATTATGTAGTGCCCCGCTCTCGTTGGGGCGAAGCACTATGTAATAGGCTCGTGCCAAGTCAGACATGGTCGGGAACATAGATGGCTAGTCTGACTCGGCGACGAGTTTGGATACAAAAAACCATGGCATCAATAAAATCGATTTGGACGAGTGATATGAGTACCGTTCCAACTAATGGATCGACTACTGTTGGAATAAGTCCTAGATGCGGTAGGCGGCGTCTTGGCGAAGGAACTCTAAAGGGAGCGACGCAACCCGTCTGCCGTTGGTTTTATTGGTTTTCTTGGCTTTCTGAACGTATTGTTGCGTGGATTTGATAGTGTGCTTTCGCGTCGATTTCTGAATGCGTCCTTGAGAATTTTGAAGGAAGGATTGAAGGAAGGGTTCTAATTCGATGCTCGTGCCATTGCAGGAGTTCGTGTAACTGACGCTTGACCGTCGCGAAGCGTTCTCCTACTCTCGGCGCAATCTCCTTAGGTGGGTGGTTCTTCGGCCCCTTCTTTTCTACTCCTTCCCGCCAACTAAATTCTTAAAGTTCAACGTTCAAATCGATGATGCTAACGGGATGTATGCTTGCCACTAAGATCAAGAGCTCGGGATAATATATCAACCTAGAAAAGTAAACTCTGAATCGATAGGTTCACACTAAGAAAGAGATAGACTATATTTCATGCCATGCAAAACACAACTATGAAAACCTTGGTGGCGGTACATTATGCCTCGAAGAATTTGGTGCCTACGGGATGCTAAATCAGAACGTACGGTTTCGGGGGAAAGGACCCTTGCGCGAGTAGGAATGATTATGTGATTTGATAATGGTTACGCTATGCAATTTTCTTCATACATATATAACTGTTCATACATTCGCATGGTCAAGGACGACTTGTGCACAAGGTGAGCTTTCCTCGAGACGGTACCCGGGGCCCTGGGACCGAATCGGCCTAGGAGGAAATTATGAAAATCGTGCTTCGGCGCGAGGCATTGCGAGACCTCCAGTTAGGCTCGCTACCTGGACTGGAGGGCGCGTCGCAAGGCTACGTAATCGTCCTTCTTGGTGTCGATATCACCAATGACCGCATATAGGATAGATTGCATGCTCACCTATTGTCTTGTGCAGGTGGTAAGTATCATGTATATTTTGTGCAGGAAAGGAGCACGGCCGTGGTAAGAATGCCTTTAAATGGGTTATGTTGTTATCGTTTAAAATGTGCCTTCGATATGAACTGCAACTCATATAGTTCTAAATAGAAAGATCACTTCGTATGCCTGAATCCTTAATAAGCAGTGTCGGTTTAGACGAGTGGGTTCGTCCCATCCACTAGCAAGTGTGCTAACCCCCAACTCCCCAGGTAACGAGCGTGCTGCGGGAGCTCGAGACTAAGCTGGAGCTGAAGAACGGGAGGCGGCACGAAGCTCTCCTATTTTGAAGTATTTTGATGCCCAATTCAGACCGAAGGCTTTTGTTCAAATGTATAAAGGGGCATGAATGTATGGAACGCCGAGGATTATTTCAAGGCGTAGCTTGTCGATAGCTTTCTTTTGTATTTCAAAGATGTAGCCGCAACGGCATATGTAATGTAAATATGACCTTGCACATATTTTGCAAGTTTATGAATGAAAAGCTAAGTTTCTTCCTATGCTATGTTTTCAACTTTCTGCACTGTTTAATTTCAACGCGTCGAGTCAAGAAGAAATTTCCAAGCGCACATCCCTGCCTTGTGCAAGTCCATCAAAGACTTGTACGGCATCACGTCCCGACCCGTGGGGATCGATTTATATCGAGTCAAGGCGATGGCGACCGATTCGGCGAGTCGGGGCGTGACATACACTCCGGATGCGCCCAAAACATAGAGGTAATTTCATTGGACGGCGGATGTCTTCTATGGTACTCCACATAGTGATTGTCGGCAAGTAACTTCATAACTTGTTGCATCGCCATTATTCCTCTTAGGGTATTTGTCCTCGATCTCGAGAGTGCATTGTAGATTGTCCTCATTGTTGACTTGTTCTGTTCATTCTTCTGGCGCACCGCGGAATAAATTTGCTTCGGGACGACTCCGGAGCAGGACAATTCTTCAACTAACTTCTTCTCCTGTTCGTTCAACCTTCCGGCATAGGGATGACCGGTAAGTGTCTCCGCCACCGCATGATTGTGCATCCCATTTCTGACATCAACTGTCCACTTTCCATCCTTTCTTGAGACAAGCACAATCTTGAAAGGACAACCGCACTTTCTGGACCCTACCGCCTTCTCCGGGACTTTTTTCCGGGCACATTCTTCTTTCTTTCGATGAAGCCTAAATGTCCCACCTCTTTCGCATCCAAGATCAGCAGTTTTACGACACGACGGGCCTCGTAATGACCTTGAAATGACAAGGACTGTGTTTACTTACCTTCCAACTTGTCTGCACCATTATAATGCTTCTTCATAAGATTCAAATGCGACATCCGTTGAGAATATATTACTCAAGTCAACGAAAATAGGAGGTGGTGGGCCCTACATTTAATTTTAAAAAAAATTGCCAACCACAATTACAACCAAAATTACAATATCAACAACTTCAAGACTGTCAAGAAAAATTGCCCTTCCTTCAGGACTGTACAACAGGACTGCTAGACATTCTGGCAGTCCATCGTGTTTTATAGACTGCCAGAAAGTCTGGCAGTCCTGTTTTACACTACTTCTTAACAAAGACTGCCAATTCTTGTGGCAGTCCTACGTGTTTAAAAGACTGCCAGCAAGTCTGGCAGTCCTACTTAACACTAGTTCTACACATTGACTGCTGAAGTATGTGGCAGTCCTACGTGTTTTATGGATTGCCGGAATATCTGGCAGTCCAACTGTACAGTATTTCTACACATAGACTGTCGCATAATCTGGCAGTCCTCGTTACTTCTTCGACTGCCATGTTTTACGGCAGTCCTATTTTACACTAGTTGTACAAATAGACTGCCGCGTAATATGGCAGTCCTTTCTGTTCTATGGACTGCCAGAAAGTCTGGCAGTCCTCTTGTACAGTCGAATGCGTAGCAGTCGGTCGAAAATTTACCGAGAGTTCTTCGGGTGTTTTGTCGTGTTGTTCGGAAGATCCAGGTTCCTCGATTGATAGATGTGATCCACTTTCTTCCATAATTTCTACATTGGGACAATATAAGATTACTTAAAAAAAAAAAAAAAACTCAAAAATTTTGTCGTTTAGCGGACGTCATCGTACCGAATATTCTAGGAATCTTCCTTGGAGAATCTTCTAGGGTTTGAAAAAATGTGGGGTTGAAAAAATGGTGGGGACCAGACCTAGGGTTTGGAGAAGAAAGAGGGAGAGAGAATGGAGAGTGAGAAAGAAAAGGAAAAAAAAATAAGAGTTAACTTTTATACCTACAACTTGGATAGCCCTGAGTAATTTTTTCAGTGGCAAACTTGTAAATAATAGGAAACAGTCACTTGGACAGCCCCGAGTAAAAAGGGCTGTGTCCTTATAATTTGCCATAAATAAAAGCAAGGGAAGGGAAGACAAATAGCAACCATTTGGGTCCCACACCCACCCACCCAAGCGAAGCGAGAGAGAGGGAGTGTGTCCCCCGACCACAGCACAGTTGAAGCTCACGTGAGTGAAGTGCACACCCTGTCTCCTTATACCCCCTCACTCGGTCACCTCTTGGAGGAGAGAATGATGAGCTCGGAAGTGACTTCTGCTGCTGCTGCTGCGCCGGCGATGATGAAGGAAGTGGAGGAGGAGCTGGAGCTAGGCTTGAGCTTGGGAGCTAACACCAGCACCAGGAACCAGCACTACTGCTGCAGGATTCTCACTGCCAAGGACTTCCCGCCGCCGGAGTCCTCCTCCTCCTCCTCCTCTTCACAACCGTCAAGGTCTTTATTCTTTATTCTTTATTCTTTATTCTTTATTCTTCAGACACGGACACAGCTCCGTGTCTGTATCAATTTATATCGTTGTTGTTGTTGTGTCTAAAAGTAGTATTCATGCATGTATTATTGGTAGCAGTCAAGTGGTTGGATGGCCGCCAATCCGCGCCTTCAGGATGAACAGCCTGCACTCCTCCAAACCCAACAACAGTGCCTCCGACGTCGACGCCTGCGCTGCTGACAACAAGAAGAACAGGCGACGCGGGCACGGGCACGGACGCACCTCCTGTCGCTTCGTCAAGGTCAACAAGGACGGGGACCCCATCGGACGGAAGGTGGACCTCGGCGCCCACGCGTCCTACGAGACCCTCGCCGCGGCGGTCGACCTCATGTTCCGCAAGCCTACCGCCGCCCCTTCCTCCGACTGCAGTAAGCTCCGCGGACGACCGCGCTGGCCCGTGCCCACGTGTGTTAAGTTATATATATAGCGCATTCTTGCTTGCTTGCTTCGTCTGATTGTTTGTATCGATCAATGTGGATGGTGGCAGATAGCGCCGAGGCTTCGAAGCTGCTGCTGGTGGGTGGCTCTTCCGACTTCGCGCTCACTTACAAGGACAAGGACGGGGACTGGATGCTCGTCGGGGATGTTCCATATGGGTATGTACAAAATTATCATAATGGAAACCCCACCCACCCCCGACTGTAAGGGCTCGGACGTTTTTGGCAACTTAAACTTTTTACTACTCGATTTTCACGCCACAACTTTAGCTCTTTTGAACCACATTTCATCAATCAATTTTTGAAGAACATCGAGACCACTTCAAAAGAATATTTGGCACTACAAGTATTTAATTTGCGTTTTTGTACTCCAAAATACGCTTTGAAGTCGTCTCGATGTGTGTGCTTTAAAAAAACAATTTAATTATAAAGTTGGGATACTGTTAGTGTAATTTAGCCTAGTTATGTATGCATGTTCCAATACTAAAGTTACATGAAGAAAGAATAATCTAATTAGCTTCGCAAGGAGCAGATACTTCCCATCTTGTTTGTGTCGGATATGTATCAGACGCGTCCACAATTAGCCCATGATAATGGCAATACATGCACTCTACTACTGACTTTTGATGTGCGGTCGAGAGTGCACATGTCATGTCTGATACGTGTCCAACAAAAAGACTAAATCACCTTCCTTTATTTATTCGATATACATATATATATATATATAAGCTTAATCTGCATCTTATCTAAATTCTATAAATTTTCTTTGTGTTGAATAGGATGTTCTTGGACACGGTTAAAAGACTTCGAATCATGAGGACCTCTGACGCCAGTGGGCTTGGTAAGTCATTTCTTCTATAAACATGGGAGTAAAAGGCACTGGCCTTTACATACAGCATATGGTGTAACTGGATTTTAGTTGGTGGCCGATACCGATACGGTGTCTGACTCTTTTCTTTGCAGCGCCGACGTTTCAACCATCGGCTAGTGTGAGCTGACTCAAACAAGGATGTGGAAGTCTAGGAATGCCGAGTAGAGAAAGAAGCCGGGAGGGAGCTGGCAGCGTTTTGTGTGGTCTTAAGATCGATTGTGATGTGCCATCGTTCGTTTGATTTTTTTCTCCTTTTCTTTTTTTGTAGCTTTTTGTTGGCAAGTTGTAGCCACCCTTCTTTCTCTTGGTTGGTTGGAGGTATGAAGCATGCACAAGCAGGGTGTTGTCCTTTTTGACTTATGGAAGATAGCTATTTTGTCCCATTCTATTGCTTGTTGAGATTTATCTTGGCTATAGTGTTCGGAACTTTATAAATTATTATTTTTTGAAACCATTTCAAAAATGAAGCTTTTTCTTCTTGTAGATGCTACAACTGCTCTAGAGAAGTGACTAAGGCACCTGTCTCTATGCTTTCAAACTGCTAGTAACTCAGATACTTAGCAACATAATCTACAACAACTCTAGATGGCTAATAATAAGGGCACTACGGAGTTTAGTAATAATTATTTCAGTTTGTATTTTTTAATGATCAAGACTTGATTGCTATTTGATTATGTGTTTAATATTACATTTGTTTAAAATTATTTCAAATATTATATTAGAATCCGATAAACTCGATAGACCCGACCCAACCCGAGTTCAACCCGAGCCAAACCCGATCCTCCGGGCTTGGTCTTCCGGGCTTGGTCTTGGGCTTCGTATGTTTAACCTGAGGTCGGGCCGGGCTTGGGCTCGGACTAGGCTTATGATTCATCGGTTTGGGCTCGGGTTGACCTCAAGTCCGACCCAACCCGCCCGAGTTGCACCCCTTAGTTCAGGATACTTGGATCCAAAAACTTGTGCAGGATACTTGGATCCAAAAACTTAAGTGTAGGATCCGATCTGATCGATGCGGATTTCACAACGTTCGCCGGAGACCGTTGGCCCACAAGAGGCCAAGATTTCACACAGAACCACCACCATCATCCTCAGCTCCTCCCAGAAAGAGTAGAGCAGAGCTGAGCAAATAAAGAGAGGCACATGAATGGAAAGAGAGAGCCCGTGAGAAGTAGTAGGTGAAGAAATCAAAGCAGAGGAGGTGGATAGGGAAGGGAACAAACAAACTAGTCTGGCTCTCATTCAAATGTTGCACTGCTCTGCTCTCTCAGTGCAAAGTACACAGAGCAATCAGCCCATGAGCCTCTCTTCTTTTGTGCAAACCTTTCCTCCTCCTCCCCCTACTGTTCCCTGCTCCATGGAGAGACATGGAGAAGTGTGATAAAGAGGAGCAGTTGTTGTCAACAGTCCCAGCATCTCTCACCCAAGACAAAATCTCTGGAACTGGAGGGGCCAGCCAACGAGACCACTACCCAGCTGACCCATGATAGAATTGAAGTGATAACTCGAAGGAGTAAGTGAGCAGATGCTCTGCCACTGCAAAGGAACTGTGCCTCAAGAAATGGGTACCAAAAAAAAAAAACACTTGTAAAGTTTCACACAAGGTCAGTCCAAACACAGAAACCAAACGTCCGTGATTCTCAGGGATATTTGAGGATCCTTTAATTTCCCTGTGCCGGACACAGATCACATGGATACACCAAAATACGGCAGTGTCGTACACCCATATCCATGGGCATAGGTAGGTATATACCAATCTCTTATGGTAAATAAGATGCACTCGGCCTTCGCAAATGCCAACATACATAGCCAGACTTGAGCCACAGTGAAATTTTGGTGTATCCATGTGATCGTGTCCAAGATACAAAGTACTAACGAAAACTAGGCGGACCGAGTTTTGCAGGATACGAAGTACTAACGAAAGCAAAATGTTTTCCACCGAAACGCTAATGGCAAACCTGCGACCCCCATGTTATATCCAGCAAACAAAAAAAATATCTACACAACAGTTCTCAAAATGTATTAGTTTCGTAAAAATGCTTAAATAACGATCAAGTTATCATAATATCAATTCTCTCTCTACAACACAGGAATATGGGTGTAGAGAGAACCTACGGCGAAGAGAAACAAAATGCATGACAGGCTCAACTAGTTTTCGCTATTTCTTGATTACCTTATTTTATACATGTAATATTTGGCAGCAAATAATTGTTAAGGTTACGAATGTACAGTGATGGAAGTCCATTGTCCATCCTTGTGTACTTTGGCCTTGATGAGGCAATCTGATCTTTGAGATTGAGCTTAAAGATGATCATTCAATAATTGATACATAATGATCAAGTTTGTAGCTTACTAGACCTGTGGAATATGAAAGATGCTTCACTTTTCGGAAACTATGCAACTAATCACTTGAAAGAGCATATCAATTTACCGACACCAGAAAAAGAGTGCACTGATCCAAAATAGTCTCAAACAGATACAAATATCATAATGATCCGTCAACCATACAAACTTAAAGATATAAAGTCTAGCGAATGCAGTTGAAACATATTTAAAAAAAAAAGCCTGGTAAAATAACCCCCAGTTTTACAAATTCAACATCATCGCGGTCCTGAGCACTCCACTTCTATCACATTGTGGAATGCAGACGGCACACAAATAATTGACTTACCTATACGAATCTGGACGTTTGGGTTTGGTTTGGACGGCTGCCTCAATCTTCTCCAGTACGTCAGGCGTCAATTTAGGAATAACATCAACAGCTTTCATGTTCTCTATGATCTGTTATGTTTGAAAGAAAACTATCAAAACATGGACAAATTTTAAATCACTGGGGTTACACAACTTTAACAAAGCTGATCAGACGAGATGGGCAGACATGACTGAACGAATGAACCGGAAATGAGGAAGCATCATAAAACCTTACTGTTTTCAAGGTTTCAACTTCAAGAGCAATGTAACAATGTCATTAATCAGGTCTTACAACTGCAAATGACACAAGCAGTACAATTTCTAGACATGAGCAGAAACATCCCGAGTGTCACTGGGACAATCTTAGAACTGTGTCTGAGGTCTAGTTCCACATATGTTCTAGTTGACAAGCATATCTATACTACTGTATATAATAAGAAAAGTTTAGGCTATTCACCATGGAAGTTTTTCTTCCAAATATGCCCTTACCTATCTATACTAATTAAAATTGTTCATTAAATTTATGAGGGCAGAAAGGTAATTATGTATAGGAAAAAAAACTGTCCTTTTCTATTCCCAAGTAGTCTTGCATGACTATGTTTACTAATTAAAAGTTGGGTTTTGTTAACATGTGCCCTAAGGGAGGGCACATGTTAAGGTAAATTACAACATAAAACTTTTTTTTACTTTGAAAATTGTTATCAACATTTATAAAACATTAAAAAAAATTGCATTGGAAAATGTTATCAAAACTTGTGTAAAAAAACTTTTTGTATTGAAAAATTATTTTATTGGCTCTTGATGGCATTTTTCAATGCAAAAAATTATTATTTTTAATGTTTATTAAGTGTTGATAACAATTTTCAAAGTAAAAAAGTTATGTATTAATTACCTTAACATGTGCCCTTAGGGCACATGTTAACAAAACCCTTAAAATTTTGCATGGTTCAAACCCGATTCCCAAGCTGCAGAAAAGTAAAACTCAAAAAGCTTAACGATCAATAATGAGTCCATTTTTGTTCACCCACCAAAACTAGGGTATTTGTTCACCCTCCAACAAAAAAATGACACGTGTCAAATCCATTCAATATAAACCACTTTGGAAGTGGTTTTGTAAACATTCAAAGTTGTTTTGACTAAAAGATTTGACGTGTCAATTTTTTGTAGGGTGAACAAACACCCACAAAAATGGACTCGATCAACAATTACTCTTCTTGGAACACACTAACCCAGATCCAAGTATCAAGAAGCACACTCTTGATTGTTTTGCTTTGCCCATTGCTTAGCAAAATGCTCCATGATTATAGTTAAGGTGGGGTGGGGTAAAGTATGTATTAATTCATCCATGCATGCATATAGCTAGTATAAAGTAAAACAATGCCATTTGGTATCATTATCGCTTCAAAAGTGTTCTAGATTGTAAGCACTAGAAACAGTATTTGATATTTACTTCTCAGTAGTGGGTGGTTACACTGAAAATAGTTAGGGAAACTGCAATAATATCTTGCTACTCATCTATCACATTTTGGTATCAGATCTTACCTATGGCTGACTAACATAATGTAATAATCACATGGTAATCAAATATTTCAGAGTTCAGAAGTACCTAAAAGCATAAAGATATGCTTTGAACAAGCACTATACCAAGTTGCCCAAGATATCATGAATAATTTTAAAAGATTCTCGCAATTTTTATCTTAAATAAATCATTGAACATCAACCACTACTCATCCGGCATTTTGTATCAGATCTTACCTATGGCTGGCAAAAATAATAAACAATCGTATGGTTTTTAAATACTTCAAGGTTCTCTTCACACAAGGGCATGTATTGAGCATGCAGCAAACTGAGTTGCGGAAAAGAGCTATGAATAATTTAAAATTGTAAGAGAGAATTCTTTCCTGCCAAAATAGGTTGATGATTTATAGCCACTTGGGCTATAATCTAGTTAATTTCAGGACATATAAACCAGTATATAGCACAGTAAATCAAAACAAATGCCCAAAATCCAATTCTTCAGAGTAAATGAATTGTTCAGGTGACCCAACTGCCTTGACATTCCTTGGGATGAATTTCATCATATATTATTCTAGCCTTTTTAAGCCTTCCTCTACAATAAAGGCTTCCAATATTGAAAGCTAAAAATAACGGGACATGACGCCTAATTCATTTTAGTTGCAGTGGATAATAGTTGGTTGCAAGTACTTGTTGTCTTCTTCAGCAGAATAAATCGTATTGCCAGGGAATAATATAATGAACAGTTCAAGGGACTGGGGAACTGGGGATCTGTTGCATTCTTCTACACATAAAGGAAACACCAAAAATAACAAAGCCCTTGTCCATAATTCTGTGGTTGAATATACATGAATCTTATCTTCCATCCAGCTCTATTAAAGGGCAAGCAATGCAGGAGAAGGTGCCTGCGAAGACGGGACAGCGGCAGCAGTAATGGCATGACATAACACTGGACAACGGCAGCACTGATGACAGGATATCGAAGAATGGGTGCGCAGCAGGAAAAAAATGTACTGTATGGGATTCTAGCCAGCCTATAGTGATAACAGCCAGTAGCTTCACAGAAGACTAGCTTTAGAGCTTGTATAGTTCTGCAATTCTACTAAACATATATTCGTATCAGGAAGCAAAGTGCTCCATGATTATAGTTAAGGTGGGGTGGGGTAAAGTATGTATTAATTCATCCATGCATGCATATAGCTAGTATAAAGTAAAACAATGCCATTTGGTATCATTATCGCTTCAAAAGTGTTCTAGATTGTAAGCACTAGAAACAGTATTTGATATTTACTTCTCAGTAGTGGGTGGTTACACTGAAAATAGTTAGGGAAACTGCAATAATCTCTTGCTACTCATCTATCACATTTTGGTATCAGATCTTACCTATGGCTGACTAACATAATGTAATAATCACATGGTAATCAAATATTTCAGAGTTCAGAAGTACCTAAAAGCATAAAGATATGCTTTGAACAAGCACTATACCAAGTTGCCCAAGATATCATGAATAATTTTAAAAGATTCTCGCAATTTTTATCTTAAATAAATCATTGAACATCAACCACTACTCATCCGGTATTTTGTATCAGATCTTACCTATGGCTGGCAAAAATAATAAACAATCGTATGGTTTTTAAATACTTCAAGGTTCTCTTCACACAAGGGCATGTATTGAGCATGCAGCAAACTGAGTTGCGGAAAAGAGCTATGAATAATTTAAAATTGTAAGAGAGAATTCTTTCCTGCCAAAATAGGTTGATGATTTATAGCCACTTGGGCTATAATCTAGTTAATTTCAGGACATATAAACCAGTATATAGCACAGTAAATCAAAACAAATGCCCAAAATCCAATTCTTCAGAGTAAATGAATTGTTCAGGTGACCCAACTGCCTTGACATTCCTTGGGATGAATTTCATCATATATTATTCTAGCCTTTTTAAGCCTTCCTCTACAATAAAGGCTTCCAATATTGAAAGCTAAAAATAACGGGACATGACGCCTAATTCATTTTAGTTGCAGTGGATAATAGTTGGTTGCAAGTACTTGTTGTCTTCTTCAGCAGAATAAATCGTATTGCCAGGGAATAATATAATGAACAGTTCAAGGGACTGGGGAACTGGGGATCTGTTGCATTCTTCTACACATAAAGGAAACACCAAAAATAACAAAGCCCTTGTCCATAATTCTGTGGTTGAATATACATGAATCTTATCTTCCATCCAGCTCTATTAAAGGGCAAGCAATGCAGGAGAAGGTGCCTGCGAAGACGGGACAGCGGCAGCAGTAATGGCATGACATAACACTGGACAACGGCAGCACTGATGACAGGATATCGAAGAATGGGTGCGCAGCAGGAAAAAAATGTACTGTATGGGATTCTAGCCAGCCTATAGTGATAACAGCCAGTAGCTTCACAGAAGACTAGCTTTAGAGCTTGTATAGTTCTGCAATTCTACTAAACATATATTCGTATCAGGAAGCAAAGTTGCAGTAATTCTATACAAAAGATTAAAATGGTTACTTCTGATTTAACATGACTTTTAAAGTATACAGAAAACTATCCTTGATTTGCCAATGCAAGGTGTGGTTGTGTCATGTAAATTGCAAACACGTGCAGATCTGGCCATGTCCAAGTTGCTCAAATAGCATTTGAAATTGTTTATAAATGGTTAAATGGTCTACTCAATCCAAGGGGGAACTAATAGCTCAGGGGAAACATGATTCCTCAGGAAAATGATAATGTATTGTTTAGTAGCTTCCTTTTCTTTACTGTTTATATTGGAAAGGAATTAGATTCACACTCTAGAGTAAAAAATTTCAGGGCAACTTGAATTACAGTCAGATATAAGGCACTAGTTGTAAAGGGTTAGCAATTTCAATGTATCAGCACTAAAATTAAACAATAATGCATCAAGTGAAAGAGTTTCTTCGCATTGTGATACTAGGAAAAAAAACACGTATTTATACTGGAAATATAACTCATCATGTCTCAAAACAAATGCAAGAGTAGAATTGGTAAAAATATCAACCTGATACTCCTTTGTTGCACCAGTAATGACTGATGAGACATTTGGATTCGATGCACACCAAGCAATTGCAAGTTGGGGCAGAGCAACACCTAGCTCGTCTGCGATGGGTTTCAATTTGTTGACTTTCTTTAGAGTATCATCGACCAGCGATCTGCTAGCAAGATTCTACAGGGCACATGATCTTCATCAGAAATGCAACAAATTTTCATTCATGTATGCATTTGGTTAAAAGATTGTGGGGCCATACTTGCATAATATAAGAGTGTATATATTTATATAGACACACGCACACATCAACTAAGGTGGTAGAGGGTTTACAAAAAAAAAAAACCTAGTTGAGGAAATAAAAGGAACACCAAAATAAAAGAACTACTAAACTTGGACAAATATTATATATGCTAAGCAAGAACATCCATCATATATCAAACCAATATCTGCTTATCGAAGCCATTATGCAGCTAGTGCTTCAAGACTTTAGCAAGCTAGTTGCTACAAAACGTTAGCAGGCGGGATCTGTTATCAAAATATTACATTGTGGAACAATTCCCTTTTCTATGGAAGCCATTGGTATTGTGAGATGTAAAAAATTACAAAAGGAATTGCATTCAATACACAATAGTTGCATCCTAGAATCTGAACCAAAAAAAGAAAATGAAGACCATATTTCCAATTGAACGTAATCACGTTGAATTATGTTTAAATTATTAGGGTCCTCGTTTCACAACATCCCTTGGTGAAATAAAGAAAAATATGCAAATTGATCCATTGCCTGCATTACCCTATCATCCCAATTGACTAAGATAGCATAGAGGGGAACCAGAACCAGCATGAATGTTCACAGAGGTTCACCTATAGAATATGGGGAAATTTTAGCATAAAGCCTTAACAATACAACAATTTCAATCTTTATTACCCAATTGTCCCAATCAGAATGTTATTCTACAACCCACTCGGTAATGAATTCATTATAGTGAGCTTTTTCTTGTTTAACTTTTACCTCATTCTATCCAAGTAAATAACTAACTTAACAAGTGACAGGCAATAATAACATGTTACAGTAACAGGAGAAAACATCCAGATGAAACTCAATGCTCCCACTTAAGGTAGAAGTTATATCGGCTTCTGTGCACCTCAGATTATTTTACTGAAAAGATCTGTTTGATCAGCCTCCCTCGGCAGTCTGAATATAATTCCAAACGTTTTCAACGGTAATGCCCTTCACTTGGCCAAAAGCTTTGTGACACCACAACATCTTTTACAGAGGAAAAAACAAGTTTAACCAACAAATTTTGTGGTCATTGTCCTTCCATTTGTTTTTATTCTTTTTTCTCCAGATTATTTCAATTGCGAGTAGTGACAATATGCTTTTGTCATCAATTTGATTTTTCAAAATATTCAATTCCATGACAATCTGGCAGTAAAAAATTGGCATTTGACTAGTGATTCGAGATAGGGTTATTCCCAAATCTCAACCACTGCACCTGCAAATTATAATTGTGGGGAAAAAAAAGGCCGCTTAAGGGAAATATGTAACAGACTGAAATCTTATTGCAGGTTGAGAACCTAGATGTTTTGCAATCAGTCATCATACTTTTCAAGAGGGTTGTTAACATTTTACAGAGTAAGAAAAAAGTTGCTGATGGATTTTCTTATAGTATAGCACTAATAAACTGAATCTTTGCTTCTTTGATGCAGATAAACATTATGCAGCATGAGTCTAAGGTGGGTGTTTAATAAGCTGGTTCTTCATTATTGCACGGTATTTGTGTCATACTATCATGTACACGGATATGCTCATTCATTTTTTAGAAAATGCAAAGGCTTATGAGTGTATAAACTATAACATCACCACATGAACTCGAGATACATGCCAAGCAAAATTCACATGGACACCTGTGTTTAAAATAATCAGCCAAAGATTACCTTGTAATTCTCCAAGGCAAACCTACTGTCAGGTGGTATGTTTCCTTGATTGTATTTCCCTGTAAGAACTCCAGAAGCTAATGGGCTCCATGTGGTAAGGCCCAATCCGTAAGTGCTATAAAGTGGTAAATACTCGGATTCAACCTGCACCAATACACAAAACTCAATCAAACTTTCATTTTATAATAAAGATAAGTTGTGGATTCTCAACTGAAAAACCAAGTGAAAGAAAAAAGGTTAACAAAGTACTAATTAATGAAATGAAATGACAACACCATTAAATGCATGCATGGCATCATATGCCCAGCTCATGAAGGTGGAAGCATCATGAGACAGGCTATTCTACCAAGTATTGTGTGAAAAACATCCCCACAAAGTGTGGATTAAGTCATGAATATGTGTGGATAGGAGCATAACAAAAATATTCATCACAAAATAGAAGCACATACATGAAACACAGTAGTTTCCCAAGTTTTACAAACAAAGGGGAACCTGATTAGTGAAAGCAACAAGCTTTCATAAAGTATCTTATGCACAAATTCCAGTAAACCTTACCTTAGACCTGCGGACACATTGCTTGTTCCAAAGAGGCAAAGAGTACCTATTAGTAAAACAAAACCCCTTTAAACACATACCCCGCTCTACTATTGTCACCAAGACATACAGCAGCCAAAAAGCCCTAGAACTACTTGCCCATCTCATTCAGTCAGCCAAGATTGAGAAGCCCTAAAGGAATATAAGGGTTCCTCTAGAGTGCACATCAATGAGACAGATGGAACTTTATATGGCTACCATAAGGTGGTAAAGAAAAAGGTCGTACACACGAGAGAAACAATGTAAAGAATAGAGGAAAATTGTGAAGAAAGAATTTGGTTTCTAAAGAAATAATTTGATTTTCTTGCTTTTTCTTCTTTTTCTTTTCCTGAATCCTGAAGAAAGAATCTGGTTTCTACAATAGTGACTCTTCTAGGCACTAGGACTATAAAGACTGACTTTTTACTCTCCCTTGCCTTCAGGTAATAACTAGATTCTGAAATTAAATAGTTTTTGACCTCTTAGGAAAATAATCTATCGAGTCTAAATTAATTAGAACAAGGAAACAGGCGGCGGGGTGAATCACGTGAAATTTTGAACCAATTCCATATATGTATTGCATACGTATGAACGGAGGCAGGGTGGAGTAATGAAGAGCATTTTCGACGCAAATGGAAAGAGGTCAGCCGAAACAGAGCAACCTCGGGACAGAACACGGAGGGTTTACACTGCGGTTAGAGTTTGGGGTACCAAGGTGTGATGCTATGTTGCAGACAACCACGTATCATCCTATGATTGGGATTTGAGGTTGAAGTTTGAGATATGGCTATGTGAGGATTAGATTGGGGGGATTAGTCATACACACCTTCCCCTCCCCTCACCCCAACCCCAAAAATATGAAGAACAAAATGGAATACACCCAAAAGAAAATTTTGTGCCAGGCAGAAAGTAAAAGACAATGTTTTACTCCCCCTTGCTTGAGGTAATGATTAGATCCTGAAATTAAATGGGGTCCTAACCTGATTATAAAACTCTCCAGTTTCGAACCATTCTCCTGTTGCACAAAACCAAAACCTTTCTAAAAAAAGGTAATAAACCGTGGAGTCGGGTGGGGGTTATGTGAAGCCCAGATTTAAAGATAATAATTATGCATGTTTTATTATTTGTGAGCCTTTTGTTTTGTTGGAATTTTAGCCCAATAACTTAGCTACCCAAACCCAAGCCCAAACCTATGGCTTACCCATTCTCCACTCACACCGGTTCCCGGTCAGATCCGCCTCCCCCGCATCCACTCCGTGCACCCCTCCTCTTCTCTTTACGTAAGTTCTCTCCAAGAAATCCATCTTCACAGAAACTCTCCATTCCCAACCTTCATAAAAAACTTCACAAATCCCTACTCCCTCTACCAAATCCAAATTCGAGACCACCGTCGCGTTCGTCTCGTCGTCCTCTCCGAAACCAGACCCCTCATCCCCACCTTTCGAGCCCGTCCCCGCGTCGCTCCCGCGACAGCGCCCCGCGCCAGAAGCCCTTCCCGCGCACGTCCCAGTGCCGTCCGCGTGCACCCCGCACACGTGTCCGTCGTTCCGTCGACGTTCCGACGCTCCGATCCGAGCCCGAGGCCTCCCCTCGGTGCTCCGCCTCCATTTTTGGTATATCTCTGACCCAAACTTTCTGTTCCATGTACATAACCTTTTCCATGTTCCGACCAATTGGCAGAATGAAGCTTTGCCAATTGGAAGAGTTAGATTAGTTAATTGTGTATTATTGTGTAGGTTCTTTAATTAATTAATGTATTGGTTATTAGTTATTAGTTGTGGAACTATATAAATTAGATTAATAACGAATAATTAGTGTATTATTAACTTTTATTAAATATTAGTAATATAAATAATTAAGGTATAATTATATGGCAAATTAGTTTATTTAAGAATATTTGTCATTTTGGTTAATTATTATTAAGAGTAATTAATTATTGGTAATAAATTGGTATTTGTATTTTCTATAAGTAAATAGTTGTATATAAAAGGTTCTTATATCAAAAAAAGGCATTTAGAAAATTACATGAGTATTCTATAGCTAAAAGGTAATTATTTATATTATTTTTCAAAAGTTTATAAAAGTTAGTAATTATTCTATTTTACCAAATAAATAGTTAAAATGAGGTTTTGCTATTAAAAAGGTTTTATTTATTAAATATTACAAGGATGACTTTTAGTAATAAGTTTTATTAAAATATTATGTTCATTATATATATAGTTTTAGTTAGAAAATTAGCCCTTTTACTAAAAATGATATTTTTGGTTCTAAAATAGTATTTGATGTTTATAGTCAGAAAATGGTTGCTTTATAAATAGACTTTTGAGCATAAATGATAATTTCCATAAAATATCATAATAATATAAATGAAGTAACTATTTTCTTATTTTGGTAATGATAGTCAAAAGTGTATTTTTCTTTAGTAAGAAATTATATTTTTGCACATTTTGGTAATTGCATAAAAATACTAACTTCTATAATATGAGTAAATAACTATTTTCTTACGGTAAAAACAAATGTATATTTTTACTAAACAATTATTTTGTCACTTAGTATTTGTCTATTAAAACTTATTCTTGAAATATAAATATTACTATTTTTTTTCGTAAACAACTTTGTTGCCTTTCAACCCAACCAGACTTAGCCCTAATTAACTAGGTAGCCCTTAAGGTTTATAGTATAGTTGATTCTAGCTGCTGATCTGATGTTACGATTATATAGGTTCGGATTTATGAACCCTAGCAGTTACCTCCTAGTTGTTGCTTTCCACGTCGAGGATACCACCAAGGCAAGTGCATACTTATCTAAACTCGTGTTTTAATTTAATAATTAATTTCATTGCATGATAGAGTACTGTATCGACACCTGACTCACAGGATCCCTCTCGGATCATACCGACTGTTTTACTGAATCATTGACTTGACTGCTTACTGAATCATTGACTCAGGGATTGGGGGAGTAGCGTTAACACCTGTGGTCAAAGCCCCCTTACTGAATCACTGTGGATAGCGGAAGCCCAACCCACTTGGGCCGAAGCTGGACCGTATTCATTAGAACACTTACTGCCTCCAACCCTAGCCGACCACAGGCTGTTACGTGCTCTAAACACTACTGTAGCTAGATTGCATCATTCCATTTTTCAGAGTTTTTACTACATAATTGTTTTATTATTATTATTTAGAAAATCATATTTCCATTATAAACTGCTTCTTGTCTCGTCTTTTAATTATTGAATAAAATGCTGGAATGGATTTGTGTCTTGCTCCCTCCTGACTGGAGACAACATTTTTAGGTGACTTCGACGATGATGAGCTGGCTTATACTTCCTATTATGGGCCCGACTTAGGTTCTGAGGACTTAGCTGAACCAGGACAGAGGAACCAGGAGTCCTAGTTGCACCCTTTTCTGATTAGTTCACTTTTTCTAAAGTTGTAATAAACAAACCTTTGTGATGTTGAATACTTTTGTTTTTTCTTCATTTTTATTTTCGACTTTAGTTGTACTTCAGAATGTTTAATAAAATATTTTATTTTTCGTTTAGACATTTGTATTGCTTGTGTTCACTGCTTGATACAGCTTACTGTCGCCGTCTCACAACGGTGCAGGCTGGGCATGATCCGACTGGACCCATTATATTGGGATCGGGTCGTGACAGGTTAAATGTCTTGAAACCTGGTTTAAACACCACAAGGTTAGGAAGTAGCCTAATCCGAGGTTAGACATTTTGGCAACTAACCCACCTATCAAGGTAAAGACATTTACCTGGCAGGTAGAAAATACTTTAACTTTGATGTTAGACAGAGGATTGGAAAAGGAGCAATGAGGAGACAAAACACTGTAAGGGTATAGGTTTGATGTTACTGTGAGGGTTAAGATTGTAGTAAGGTTTAGGACTACCAAGTAATAGTTGATGTTGTTGTTGGAGGCTACCATGTCAATGATTAATATCTGAGGATAGAGAATAAGACTATGGTTTAAAGTATCGGCCGATACCGATCCGATACGGCCAATACCGATACGGTTTCGCATGTCCCGATACGATACCGACCGATACCCGATACTGACCGATACCGACATTGGGGATCTCTTTTCTGGTCAATTCGACAAAGAAAATTAAACGAAAAATACAAATCAGCAAGGATTTAAAACATAATAAGGTTAAAGCATGTAAAAGAAGAAAATCAATCTATTGTATGTAAACCAATCGGTAAGGGTGACTATTATTTCATTTAGTTTCAAAACTACTGAGAAATAACACTGAAAATACTTAAAAGTATGCCTAAATGTATAAAATATATGTTTTAAATGTAAATAAATTATTAATAATTATTTGTTCTCCAATACCAAAAAATCTGATACTCCGATCCGAAACCGCCGATACTACCGATATCGTCGATACCAATAGTCATAGGAATAGTCTGATACCGATTCCGATACCGATACTGTGAACCTTGGACCGTATAAGGTATGTTTAGTTAGGATTTGATTTAGAGTTGCTGAAATTTGGGGAAGAAAGATTTTTTGGAAAATTGCCGCCCAAACACACCCAACAAAAAATACATGAAGAAGTACAATTCCATAATCTTCGTGGGTAATTAACAACATACTCCCAGGAATACAAGAAAGATGCTAAACATGATAGAACAAAGATACTCAACTTCAAAGGTGAGGGCATTTAGCGTAGAAACTTCGACAGTAAGTGGTATCTAATACAGGAATAGAACAAAGATGCTCAAAGATGAGGACTTCTAGTATAAAAACATGAATATTAAGCAAGGTTTGAAAATATCTGATACATTATGGGCATAATATAATATATTGTATGTTGTCGATAGTTTTAAATTGAATAATATTTCACTTGCAATAAATACTATTGTTTAATTACTTATCTTTAGACATAGTGCAACCACAATAAATGTAATGCCCCGTACCGCACGGTGCATTACGCTGAGTCAATTAATTCGAAGGTGGGTCGATTCGATTCGTGGAAGTATTCAATCAATTTGAAGAGGTACTAATTTGGTTGGTTTCATGTGCAGGTATCGTATGGAGTTCCTTACGATCGGAGCATCGCCTTGCAACGAACTGAGGCGTGTATGATAGGTCGAATCGGTCAGTTAGTTCAGCGGAGCATGAAGTGCTCGAATGGTTAAGTCAGACGAGAAAATTATGCAACGGATCGATCCGCAAAGTCAAGGTGTCGAGCTGCATCGGCTCGGCGAGCGATAGGCACAATAACGAAGGTGGGTGGACTCTGACCCTTCTCCCCTACTCCTTCATGCCTAATAAAATGTACCGTATCGTTCTCTTGAGTGATGAATTTCCATGTGTGTGTGGTCCAGATAGAAATGCGTAGTGCATGTGTCAAACACTAAGATAGAACATTGAATATTGATCGTAGAATATTGACCCTAGAACATTGAATAACTGAAGCAAAGCATGCATGAAGTGCACGATTCAGAAATAGAACATTGAATACCCCCATCGAGGCGTGCCCCAGTGCATGAGTCGTAGGACTGAATAACTGAATCGTAGAACATCAAAAAGGACTATGTCGATACGTGCATCAAGTGTATGACCCAGAGAACAATGAACACTAGGTCTTAGAACATTGAATAGTTGTGTCAAGCATGCATTAATATATGAGGACTATGCAATATGGCTTCGTACGCGAAGTGGGCAGTTCTGGCGCCACGCCACGAAACTGCTGTAACATCGAAGGGTATGCTTCTCATATCGAAGCATGCAGTTGTGGCACAAATGCCACGGAACTGTTGTTGTGCAAATAATGACTATGTTGAATTGGGGCGCAAGTGCCGATTGGAATGTTGAGTTGGACATGAGTGTCGTGGATATTTGAGTAGAAGGAATATAATATAAATAACTTGTGATATCTGTTAATTAGTTCCCTTTCCATGCCTATGTTTTATAATGCTTAACTGTTCACGCAAATTGCATGGTCATGGACGTGCATGTGCACAAGGCTTGGGTTTCTCGAATACGATTGCCGGGGCATCGAAACCGTTCGACCTAGGAGGAACATTATGAATCCACCGCGTTATTGAGTCATTTAAAATCGACACGGGGTATTGCAGGACCACCCATTGGGCTTGCAACCGAACTTGGTGGGTGCGACCATAATACGGCTAGATGATTAAGCATAAGTGTCGATTGGAATGTTGTGTTGGGCATGAGTGTCGTGGATGTTTCACTAGAAGGAATAGAATATGAATAACTTGTGATATCTATTAATTAGTTCTCTTTCCATGCTTATGCTTTATAATGCTTAACTATTCACGCAAATTGCATGGTCATGGACGTGCCTGTGCACAAGGTTTTGGGATCCTCGAACCAGATCGTCGGGGCACCGTGACCGTTCGACCTAGAAGAAACATTATAAATCTACCGTGTCAATGAGGCATTTAAAATCGACACGTGGTATTGCGGGATCACCAGTTGGGCTTGCTATCCAACTTGGTGGGTGCGACCGTAATACGGCTAGATGATGCCTTCGATGGGGCTAATAACCCGCATGTGATGTGTGAGTCATCTATCCAGGAATATTGTCCTAAATGGCAGCATAGGTGTAGCCAAGAACCTTCATATAGATAGGGCCAGTGGGCTGACATTATGTCTGGTGCAGGAACACAGATCCTGGCATCCATATAGTACAATAGTACCTTTAACATGACAGGGAATGACGATAAGTATTCACCTTGCATCAGTACAAGGGTGAGTGCAACGACGCTGGTAAGAAATCGCCATAAGGCGACGTGAATTGATATGTTTCTACTTTACTATGCTATGAAATGTAACATACTCACAAGTTCTACTGCTTTCAAATGTCATGAAACTGATCCTAAGGCAAAATAGAAATATCACCAAATAAGATGCATGTTTTACAAAACTACTTAGTGTCGGTTTATGCGAGTAGGTCTCCCCGCTCACCAGTATACGTTGTGTACTGACCATGTTGTGGGCACCATTTCAGATAGCAAGGGACATGAGAATATTGTGATACTTACTAGATGGTGTTGAGGCGTTGGAGCTCGGCATGCAACATGAAGATGTTCGGTCGAGGACTGCTTGATTGTCTATAGAAGACATGATGTATAGAACGACGCGATCTTTTGTGAGCTAGAAAGATCCTGAGTTGTAAGCCCAACCTGGCATATTCATTGGGACTATTAAGAACCTTTGTAACCTGCTTCATTATCAATAAAGATTTTGTTTCATACTCTGATTTAGTATCTGTTTATTCCACTGCAATGTTGTTGAATTTGAGATACCCATTTGAAGATTTATCGTCTTGCCTTTACGGGTGCAATTCCAGACTCGTACGACATCACGTCCCAGCGAGAACGATCGATTCGACAAAAATCGATGCGAGAACGAACTATTTTACAGGATGGAGCGTGACAAGTGGTATCAGAACTTTCGGTTCAATTTTCTCGGACATTTGTTTCGTTTCAATTCTAAGTTGCTTTCCGCAATCGCATGACTCTTGACTCTACTCGATGCTACATTGGATGTTTCATATAATAAATCTAAATAATTGTTGTGTGTTTTTACTAGTGTTTCATAACTGTCGTGACGTTGCTGAGTAACACCAAGAGATATTTGTTGCATGAATGCAGCAAGTCATGAGATATTTGTTGCATCAGTACAACGAGTCGAAGGATACGTTGTATATGGGTATGCGAATGGATAGCGAATGTGTTGAACGGATTCGAGCAGTGGCTTGGGAATATCGGAAATGAAACGTTGCACGAGATGCAACGGATGGGATCAAAAAAGCATAAATTGATAGGAACGAGTCGGTTTGGTTGCATGTCGAACTTGAGTAAACGAATGTGTACGTTGCCCGAGTTTGTGCCAAACTTTGAGTAACCGAATGTTACATTTGTGATCAGCAGGATCACCGCGATATGGATTGTTCGAAATAGATGTCGGACCATTGTGAAGTATGTTGCGAGTAGTGACTAAATTCCTGAGTGGTATATGCCATACGACTTAACAATAGTTGTGTCAAAATATTTGTATCGATAGTGGTAGGTATGTCCGCGACAGACGGGTGGTGTCAGATTCGAGTGAAAATGGTGCGATAGGATTTGATGCAAGTGTGCTTCCATGAATTTGGTTAGAACAATTAGGCGCAGACTTGTATCAATGGATGATACGTCGGACGAGAATTCATAAAGTATAAGTTGGGCAATTGACTGAAAATAGCAAAAGGATTATGCGTTGAGAAGATAATTACATCGATCGGATTGATTTGAGTGCGTGCGAAGAATAGGTAGGGCGATTAGGAAGTGCATCTGGAGAATGTGAGATGTGCTATAAGAGATTGGAAATCATGTTGCTCGATGAATAGAGTAGCTACAACTAGTTTCATCTTGAGTGTGAGAGACTTGATTGTATATTTAGTTCGAACATAACATTGGTTGAACGAATTTAAGTTTGTGCGAAAGGCAGGTTATGTATATAGTCGATGGTATTGAGGCAAAGACGATATGCAATAACTCGGGGATACTTTGGTTGGATGAACAAGAACTACGTTGAATGTTGTTGTTTGGATGAATGCGATGCGAGTCAAATTGATGTTAAGATTTATAGTTAACGCTCACGATATCAAAATGGATATAGCATATCGAAACGGATATGCGAGAAAACTTAAGCGTGATACGAGGAAAGAAAACGGAACAAGTCCACAATATCGAGATTTTGTAAGTAAAAGTATGAAAAATCGAATGAGCGATTAGAGATTTCGTAATAGATTCAAGACCAAGACTATAAAGTTACTGAGGATGGTATCGATGAGTATAGAGTGCCTCATATATTGACCTTGGGTAGATAGACTCGAAATCTAAACGAGTAGATACTTCTTGGTTAGCGAGCACGTTAGCAGTAGTGCATGAGTTATTCGAATGATAGTAGTACATGGATTACGCAGGTAGGATAACTTATTTGGATTGGAAGTGTAATCTTGGATTAGGCAAGAGTCCCATAGAACTCGTCGGGTTTTGATTTGGCTCCGGAATAGGATATAATATGATTCGTAGTAACTATCCATCATTGATGATCTACAATTGGCGTAGCTTCGAGACAGCTAATCCTAGAAGGCTTGACCGCCAAATCAAAGTGAATATTAGAGACCCATAGGATAATGTTGCATAAGGAATTGTGTCAATAAATATGATATGGTGCATGTTGAGATAAGACAAGGCGATCGAATATTAATTTCGAGATTTGATAGCACAGCCATCGGCTGAAAATGATCAAGTCAGATTTTAGGGATTGGTCAAATGAGTACTCGAATGATTCTATTTGTCGATAATCGGATATATATTGATGAATGGACTTAGCATAGAGATGCAGATATGCGATTGTGAAAAATCGTGATATGTATGAGAGTGAGGGATAAGGAATGAACCTCGGAATTGTGTCATAGATTTGGACTTGGGTGACGGTTAGACGTGTGTTTGAGCGAACGAATCAAAGTTAGCAAAGCGGACAAGTTACGATCGGACTGGAAATTCGGTTGATGATTGTATACTCGATAGAGAAGTGAATATAAGACGTATCCTAAGAGACTTTTGTGTGTCGAAGAGATTGTTGCCTTTGTGCATCATCGATTCAAGTTGACCTGTTTTGGGAGAATTTAAGCATTGTGTCTGGGTAAGTCGCCTAGCGAGAGGTAATGGTGGATGTGACGTATTGGCAGTTCAACATATAGTGATAGTATCAAATAAGTTGTCTGCAAGTATAGTGCAATCATAGGCAACGAAGTTTGGAATATATTTGACTCAGTACACGTCGAAACAAAACTTCAGAAATAGCCGGATGAAAGACTTGAGTTGTGGGAGAGAGATAACGGTTGGACGAGGAGGCACTATGGAGACTTGTTGCGATCGGATGCGCAACTCATTGACGCAACACGAACGTTAAATAGCCAGTGTGAAGCTTATGGAATTCAGGATACGGTTATGAATCATATTGTGTGCATAAATGTTTGGTGGACAATTACGTATTACAGAATAATATATATGCGAAAGAGTTATGGGGATAGATGCTAGGATCTAACCAGTCGAGAGTACGAAATAGCTCGCATTCGAGGATGGAAGTTGCACCTGTTAGTTTTGTTTGGAGTAGTTGAAATGCATATATTTCAGAGACGTCTTAAATATGTGTACAATCCAAATAAAGTGACATGTTGAATTCAAGTGAAACTACAGGAAGGATCGGATATGACAAGGAAAATAGTTGAAACAGAACAATGATAGTGGAAAGAATCTTGAATCGGTCAAGATAAACGCGTGGATTGAGTATTAATTTCGGTTCGAGGACGAACCTTTTTCTGAGTGATATATTATGTAAAGCCTCGCACCGCACAGTGCATTACGCTGAGTCAATTGATTCGAAGGTGGGTCAATTCAATTCGTGGAAGTATTCAATCAATTTGAAAAGGTATTGATTTGGTTGATTTCATGTGCAGGTATCGTGTGGAGTTCCTTACGATTGGAGCATCGCCTTGCAACGAACTAAGGCGTATGCGATAGGTCGATCCGGTCGGTTAGTTCGGCGGAGCACAAAGTGCTCGAATGGTTAAGTCAGGCGAGGGGGTCATGCAGCGCATCTGCATCGATCCGCAAAGTCAAGGTATCGAGCTACATAGGCTCGACGAGCGACATGCAGAATAATGAAGGTGGGCGGACTTTGTCCCTTCTCTCCTACTCATAATGCCTAATAAAATATACCGTATCGTGCTCTCGAGTGATGAATTTTCATGTGCGTGGTTCGAATAGATAGAAATGCGTAGTGCATGTATCAAACACTAAGATAGAACATTGAACATTGATCGTAGAATTTGACCTTAGAACATTGAACAACTGAAGCAAAATGTTCATCAAGTGCACGAGTCAGAAAGAGAATATTGAATACCCCATCGAGGCATGTCGCAATGCACGAGTCATAGGACAACTGAATAACTGAGTCGTAGAACATCAAAAAAGGCTATGTCGAGACATGCATCAAGTGCATGACTCAGAGAACAATGAACACTAGGTCTTATAGTATTGAATAACTGTGTCAAGCGTGCATTAGTGCACGGGGCTATGTAATATGGCTCCGTACGCGAAGTGGGCAATTGTGGCTCCACGCCACAGAACTGTCTAACATCTAAAGGTATGCTTCGAAGCATGCAGTTGTGGCACAAATGCCACGGAACTGTTGTTGTGCAAATAATGACTTGGACATATTTGTTAATTGTGTTGAATTGGGGCATAAGTGCCGATTGGAATGTTGAGTTGGACATGAGTGTCGTAGATGTTTGAGTAGAAGGAATAGAATATGAATAACTTGTGATATCTGTTAATTAGTTCCCTTTTCATGTTTATGTTTTATAATGCTTAACTGTTCACGCAAAATGCATGATCATAGACGTGCCTGTGCACAAGACTTGGGTTCCTCAAACGAGATCGTCGGGACACCGGGATCATTCGACCTAGGAGGAACATTATGAAACTACCATGTCACTGAGGCATTTAAAATCGACACGGGATATTACGGAACCACCAGTTGGGCTTGCTACCCAACTTGGTGGGTGCCAGTGTAATACGGCTAGATGATGCCTTCGATAGGGCTAGCAACCCGCATGCGATGTGTGAGTCATTTATCCAGGGATATTGTCCTAAATGGCGGCATGCGTGTCGCCAATGACCTTCATATAGATAGGTCGGTGGGCTGACATTATGTCTGATGCAGGAACACAGATCTTGGCACTCACAATAGTATCTTTAACATGACAAAGAATGATGGTAAGTATTCACCTTGCATCAGTGCAGGGGTGAGTGCAACGGCACTGGTAAGAAGTCATCGTAAGGCGTTTCTACTTTACTATGCTATAAAATGTAACATGCTCACATGTTTTACTACTTTCAAGTATGCCATGAAACTGATCCTAAGACAAAATAGAAAGATTATCAAATAAGATGCATGCTTCACAAAACTACTTAGTGTTGGTTTAGAAGAATGGATCTTCCCGCTCACCAGTACATGCCCACGTTGTGAGCACCATTTCAGATAGCAAGGGACAGAAGAATATTGTGATACTTGCTAGATGGTGCTAAGGCATTGGAGCTCGACTTACAACATGAAGATGTTTAGCAGATGCAATGTTGTAAAAATCCGACTACTCCCCGACTAGTCGGTAGTCGGCCTTCACCGACTCGACTAGGGGGCTAGTCGACAAAAAAAATAGGCTCAAGCAATAATCGGACCTAGGCAGCAGACTAGGCGGCTAGACAGGCCTAGTGGACCGACTAGGCCTCGGTTAAAAAAAGGGTAAAAAAAGATCAAAATTAGACCCGAAATTCGGTTTTTCCAAAAATCTAAAAGCAACCGACAGAGAAGGAGAAGGAGAAAGAAGAGGAGAAGAAGTTTCAAAAAATGTTCATACCAAGGACATATTTTGTATACTTTTTTTTGGGTACTTAATAATTTGATGACATAGCATATATTGCGTATACTTATTTTTTGGTACTTAAGTTAATACTTTGATGACATAGCATATATTGCATTTTTTTACTGCATATATATATATATATATATATATATATATATATATATATATATAGAAAAACTCAAACCGATTAATCCGACTAGGCCCCATTTAGTCCTCCGATTAATCCGATTAATTCCTAGTCCCCGCGAACCGACTAACGGCCAACTAGCAATTTTTACAACCTTGAGCAGATGATTGCTTGATTGGCTATAGAAGACATGATGTATGTAACGACGAGATTCTTTGTGAGCTAAAGAGACCATGAGCGTTGTAAGCCAACATGGCATATTAACTGGGGCTATTAAAAGCCTTTGTAATCTACTTTAATATCAATAAAGATTTTGTTTCGTATACTCTGATTTAGTCTTTGTTTATTCTGCTACAATGTTGTTGAATTTGAGATAACCATTTGAAAATTTATCATCTTACCTTGTACGAGTGCAACTCCAGACTCGTACGTCATTACGTCCCAGCGAGGACGATCGATTTGGCAGAAATCGATGCGATGACGAACGTTTCACGAGTCGGAATGTGACAATAAATAAGTTTAGAATGGAATAATACTAAAATGGATGCATGTTGTGAATTTAAGGTAATAGTTACAGTTTATCAATAAAAAATCTTAATATAAAAAATTATTAACGTGCTTTAACATTATCAATGTTCGACACAACTTAATCATCGTGTTGAAACTATTTTTATATGTGTAGACCGTATCATATAGGTATCGGCCGAAGATACAACAAACTGAAACTAAAGCATGGGTCCTCTTCTCTTCCATCTCTAGGGCAAACTTCATATGACTCATCCTTCGCCATAATTAAATAATTCTAATAGCATATTCAAAGTTTTGTCGTCTGAAACATGTCTACTTTAGACCAAGGACAATCACATTGAGGTCTTCCTTCCATAATAACTTCTCATTTTCTTTGAATTACCCATCAACAACGAAAGAAAGTTGGGTTACAATTACTAAACTTTTTGTAAGTTGGGTTACAATTGTATTATTAGACTAAGGAACTGCCAAATATGAATCTCCTTTGGTTAGAAAGGACAGTGAGCAACTTAGATATAAAGTATATAAAGTCATGTCATGAACCATAATCAAAATAAACCCAACACTAGTACCCAGCATAGCAGCCTCATATAAATGAACACTCGACTTTTACCATCAGTAGCATCCTAAGATTAAAAAATATATATGTCAATTACTAAACTTTTCGCCAATAAGTTGGGTTACAATTATATTATTAGACTAAGGAACTGCCAAATATGAATCACCTTTGGTTAGAAACGACAGTGAGCAACTTTGATATAAAGTCATGTCATGAACCATAATCAAAATAAAACCAACACTACATATAAAATTCTCTGCAGCTTGTGTTATTTTGGTACCAACCATAGCAGCCTCATATAAATGAACACTAGACTTTTACCATCAGTAGCAGGGTGCTGCTATTAGCACTCCTAAAATGTCATTCAACACTCTTTAATTTTTTTAACATTCAAATTACAGATCTATCCCTGCATTAAATATAGTATTAATTTGTGCGTGTATGGAGGGAGAAGTGTAGGATGACATTTTAGGAGTGCCAATAATGTTAATGCAAGGATAAATTTGGAATTTGAATTTTAAAAAAATAAAGAGGAATGCCGAATGACATTTTAGGAGTGCTAATAGCAGTATATATATATATATATATATATATATATATATATATATATATATTTTTGGAAAAAGGTAAATTTTTATTCCAAATGAAAAGTCATAATCATACAATATACAGTCTGAGTAGGACTCCCACTCAACACTCAACCATTCTCCATAGCGTTCACATCAAACTCAATGTTATGGAGAATGCCAACAGGAGGTGTGACTAGTCCCTCAAAGATCCGACGGTTTCGCTCCCGCCAAACATGTCAAACCGAAGCCGCCAGACGAACTCTAGCTGTACGGAACCAGTCCTGACCTCGACCCCTGCTATCTCGTATCACCGGGATGATGTCCCCAATGTATTTACCAGAGGTACACAGTCCCAATACCCGACTCTGCTCCGACCATATCTGCCATGCCAGAGTGCACTCGAAAAATATATGTTTAATAGACTCAGGCTCCAAACAGCAAAGCACACATTTTGGGTCCAGCACTGGCACTCCAAAAGAACTCAGGCGATCCCTCGTCAAGAGGCGACCCAGAAGAAGCTTATAAACACACAGTTGCATCTTTCTGGCCAGACCCTTACACCAGACGAACTCATAATCAGAACTCAGAGGGAAAGTGTGCCGGATAAGATTGTAGCAACTACGGAACTGGAACTCCCCCGAGCCCGAGGATGCTCCAGGCGGCTCCCAAATCCACCGGTCCGCAGGCAAAGCCGGGTCAATGACTGTAGACATAATGAACCCTCCCAGCTCCTCAGTGTACCGATAAGATTCCGGCCTCCACTCTCCATCTCGTAAGATCCGACTACACGTCAGACCTCGCCTGTCCTCCGTGTGAGTCGGGGAACCCCTAATGTCTAGCAACGAACGCCGATCTATCCAAGGGTCCCGCCAGAGGTCCGTGCATGTATATATATATATATATATATATATATATATATATATATATATATATATATAAAATCATACAATAATTTTAAAATACTATGAGTAAACGAAGAACAATATCCGACACAGAGACTGGGACCAATAGCAAATTGTCTGAAACAATAAACTGTATTCTATATGAACACTCATCCAAATTCAACATACGTAACTTATTTTGAAACCTAACATATAATCTCAAGAATAGTGCCTCACACCTGATCAAAGCCAAAAGAAAAGTCCCTCTCAATAATTCTTGACTAAAATTTCCACACTGATTTGAGCTGCTAAGAACTAACAAAGCTCTAAACTCTACACATTAGAATACCAAATACCTTCAACCAAATGCATCAAGATCCCTAACTAAAAACAAATAAAGATCTCCCCTTTCAACCGATTCAGATTATAATTCTTGACGAGCACAACTTATGGCTAAGCATAGCCTAAGAACCACGGATACTCCGAAAGATGGAGCTGTGTCGTCTTGTCGGACTCGTATTTGACATGAAACAGACAATCCAAACTGCACTATGATCCCCCAAATTGTTGTCATGTCCTTATCGTAGCCGTGCAAATATATAAAACATACTAAATAAACTTTCACTTCATCCAACTTTGGAATAAACCCTAAATCAGATCAAATAGACCTTGCTCCTAATTCAATCAAAACCCTAAATATCAACCACCCACATTTATCAAAGAACTAACTCAATCAAAACCCCAAATATCATGCATGCATCAGCAACAATAATCAAAAGAAGAAAAAACCCTAAAAGAACTACATCCCCTTGCTCCTGATTCTAATACCACCTGACTCTCCCAAATTCATTACAAAACTTATAAAAACCCCACCTTTATAACAACCGAGATCAAAAAAATTCCAACTTTATGGCAAAACCCTGGGTTTGCTTGGCAAAGTTATTTTTACCGGTTTTGGGAAGTTTTTGAGACAACCATTTATTAAGTGTTTAAAAAACCTATGCTTTGGTAATTTTTTTTGAGGCACTAGTTTTGGTATGCTCAAAAACCCTCCAAAATCAGTGTAGTGCAATTTTGAGTGTCTTTACAAACACACCAAATCGGTGGGTTTTGAGAGTTTTTATTATTTTATTTTATTTTATTTTATTTATATCCTCATTCTCATCTCATCTTTATTTCTCTTCTACTTCCTCCAGGCTAGGGCTCCTTCCTCCGGTGAGTTTTTAATATCTTGTTTTTCTATACTCTCTCCTATCTTCATCCAGATCGGCCCAACAATTGCCAACAATTGCCAAGACCCTAATTCATTATGAACCATGTCAAAATCCCATCTTTAACAAGACCAAGATCGAAAAGTCCCGAATCGTTGCCAAAAACCCAAACCCCATTCCTAAATAATAATAATAATTAAAGGGAAACCAACAACCTTAAAAAAAAAAAAAAAAAAAAACCCTAACCTTGTGCCTGGAGAGCAGATTGTACTCCGGCTGCTCGACGATCGGCCCGACGAGATCCAGCCTCTGCGCGGCCGCCCACGCCTCCGTGATCTGCTGCGCCGACCACTCGCTGGTCCCCCAGTAGAACGCCCACCCGTTATCAATCACATAGTTCATCGCCCTCACCGTCTCCTCGATCGGCGTGGCCGCGTCCGGCCTGTGGCAGTAGATGACGTCCACGTACTCCATGTCCAGCCTCTTCAGCGACGCCTTCGTCCCCTCGACGATGTGCTTCCTCGAGAGCCCCTTGTCGTTGGGCCCGGACCCGCCCCAGAAGATCTTGGTGGAGACGACGAGGTCGGAGCGCTTCCACCCGAGCTCGCGGAAGGCCTGGCCCATGATCTCCTCGGCGCGGCCGTTGGCGTAGACCTCCGCGTTGTCGAAGAAGTTGACGCCGTGGTCCCGGCAGCACTGGAGGAGGACCTTGGCGTCCTTGACGTCGAGCTGGTTGCCGAAGCTCACCCATGCTCCGTAGGAGAGCTGGCTCACCTTCAGCCCCGATCGACCTAGGTTATTGTACTGCATCCTCTCTCTCCTCTCTCTAGAAAAATCTCTACTTTCTCTCTCTCTCTCTCTCTAGAAATGGAGTGAGGAGAGTTGCAGTAGGAGGAAGGGGTTTTATACAAAAGTGATTATTATTCTCCTCTTTTCTCTCTCTAAAAAAAAAACTATATTTTCTCTCTATCTAGAAATTACTCTGGTCTGCATTTTTTTCCTTTACACTGTGTTTGGGAACATTTGGGGGGAGGGAGAGGACAATTTGAGGGGAAGGAAAATGGAGGAAAGTTAATTTTCCCTTCCTTTGTTTGGATGGACAAAAAGTAGGGGAAGGAAAAGTTTAAAAACAATTTTTTATTTGTTTATGGATATATGTATAATTACTATTTCCTCCTTGGTATTCTCAAATGATGATTTAATTTTAACTTTTTGAGGGGTGGTGGGGTAAATTCACTCAAATTCCTCTCATCTCTCTCCATTTTCCTCCCACATTTGGGAGGAAAATTTTTTGGTGGGACCCACCTACTTTTTCCTCTCAAATTTTCCTCCCCCATGTTCTCTCCCCCTTTCCAAACACCATCATTTAAAATTTTTCTCTCACTTTCCCCTCAACTTTTTCCTTCCTCCCATTTTCCACCCTTCCCAAACGGTACCTTAGAAAATTATATTTTTTTTAATATTTAAAAATATCAAAAAATTTGAAAATGAAAAAATGAATACTTTACTGGGGAAAAATAATTCTGAATGTAATCACTTTTCTCCATAATTGTTCTTCCATTGAAAATCAATTTTCATTTCTCCTTAATTCCTTTGACATCTAGACATAGAAAATAATTATTTTTTTCCAATTCGATGATTTCGCGAATCAAACGAGGCCTAAAAATGCAGTGAATGGAGTTTCAAAGAGATTTGGATAGATATAACTTCTTAAAGTGTGAGAGTAAAATTTTCAATATGATATAATACAAGTGTGTCATTTTTCAAAATATGTTTGGATAAATGTACTTGTATTCTATTTTTATATTATTCTTTTTTGGATGGTAACCTGAAAGTGATTAAAGTAGAAGTAAGAATTGAAAATTTATGGTTCAAATGTTTGAATTACAATATAAAGATGAAAGGGAAAAATAAAAGATTTATTATAAGGGCATATGAAAACTTGATCAGGGCTAGCTCATTCTTAACTTTCATTTATTTGCAAGTTTGCTACTGAATATTTACTCAGGGCTATCCAATTCCTAGGTATAAAAGATAACTCTTTTATTTTATTTCTTTTTTTGCTCTTCTCCTTCTTCACAAGAAGAAAGAAGAAAGAAGAACAAAGAATAATAAAAAAGAACAAGAAGAAGAAAAAACAAGAATAATATCTTTCTCAAAACCCTAGTTTATTTTTATTATGCTCTCTTCTAATTTCTGATATATTTTTTTCTCTCCAAACCCTAGTTTATGGATGAAACCCTAGTTGTAGAAGAAATTGGGTTATCAAATCTATCAAATGTATTAATCTATCTATCAATTAATCAATTTTCTTCATTAATAGAAGAAATTATGGATGAAACTCTAATTCTAGAAAAAAAAAATCGATTTGATGAGCAAGTTTATATCAGGACTACCACAATTTTCTGGCAGTCCTAGAAGTATTGAGGACTGCCAGTAATTGTGGCAGTCCTGAAAGGGACTTGCTGTACAACAGGATTGCCACAATTTTTGGCAGTTCTACAAGTATTCAGGACTGCCAGGAATTGTTGCAGTCCTAAAAGTGACTTGTTGTAGAGCAAGTTACTTTCAGGATGCCACAATTTCTGGTAGTCCTAAAGTTAAAATTTTTGAATTAAAAAAAAAACATATGTTAGGGTTTATTTCAATCTTAATAATATAATGAAATATGTATTTTAGGGTTTATTTCCATGCATTCTTTGTGAGGAAAGAAGTATTTAAGGTTTATTTTCATCATTTTAGGGTTTATTTAAATTTTTGGGTGTCATCGAAATTGGGAATGAGAAAAAAATTAGGATTTTGATGGAGATGGTGATGATGGAAATGGTGAAGAAGAAGAAGAATAATATGAGAAGAAAACTAGGATTTTGATGGAGATATGAGAATGGAAATGGTGGAGAAGATGGAGAGAAGAAGAAGAAGAAAGGTAGAATTTGGAAGAGAGAGTGAAATTTACAAATGAAAGTGAAATTTAGGATTTGGGAGGTATAGGGTTGGAACAGCCCTATGAGTAGAAAAATTGAATAGTCTGAATAATTTTCTTTCAAACATGGGCTATCCCCAATTCTGACTAGTCTTGATCAACTTTTAATATGCCCTTATAAAAAATTAAATAAAATTATTTATTAATTAACAAATAAATTGAAAAAACAATAACAAAATAACAAAAGTGCTTATTATTCTTTTGCCATATGATGACAGCGTTTGGGGAGGTGGGTGCATAGCTGGCAAGCCCAAGATTTCATTTGATTTCATGCAACAATAATAACCGTGATTTCATGGGAATCTCATCAAAGTTCACGTAGATCACCTTATTTTTTACTTTTATTCTGTCAAAGGAAATTGAAATCAGTGTTTTAGAAATCGGATAGGAGAACGATCCTGACAACTCACTGGACCGGTCAAATTGGTTCAATCACTGGATTAATTTAAGTGGTCCGAGTTTTTTTTCTATACTAATTTTTACAAAAATATTTATTTACAATCAATTTTTGAAAGAAAAAAAAATATAGTTGGTAAACATTAACCCAACCCAGAAATCTACCGATTCATGAGCCAACTAGTTGAGACGGCCAGTTCGGTCCGATTTTAAAATACTGATTGAAATTGCCAATGAAGCTTTTACATAGGTTAAAACTACTCTTAATTTATTTCACTTTCTAAAAACAAAATTATAGCTTCAATTATAAATTAAGGATAATTTTTATAATCCGTTTTGAACATTCATGGACATTATAGAAGTTTTACCGACAATTACAGTTCTCTTAGTTAAACTTAAAAATAGGATTGCTATTGGGTAATCATAGTCTTGAACCTCCATTTATGGGCTATTTGGTTTCTTAAGTATGAAAGCTATTTTTGTCTAGTGAAAGTGAGATGCCTATGTTTTTTTAGTTTTATGCTAGTTTTTATATGCTGAAAGTGACTCTTAATGTTTTGATATGTTATATTTTGTAACTTGAAAATGGTCAAATTTATACTTATAATGTTTAGATGGCTATGAAAGTGTTGGTAAATAAAAATATATATTATAATATTAAAAATTAATTAATTAGCCAACAAAGTTAATAATTATTTATTTTACTATTATTTAACCTTTTTAATTTAAATATTAGTAACTATATCATAAAAATGAATGAATTAATTGATTTACTTTTTTTAACAACTAATTATTAATGACCTTAATGAAAGAAAAAAATTGCTTTTAATTTATGATATTACCTAATGGTAATATACTAAATAATATTAGTACTGCGAAAGAAATATTAACAAATATTTATGCATAAATAATCTATTTTATTATCTAATGATAATATACTAAATAATTTATTTTACTTTTTTTAATTTATGCATATTACCAAAATTTATTACTAACTTATTCTAAAGTGGCTTGTACATAATTAGGAATTAATAACAAAAAAAAAATTTAAATGATACGTTCTCCTGCATCTATGTTTAAAGTGCGGAAGTCAATTGTGCCAAAATGGTCATTAGTGGCCAACATGAACTGCAATCACTTTTTTAGCAAATTCATGTCGCCAGTCCGACGTTAGCGAAACATCAAAAGTGGCTGAGCACTAAACCAAGAGGCAAAAGCACCTCACTTTCGCGCCACTCTCCTGCAACAAAACACGTCCTTATGAGATGTTTGGTTCGATAAATCAAAGGAGTAAAAGTGATATTTTGTCTAGTAAAAATGAAACATGTATGCTTTTGAGTTTTATCATAGTTTTTATATGCTGAAATTACTTTCAATATTTGAATATATGATATGTTTGTATGGAAGCGGACAAAATCACACTTTCGTATTTGGATGATATTTTGTAACTTAAAAAACAGACAAATTCATACTAATTAATAATTATTTAACTACTTAATACTAATTAATATTAAGTGGTGCCTACTATTGGTGTTTTTGCCTTTGGACTAGAAAAGATAGTCCCACATCGGCTACACCAAATGGTGAGTATCTCAATATAATGCATTGCTTGTGTTGAGGTGTGCACATGAGGTGTAGTGGGGCACAAGTTTGTGCCATGTGGAAGTATTTTCCTAGAAGAAAAAATGATTAAATCCAACAAGGATGAAAGTTAATTTTTGTTGTGCGGACTCGGACTCGGACACGGACTCCAGGATGTCTCGTGTATGCACGGGAGTGTTCGGGGGGTAGGCGTGGACTGGCACACTTCTATGCTGATTGTGGGATGATCTAAAATATCAAACTCTATTTTTGAGTATTGGTATTTTAGTCCCACATCGGATAGGAGAAGAGGTGAAGTCTCAACTCCACTCTATAAATAGAGCCCCTTGGCCTCCTTTGAAAGATGCACCAAGAAGAGAGTTAAGGGAGTCTGTTAAGTCCAGGAAGCCCGTTCAAGTCTCAAATATTGACTTACGAGCGTTCCAGAAGTTCTTCGTGAACTTGCTGGTTCCTGGAAGCTGTTCGTGCTCGTGTGGGGCGAATAAAGCTTTGAGCAACGGTGGTTCATTCACCCCAGCATCTCATTCTCGCCAGTCATCGCTGCTGTTGCCTTTTACAGTAACTTCTTTTTAGAAGCTCTACTGCCGATAGTTGCTTGCACAAAGTCTCTTTAGATTTTTTGTGTATTACGTAGAATCTTTTTAGATCCTCGTAATTCAGAATCCTCCAGGATCTCTGTTGCACATCTTCTTTAAGGTGCTGCATTTGAAACGTTGTGTGTACAATTATTTCAGTTTCAGAATTTTCCATCGAAAATTGTGCCTCGGCACTAACAATCTCAAAGCTTTATTGAGAAGATGGATAATTCTCGTGCTTCGCTCATCGATACCGGCTTTAACAAGTCGGAAAAATTCGATGGCGAACACTTCCAGATATGGAGACGAAAGGTCACTTTAAATCTTCAACTCGTGAATGTTGATCACGTGCTGTCAGAAGAAGAACCGATCGTTCCAACCACTGGATCTGCTGCGGCTGTGGCCGCTGCTACGACCAAGCAAGCGAAGTGGAAGAGAGAAAACAGTATATGCAAACTACTGATACTCAATTCCATGGAAGACTCTCTGGCAGAGTCCTACTCCAAGAAGACATCTGCCAAAGAGATATGGGACTCCTTGGGAAAGCTCTATAAAGATGACGAGAACCGGTCCAAGATCTTCATGGTAGAAAAATACCACAAGTGGACTTTCGAAGACGAGAAGGCGATAGTGCCCCAAGTGAAGGAGTTTCTAAAGTTGCGTCAGAAACTAGAAGACGAGAACATGCCCCTCGTCGACAAGTTTGTCGTTGGAGGGATCGTCGCGAAACTTCCTACAGAATGGAGCAACTTCTATGCAAGGATGCATCGAAAGAAGATGGAAATTAGCTTGGAAGATTTCTTGCAAGAGATCCATGTTGAGGACGAGATGCGCTCTCAACAGAAGATAGATACTCTGTCCAAACAACTGGCGAAGGCAAATCTGGTCCAAACCAGAGAGTACCAGGGGAAGCAGGCTGCTTCTCATCGCAAAAAGAAGGACTTCACGAATCTGAAAGTGAAGGGTCCTGCTTTCAAGCAGCAGAAGTCCAAGTCCCATGTGACTTGCTTCAATTGTGGCAAGAAGGGCCACGACAAATCCGAATGCAAGTCCAAGCCCAAAGAACAAGGTGAGCCTAGTAAGGTTTCTATGATTACTAATCTAGTTGCCATGATAGCACAGGTTGCAACTGTGGGGGCTGACTTGGACTGGTGGATAGACACTGGTGCGACCTGCCATGTCTGTTCAGACAAAGACTGGTTCGTCTCTTATGAGCCAACTTCAGAGAAGGTCATAATGGCAAACCAGGCACAAGCTGAAGTACTGGGGATCGGGACGGTGGAGCTGAAACTCACATCGGGAAACACTCTGACGCTTCAAGGTGTGAAGCATGTTCCAGTAATTACTAAGAACCTGATCTCTAGAAGTCTGCTCTGTAACGCAGGCTTAAGGATGGACATCAATGCTGGCCAGTTGGTGATGTCCAAGAAGGGTACATTCTTCGGGAAAGCTTTCCAAACTGAAGGAATGTACAAGATTCAGCTTGTTGTAACCCAGCATGATAATATAAATGCAATCACTTTTTCTGATTATTCTCTTGAGTTGTGGCATAATAGGCTAGGACATGTTCATTGTAAAAGGATTAACAGAATGTCTGGTCTAGGACTTATCTCCAAGTGTGGGGGTAAGGTAGAGAAATGCGAAGTATATGCTCAGATGAAGATCACAAGGAAACCCTTTCACAAGGTCCATCGAAGCACAGATCTTCTGGAGTTGGTTCACTCAGATATCTGTGACTTCTAACAATTCTCTACAAAGGCCGGAATGAAGTATTTCATTACTTTCATCGATGACTTCTCAAAGTATGCTTTCGTCTACTTGTTCAAGTCTAAAGACGAAGCATTCGAGAAGTTCAAGGAGTTCATGGCCAAGGCTGAGCGGCAAACTGGACAACAACTCAAGAGGTTAAGGAGTGATCGAGGCGGGGAGTATCGGTCTCATGAATTCTTATCATTCTGCAAAGAACATGGAATCATCAATGAGACAACGGCTCCGTACTCTCCTCAATCCAACAGAGTAGTAGAAAGGAAGAACAGAACGTTGACAGTGATGATGAACTCCATGCTGTTGACTACGGGTCTTCCAAAGTGTTACTGGGGAGAAGCTGCACTAACTGCAACGTTCATTCTGAACAGAGTGCCATATGCAACTTCCGACATAACTCCTCATGAACTCTGGTTCAAAGTCAGACCTAACTTGAATGTCATTCGAGTGTGGGGGTGTCTGGCTTATGTGAAGCTCCCGGATCTGAAGATTCAGAAGCTGGGGACAAGGACTACGAAGACGATCTTCTTGGGGTATGCCGAGAAGAGTGATGCTCGGAGATTCCTTGATATCGAGTCAAACCATATCATCGAATCTCGCGATGCTGAATACTTTGAAGACAAGTTTACAAAACACAAGAATATTGTTCTCGCGGATCTTTCGGAGAATGATGAGGGTACAAAGTAGACAGAAGTCTTTAATGAACCAGTAGTCCAAGATGAAGCTGTCGTCAAGGAGACACCAGCTGAACCAGAACTCGCTGAGCCGTCAACTAAGCGAACGAGGAGGCCGAAAGACTTCGGAGATGACTTCGTCACCTATCATGTGGAAGCAGATCCGCTTACCTATGATGAGGCGATGAAGACCAGAGATGCTGTATTCTGGAAGGAGGCGATAGACAACGAGATTGACTCAATCACCTCCAACAACACATGGGTATTGGTTGACCTGTCAGAAGGAGCAAGACCCATCGGATGCAAATGGATCTTCAAGAAGAAGATGAAAGCAGATGGAACCATTGACAAGTTCAAGGCCAGGCTAGTGGCCAAGGGGTTTGCTCAGAAGCAGGGGATCGACTACTTTGACACTTATGCTCCAGTAGCTCGGATGACAACCATCAGATTGTTAATTGCTCTAGCAGCAATACATAAGCTGGTGATACATCAGATGGATGTGAAAATGGCATTCCTTAATGGCGAGCTGACCGAAGAGATCTACATGCAACAACCAGAAGGTTTTGTCGTCAGAGGTCTGGAAGACAAAGTCTACAAGTTGATGAAGTCTCTGTATGGTTTGAAACAAGCTCCTAAAATGTGGCATGAAAAGTTTGACAAGGTGATAAGGTCAAATGGCTACAGGGTCAGTGAAACAGACAAGTGTGTCTATACGATGTTTGCTGACGGAAGAGGAGTAATCGTATGTCTTTACGTGGACGACATGCTAATCCTAGGTACGGATTTAAGCTGCGTCACAGAGACAAAGAAATTCCTCTCGACCAAGTTCAGTATGAAGGACTTGGGGGATGCCGACGTAATCTTGGGGCTCAAGATCATCCGGACAGGTACTGGAATAGCGCTGTCACAATCTCATTATATTGAGAAGATGCTCACTCGCTACGGGTATCAAGATCTTCCTTTTATTGATACACCGTACCGGAGTGATCAGAAGCTGGAGCCAAATTCGAGGGAAAGCGTCAGGCAGTTGGAGTACGCTAGCGTCATTGGAAGCTTGATGTACGCTACTACTGCCACAAGGCCTGACATAGCTTTTGTAGTGGGAATGCTGAGTCGGTTCACTAGCAATCCAGGCGTTGAGCACTGGAAAGCTGTGAAGCGTGTTATGAGATATCTCAAGAAAACTCAGACATATGCACTTTTCTACAGTGGAGATCCGTCAGTAGTGGAAGGCTTCAGTGATGCTAGCTGGTGTTCAGATATGGAGAGCGAGTATTCCACATGTAGTGCCCCGTCCCTACATCGTGCCCCGTACTCTGTCTACGGGGTGCGCGAGAAAGGAACACTGTCGCTATCGATTCGGCCGGGACCGATAGGTCGGGATCGACCGAGTCGATCGAACGGGAACGGTTGAATTAAGATCCATTCCTCGTTATGGAATGTCTTCTTCGGAACCAAGTCCCATATTCAGCGGGTCGCGCCTCGAGGATTGACTCTGCGGCTGAGTCGGGAGAGACCTCCCGTTGCTCTGCTTTTCACGCCGCTTGCGTTGGTTTTGGCTTTGTTTTCTGAATGCGTTTCGTGGATGTTTTCGATGGTTTTCATGGCTTGCATTTCGAACTCGCATTTCCTATCGAACTCTTTGAATAATGCAGTGTTCTAATCGGTTGCTTGTGCGATTTCAGGTAATCGCGTAGGCGACGTCTAGCGCGACCAACAAGTTCGCTCGCCAAGGTAAACTCAAGGTGAGTGGCTGACCCTTTTCTTCTCGACCCCCTTCTTAAGCAAAATCGATAGTATTGATACGAATAAAAAGATAAATGCAAAGGCACGAAAGGCACAAAAGGCACGAAAGGCACAAACACGAGAAAATGAAATGAGTTTTCAAAAAGAATGGTAGGCTATGTCTAAATAACTAAAAAGAAGAAAAGAATGGTCTTTGCACGGTCATTGGACAACTTGTCGACAAGGTAGAGTTTCCCCGAACGGCAACCCGGGGCCACGGGACCGTTGCGGCCAAGAAAGGAAACAAATACAAAAGCTGTGCTGGGCACAATGTTAGGCGAGGACTTGCAGCGGGGCTCGCTACTCGCGCTGAAAGGGCCTCGTCTAATCAAAGCAAAAAGGAGTCCACAATGGCTCTGGGAGCCAGTGACCAACACACGAAGTATAGCACTTAATATGCAAAAGATAACAATTGAAAGGAAAGAACATGGTAAGTTTCATAAGGCGCGACGCGGTCCGCCGGGGTAAGTTTCAACGTAAAGTTCACTATGCTTGTCATTACTTGTTTGGAAATGCATTAGGATGGTTAGAAACATTCATACTATAATGTCATATAAACTCTTCAACCAAATGAGAGCTTGGAATTTAAATAGCCACGCACCAGTACAAAGTGTAATGTACTGATCCTCGCTCTCCACGCAGGTACCCCGAACCACGAAGGGCGTGCCAACTAGAGCTCAAGGCGGCGTGAACTCTTTTGAAGCCTCGTCCGTGTGAAGGCTTGTTTTCTGGATTTCCTTTGAAGAAGACCGCACATCAGTCCAAAGAAAAATGATGACTCGACTTCCCGCCATAGCAGGTGGAAATATGTATTGGTTTTTACTTGTATAAAAGGGTGTAATGTATGGAACGACTATCTCATCGGCGTTCATTTTTGTAAGTCGAAGTCATGTTGTAGCCCGCGCGACAATGATTGTAAAAAGAAGTCTATGTAAAGTTCATATTATCAATGAATAGTCTATTTCCATTTCAAATGTGTTATTCAATTTCTCTGCGTACTCTAATTTGATGTTGTGTTTCGGATAACCTTATGACCATGCCTTGTGCGAACGCAACTTAGGTTCGCACGGCATCACGCCCGGGGGACGACTATCGATTCGACGGAATCGGGGCGTGACATAATGGTATCAGAGCACGGCTTTACATCCTTTGGCCTCGCGTCTAGAGTTTCAAACCTTTGACCACGCAACGATGAGATAAGTTGTTCCATACAATGAGTCCGTAATAATTTGAGACTGATGCGTTGCCTTCGTATCGCAGAAGTGGCGGAACCCACGGCCGAGCAAGAACAGAGCGCTTCCAGCGGCTCTAGTAGCTCGCATCGTCCGCAGGCCGGACCTTCTAACGATACTATTGAAAGGATGCTGCGCATGATGGAGGCGCAGCGGAACCAGTCCGAGGACCGATATCAACGAGTAGAGGAACGACAGGCCCAGTTCGAAGCTCGCTTCGACGCGCACATCAAACTCCAACAAAAGCAGATGGATACCCTGCAGCAGATCGTCCAGACGTTTGCGGCCAACAGAAATTCTGCGACGGCACCTACCGTCACCGTGCCTACTACCACCGTGTCGGCGATTCCACCCATTGAAGTCGACACGGCGGAGCTCGAGCTTCAACCAACGGCACCGAAAAAGTACAACTTTGAAGTGTCAGAATTCAAGAAGGCGTGCCGCACTTCCTTCAGCGGCACCGAGGGCCCTTCCATTGCGATCGACTGGCTGGAAGAACTAGAAGACCACTTCGAGCTTCTCGGCATCGAAGAATCAAAGCAAGTCGCCTGCGCACAACTTCAACTACGGTTGAACGCGCACGACTGGTGGGCTGTGCGCAAGCGAGCGATTCGACCGGACAACACTACCGCACCGATCTCTTGGGCCACGTTCCGCAAGGCTTTCGAACTCGAGTACCTTCCGTCCGCCGTTCGCCAAGCAAAAGAAAATGAATTCATGTCATTGAAGCAGGGGAGCAGGACGGTGCAACAGTACGCCGCAGAGTTCAATAAATTGTCCAAGTTCACTGGTGCGTTTCTGCCTACTGAAGAGTGCCGCGTACGACGGTTCGAAGTGGGACTTCGACAATCTATTGGTGCGCATGTCGGCGTCCCGGAGTACAAGACCACGGGCGAGGCTCTGAATCACGCTCTCCGTCTTGAGAGCCTGCTTCCTTCCGGTGCTGAAGACGTTGTGCGTCACTCCAATCACAAACGTCCTAGCTATACGGGAGGCAACAATCACGCGTCAAAGCGTCCACACACTAGCGGCTACCAAGGCAAGAACCCGTTACCATGATGCGGAAGTTGCAATCGGCTTGGGCATACCGCCGACCACTGCTTTGCCAAGGCAGAGTGCTATGCTTGTGGGCGGAGGGGTCACTATGCCCGAGACTGCCAGAATCCCCGACTGAATCACAATGTCCCTCCCCAACAAAACCGTCAGGAGAATCGAGTGCAGGCGCCCCGACCTGCTCCGTCTGCCCAACCGAACCATCAAGACAGGCGTCCGAATGCACAAGGATGCGTCTATGCCTTGACTCGAGATGAAGCGCTTGCCTCAGACACGGTCGTGACAGGTATACTTAGTTTTAATAATGTGACTGCTCGCGTACTATTTGATTCAGGTGCTTCGCATAGTTTTATAGCGGCGGACTTTGTCGCCGAGCATAAATTTTCGTTAGTATCATTAGACCTCGACCTTAGCGTGAGCACACCTTCGGGCACACCAATACTCACTAATTCAGCCTGCATCGACGGGATTATCTGTATCGGCGGTCAAAAGATCGGTCTGGACGTGATGGTCCTAGACATGAATGACTTCGATATCATTCTGGGGATGGATTGGCTCGGGCCGTGCAACGCAACCATAGACTGTGCCAGGAAGACGGTCACTTTCCGCATACAGGGAGTGCCTGAATTCTGCTTTTCGTGTGGTGAGGCGTCGTCGACCTGCATGTTGATCTCGGTAATCTCTGCTCGGAGGATGCTGCATTCTGGGTGCGAAGGCTACTTGGCGTCCGTCCGAGACATGCGACAGGAGGGTGCAAACGTAGGTCAGACCGACGTTGTGGCAGAATTCCCCGATGTGTTCCCGGACGAGCTACCCGGCATGCCTTCCGACCGAGAGATCGAGTTCAGCATCGATACATTCCCCGATACTCGACCGATTTCAAAGGCCCCGTACAGAATGGCCCCCGCCGAGCTGAAGGAGCTCAAGACCCAGTTACAAGAATTACTCGACAGGGGATTTATTCGGCCTAGTGTTTCACCGTGGGGAGCGCCCGTGTTGTTCGTGAAGAAAAAAGATGGGTCCATGCGTCTGTGCGTCGATTACCGAGAGCTGAATAAGGCCACCATCCGGAACAAGTATCCTTTGCCCCGCATAGACGACTTATTCGATCAACTACAAGGCGCCTCGGTATTTTCGAAGATTGATCTCCGCTCGGGCTATCATCAACTCAAGATCAAGTCGGACGACGTGCAAAAGTCAGCCTTTCGCACTCGGTACGGCCACTACGAGTTCCTGGTGATGCCATTCGGCCTGACGAACGCCCCTGCCGCCTTCATGGACCTAATGAATCGGGTGTTTCGACCCTTCTTTGATAAATTTGTGGTAGTCTTTATTGACGACATTCTCGTCTACTCGAAAGACAGGGCACAGCATGCAGAACATCTACGGACCGTGCTTCAGACACTTCGAGAGAACCAGCTATTTGCGAAGCGAAGTAAGTGCGAATTTTGGCTCAGCAGCGTATCCTTACTTGGTCACATCATTTCGTCCGAAGGCATTGCAGTCGACCCGAAGAAAGTGGAAGCCGTTGCTGATTGGAAGAGGCCTGCGTCTGCTAGCGAGATTAGAAGCTTTCTTGGTTTGGCGGGATACTATCGACGCTTCGTGAAAGACTTCGCGAAGATTGCATCGCCACTGACTCGCCTCACTCAAAAGGGAGTCGTGTATGAGTGGTCGGATGACTGTGAAGCTTCATTCCAGGAGCTAAAACAGCGGCTGATTTCGGCACCCATACTCGCACTTCCGGATGGGCCAGAGGATTTTCAGATATTCAGCGATGCTTCAGGCCAGGGCTTGGGATGTGTGCTCATGCAGCGGAATAAGGTGATATCATTCGCCTCCAGACAGTTGAAGCCGCACGAGAAGAACTATCCTACGCACGACTTAGAGTTAGCGGCGATTGTGTTCGCGTTGAAATTGTGGCGTCACTATCTATATGGCGTGGCGTGCGCGATCTATACCGACCACAAGAGCCTCAAGTATCTCTTCACCCAGAAGGAACTGAACTTACGACAGCGGCGCTGGCTCGAACTAATCAAGGACTATGACTTGACGATCGACTACACTCCGGGCAAGGGAAATGTGGTGGCGGACGCTCTGAGTCGGAAATACCTTGCCTCGCTATCCATCGACCGCAGACTATTACAAGATCTCGAAGAAATGGGCATCGATCTCCGGGTTCGATTCAGGGATATACGATTGGCGCAGCTGCAGTTAGAGCCGAGTTTGCTGGAAAAGATCATGGCCGCTCAGAAGGATGATCCGTACCTGAAGAAAATACGCGAGCGAATTTCAACAGGTAGTGTGACCGACTTTGCGGAAGACAAGACCGGTGCGCTGCGATTGAATGGCCGACTATGTGTTCCGGATGATTCTGAACTACGAAAGGAGATTATGTCGGAGGCGCATCACGCGAAATATACCTTGCATCCAGGCAGTACCAAGATGTACAAGGACCTCCGTACGACTTTCTGGTGGCACGGTATGAAGAGAGATGTGGCGCTCTTCGTGTCGCAATGCATGGCCTGTCAGCAGGTGAAAGCTGAGCATCAGCGACCGGGCGGGGAGATGCAGAACCTTGCCATTCCAGAGTGGAAATGGGATCATGTCACGATGGACTTTATTGTTGGCCTGCCGAAGACACCACGGGGGAGCGACGCCATCTGGGTCATCGTCGATCGATTAACCAAGTCGGCGCACTTCATTGCCATTAAAGTTACTTGGAGCGTTGATCGGCTGGCGCAGATTTATCTTGACGAGATCGTACGGCTGCACGGAGTTCTAGTATCCATCGTCTCTGATTGGGATTCACGGTTCATGTCGCGATTCTGGAGTAGCCTTCAGTCGGCGCTGGGTACCAAGTTGCAGTTCAGTTCAGCTTACCATCCACAGACCGACGGCCAAATGGAGCGCGTTAATCAGATTCTCGAAGACATGCTACGGCTCTGCGCAATCGACTTCAAATCAAGCTGGGACGTCCACTTACCGTTGGCGGAATTTGCATATAACAATAGCTACCAGTCCAGCATCCAAATGGCACCGTATGAAGCCTTGTACGGTCGGAAGTGCAGATCGCCCATTTGCTGGGATGAAGTCGGGGAACGGCAGATACTCGGCCCGGAGCTGGTGGAACAGACGGTGCAGAAGGTCAAGCTAATTCGGGAAAGACTAAAGATTGCACAGAGTCGGCAGAAGAGCTATGCCGACACCCATCGAAGATCGCTTGAGTTCTGTGTAGGCGATCATGTGTTCCTGAAGGTGTCGTCCATGCGTGGAGTTACTCGGTTCGGCGTGAAGGGGAAGCTGAGTCCGAGATTCGTTGGGCCGTTCGAAATACTCGAGCGGGTCGCCCCCGTAGCCTATAAGATTGCCCTACCACCGGCGCTTGAAGGTGTACACAATGTCTTCCACGTCTTCCAACTGCGGAAGTACGTGCACGACCCTAGCCACGTGGTGGATTTTGGCCAGCTAGAGCTGAAGTCTGACTTATCCTACGTTGAAGCGCCAATTCAAATTTTAGAATGCAAGGATAAGTTACTTCAAAATCGGGCGATCCCTCTCGTCCGCGTACTCTGGAGGAACCATGCGGCAGAGGAGTCGACATGGGAACTCGAGTCAGAAATGAGGGAAAAGTTCCCTTCATTATTTTCATAGAGGTAGGTCCTATTCTTAAGTTTCGAGGACGAAACTTTTTCTTAGTTGGTTATGGTGTAGTGCCCCGTCCCTACATCGTGCCCCGTACTCTGTCCACGGGGTGCGCGAGAAAGGAACACTGTCGCTATCGATTCGGCCGGGACCGATAGGTCGGGATCGACCGAGTCGATCGAACGGGAACGGTTGAATTAAGATCCATTCCTCGTTATGGAATGTCTTCTTCGGAACCAAGTCCCATATTCAGCGGGTCGCGCCTCGAGGATTGACTCTGCGGCTGAGTCGGGAGAGACCTCCCGTTGCTCTGCTTTTTACGCCGCTTGCGTTGGTTTTGGCTTTGTTTTCTGAATGCGTTTCGTGGATGTTTTCGATGGTTTTCATGGCTTGCATTTCAAACTCGCATTTCCTATCGAACTCTTTGAATAATGCAGTGTTCTAATCGGTTGCTTGTGCGATTTCAGGTAATCGCGTAGGCGACGTCTAGCGCGACCAACAAGTTCGCTCGCCAAGGTAAACTCAAGGTGAGTGGCTGACCCTTTTCTTCTTGACCCCCTTCTTAAGCAAAATCGATAGTGTTGATACGAATAAAAAGATAAATGCAAAGGCACGAAAGGCACAAAAGGCACGAAAGGCACGAACACGAGAAAATGAAATGAGTTTTCAAAAAGAATGGTAGGCTATGTCTAAATAACTAAAAAGAAGAAAAGAATGGTCTTTGCACGGTCATTGGACAACTTGTCGACAAGGTAGAGTTTTCCCGAACGGCAACCCGGGGCCACGGGACCGTTGCGGCCAAGAAAGGAAACAAATACAAAAGCTGTGCTAGGCACAACGTTAGGCGAGGACTTGCAGCGGGGCTCGCTACTCGCGCTGAAAGGGCCTCGTCTAATCAAAGCAAAAAGGAGTCCACAATGGCTCTGGGAGCCAGTGACCAACACACGAAGTATAGCACTTAATATGCAAAAGATAACAATTGAAAGGAAAGAACATGGTAAGTTTCATAAGGCGCGACGCGGTCCGCCGGGGTAAGTTTCAACATAAAGTTCACTATGCTTGTCATTACTTGTTTGGAAATGCATTAGGATGGTTAGAAACATTCATACTATAATGTCATATAAACTCTTCAACCAAATGAGAGCTTGGAATTTAAATAGCCACGCACCAGTACAAAGTGTAATGTACTGATCCTCGCTCTCCACGCAGGTACCCCGAACCACGAAGGGCGTGCCAACTAGAGCTCAAGGCGGCGTGAACTCTTTTGAAGCCTCGTCCGTGTGAAGGCTTGTTTTCTGGATTTCCTTTGAAGAAGACCGCACATCAGTCCAAAGAAAAATGACGACTCGACTTCCCGCCATAGCAGGTGGAAATATGTATTGGTTTTTACTTGTATAAAAGGGTGTAATGTATGGAACGACTATCTCATCGGCGTTCATTTTTGTAAGTCGAAGTCATGTTGTAGCCCGCGCGGCAATGATTGTAAAAAGAAGTCTATGTAAAGTTCATATTATCAATGAATAGTCTATTTCCATTTCAAATGTGTTATTCAATTTCTCTGCGTACTCTAATTTGATGTTGTGTTTCGGATAACCTTATGACCATGCCTTGTGCGAACGCAACTTAGGTTCGCACGGCATCACGCCCGGGAGACGACTATCGATTCGACGGAATCGGGGCGTGACACCACAGGTGGATTCGTATTTGCCATGGACGGAGCTGCTATATCGTGGAAGTCGAAGAAGCAGACTATGTTATCTCGCTCCTCCATGAAATCTGAATTCTTTGCATTGGATGCTGCTGCAGATGAAGCAGAGTGGCTTCGGGAGCTCATGTATGATCTTTCGGTGGTTGGGGCTCAGATACCGACAATACCGATATACTGTGACAACCAGGCGGCAGCAGCGGTGGTATCGAATGATCTCTTCAACGGGAAGAAGAGAACTGTGCGGTTGAAGCACAGGGCAGTGAACGATCTCATCAAGAGAGGTGTCATTACAGTGATTGATGTTCGGAGTCATGAGAACCTGGCGGATCCGTTCACCAAGGACCTCAAGCGCCAGTTGGTCGATGACACAGCTTGTAAAATAGGCTTGAAGGCATTCTGATATTGTGTTATTACATTCCTACCATAAAGTTTTATGCTATTAGTTCAAAGAGAAATCTACTAGGCATCTAGCTTTTGGTTCAAGGGAGGACTATTAACCAGAAGAATATCAGGAACGGTGGATACTTGTCCTATGTGACATGGAGAGGTTACGGACCTATAACCACTGTTGTATACTATTGTTTTCTGCGGAAAATGGTTTCTGTGGGAAGGTTGGCTTAAACGCCTTAATGAGTTCTCAGGCAGAGTGAATGCCTAGTGTGCTTTACAGGAAGCACGGTAGAGCAGCACTACAAGGAGTGAAACTCCATGCTACAGTGGGGTGACTCCACCATGAGGTTCCCAGGTAGGGGTAATGCCTCGGCTTTGCAAGCCAAGTCACAGCGGCGTAGTACCGCAAATAGGCAGGTAGCCTAATGCTGTATGACGTAATTAAAGAGTTGTAGACAACACTACAAAGGGGAGGATGGCCCCATGTTACAGTGGCACGACACCACGATGAGGTACCCAGGTAGGGGTAAAGCCTCGGCATTGCAAGCCATGTCGTTGCGGCGTAACACCGCAAGGAAGCCTTAGGCTTCATGCTGGGTAGTTTGGCACTACAAAGAGGCTTGTGACCTCATGCTACAGTAGTATGACACTACGATGAGGTTCCCAGGTAGGGGTAATGCCTCGGCTTCAGGCCATGTCATAGCGGTGTAGCACCGCAAGGAAGCGCAAGGCTTCATGCCATATCTCTTTAATAAAGAACTCACCTATAGTGTATGGAAAGAGATATCAGGCCGTCTCTTGAGGGTAAACTTGTAGACGCCCAAAATTATACACTAAAACCAGGCTGGCACAGGGCCTTCAATGTGCAGCCAGAAGCACAGTTGATGTCATTATGTGAGTAGGAAGAATTGTAGTTATGGTGCAGAATTCAAGGCTTAGTCCATTCTTGTATCATGTTGTTATTTAACCTATGCGGGAAGATTCAAGTCGCAGCGACATCTCTCCTAATGCATGATGGACAGTCACTGTGGGGAACGCTCAACCCATATATTGAGATATGTGGGGGATTGTTGGTGTTTTTGCCTTTGGACTAGAAAAGATAGTCCCATATCGGCTACACCAAATGGTGAGTATCTCAATATAATGCATTGCTTGTGTTGAGGTGTGCACATGAGGTGTAGTGGGGCACAAGTTTGTGCCATGTGGAAGTATTTTTCTAGAAGGAAAAAGGATTAAATCCAACAAAGATGAAAGTTAATTTTTGTTGTGCGGACTCGGACTCGGACACGGACTCCAGGATGTCTCGTGCATGCACGGGAGTGTTCGGGGGGTAGGCGTGGACTGGCACACTTCTATGCTGATTGTGGGATGATCTAAAATATCAAACTCTATTTTTGAGTATTGGTATTTTAGTCCCACATCGGATAGGAGAAGAGGTGAAGTCTCAACTCCACTCTATAAATAGAGCCCCTTGGCCTCCTTTGAAAGATACACCAAGAAGAGAGTTGAGGGAGTCTGTTAAGTCCAGGAAGCCCGTTCAAGTCTCAAATATTGACTTACGAGCGTTCCAGAAGTTCTTCGTGAACTTGCTGGTTCCTGGAAGCTGTTCGTGCTCGTGTGGGGCGAATAAAGCTTTGAGCAACGGTGGTTCATTCACCCCAGCATCTTATTCTCGCCAGTCATCGCTGTTGTTGCCTTTTACAGTAACTTCTTTTTAGAAGCTCTACTGCCAATAGTTGCTTGCACAAAGTCTCTTTAGATTTTTTGTGTATTACGTAGAATCTTTTTAGATCCTCGTAATTCAGAATCCTCCAGGATCTCTGTTGCACATCTTCTTTAAGGTGCTGCATTTGAAACGTTGTGTGTACAATTGTTTCAGTTTCAGAATTTTCCATCGAAAATTGTGCCTCGGCACTAACACCTACAATATGAAATTTGTTAATACTAATAAGGAGAGGTATTACAAATAATTTGTTAATACTAATTAATATTAAGTTGTTACAGAAGTTGCTAATTTCATGTTTGGAAGTGGTACCACAGCATGTGGGATTAGCACCCTGGGTCTCCATTGCCAGCATTTTTCGTCGTCTCCAGGGCCAGCCCTAGGCCTGGGACAATGATCGCCCAGGGCCCACGGAGTAGGAGGGCCCAAATATATATATATATATATATATATATATATATATATATATATATATATATATATGCAAATGACCTCTAGCCTAGTGGTTAGGAGAGATGCATGCGACCAAAGTGGTCGGGAGTTCGAGCCTCAGTGGAGGCGAGTTCGCCACAAGTACCCATTGCTTCAATATATATATATATATATATATATATATATATATATATATATATATATATATATATATATATATGCAAATGACCTCTAGCCTAGTGGTTAGGAGAGATGCATGCGACCAAGGTGGTCGGAAGTTCGAGCCTCAGTGGAGGCGAGTTCGCCACAAGTACCCATTGCTTCAATATATATATATATATATATATATATATATATATATATATATATATATATATATATATATATATATAATCGTGTATCTAAAATAGAACCAGTATGTACCGTGGTCATTTTTTAACACAAAACAATTGTGTATAGTGGTTATTATGTTAGACTTGCACATTAGAGTTCTTATGTTCAATTCTTGATGGCAACATTTTTTTTTGTTTACTTTATTTCAGTTTTTAAATTTCTTATATATATATATATATATATATATATATAAATATATATATATATATATATATATTTATATATATATATATATATATATATATTTGGAACTAGAACTTTATTGATGTATCAGGCGCAAAATGCCGAAGCCTATACAAGTAAGCGCTTCATGCGTGAAAAAAAAACAGACAACAAAAAGAGGCTAGAAGCTAAAAACCGCTATATATATATATATATATATATATATATATATATATATATATATATATATATAGGCCCATTTTGAAAGTTTTCCTAGGGCTCCCACAAACTCAGGGACGTCCCTGATCTCTCCATTGCCGTTGTCTCTTTCACTCGTCGAGGACCGCAACTCGTCGTCCACCACAGGTTCTCCTTGATAGTGATGGCAACATTTTTTTAGTTTACTTTTATTTCAGTTTTTAAATTTCTTTTACATTATATAAACATATGGGCCCATTTTGAAAGTTTGTCTAGGGCTCCCATAAACTCACGGTCGGCCCTGATCTCTCCATTGTCGCTGTCTCTTTCACTCGTCGAGGATCATAACTCGTCGTCCACCACAGGTTCTCCTTGACAGCTGATCCTTCTCCTTCAAGTTCCAACTTTTGTTCTTCTTCGTCATCACCAAATCACAATCTAACTTGAATAAAAGAGCTACCCGCTTCCGCCCATATCCTTAAAGAAACTCGGATGTGGACAGCCCACAAATTTGAAGGAGAAATTAGATGACATAACTCAAAAAATTTAAGTACTCCACCTCCTGTTAGCACTTTCCAATATAACCAAACAAAGGATTTGTTATTCCTAGTTGTATATGCAAGAATAGTCTCACTTTTTATCTGAGTTTCATCATACCAAACATCACCTTAGTGCAATATCTTATTTTTATTTGAAATTGTGTTGGCTCCGTCCAATTTTTGGCTCAATAGTAGGGTTCATCTTTGACTCGGTTCGAGTCTTGATTAGCAAGTTGTAATTTAACTTATCAAATATTCATTTTGTCATCAATCACATCTAGTTCAAGTGGCTGAGGTGTGAGACATCCTCCCAATATGCCTGAATTCGAGTTAGGGGAGTGTATTATTCTTTTATTTAATAAATAACATGAGTGGAGCAACAGTGACGAGCCTCTGGGTTAGGTGCAGGCCTACTTCAGGCTATGATTGAGAGCATTGTATCAAGTCCCAAGCATATACTCATTATGTTGGTATTTTTCATGAACTTAAATACGTAAATGTATTATAATTTTGTTAGTTGGATTGGGGCCCTATGGGCCGTAGGATTTGGGCTTGGAAGAGAGTCTTACTTAATCGGTCTAGATTGGTTGGTTTATTATCATCGTCGCTTTTTCAGAAGTAGATAAAAAGAAGCGCAAAAGATTTGAATTTTACTGTAAAAGAATGAATGTCCAAATTGTATTACAATCATGTGGTATATGAAAAAGTAAATAAAAAAAGCGCAAAAGACTTGAGTTTTACTGTAAATGAATAAATTTCCAAATTGTATTATAATTGCTTGGTATGTGAATACAATTCGAGGAACCCATGTTTACACATTTTTGTTTGGTTTTGTATTATGTGATGGTGGAGATCTTGCAGGTCGATGTGTACCGATCCTCTCTATTGACCGTCTGACACCGACTCTACTGCTCGGTTGCAAAGGCACAAGAAAACTCGAGTTCAATGCAAACTGAAGAAGCTCTCTCTCTCTCTCTCTCTCTAGGTATAATAGAATTCATTTTGGTCAAATACTCGTTTGTACGTGTCTCTCTTGCAAATAAGACATGCATGGGCTATTTATAGGCTTAAAGGAAAATATTTGGCTTCTTTACAGAAATTACAGGATATCTGCAAAGAGGAATTTTTGTTGAGCTGGGCAGCCATGTTGGCTGATATATGGCAACTTGGGAGTTGTCGCTTGCTGGAGTGGCTTCCTCAAAAGGAGAGCATTTTCTTCAATTTTGAGGAGCATTATGTGGCTGCTAGAGTTGTTAGTTACATAAAAATGTGTTATAGAGATGTCATAGTATTAATTGTGTGTGAGGTGGGCTTTTTGACAAAGTAAGCATAATTCAGAGAGTTTGAAATTTTGGCAAGCTTGAAAATTTTAGCGAGGTTGGGTCTATGTGAGAACCTTTCAACGACCTTCCCATTTCTATGAAGAAGGGGAAATTTTATGACAGGTGGACAGTCTATTTAAATGGCGGTTGGACGAGTCGTGGCTGTAACCCCTCTTCCCGAAATTTTGAAATATATATTATTTATTTGATTTAAATAGTAATTTTCAAAATTTTATAAATATTTTAATTAAATAGTTATTATGATAGGTTGCCTTAGTCATGGTTAAGTTTTGGAGTGCAAGATGATCGAAAAATTTGGTACGGAAAGAGTCGCGTGCCTTGACTAGTGTATTAGCCATGCTAGGAAAGGCCTGGCCATAGGTGTGACCCATCTAAAAAAAATTCAAAGTTGCGACTTGATCCCTATAAAAAATTTAATTAGTTATTTACTACTATTATGACTTTTAGAAAATTTGGTTGTACCAAACTAGCCCGGACTGGATTCGAACTAAGTCCGAGCCCATGTAGTCGGGTAGTGCGTCTGGACGCCCATGTAGATATATTTTATGTATATGCATATATTTTGTATTTATTTTAAGGATTAACAAATATTTTCAAAATATTGTTACACGTATAATATAAGTATTATTAATATTTTATATTACTTTTAGAATGTTTGTACGATTTTTGGTGGGCCTATTAAAGTAGAGGTTGAATGTGTCACCCAATGATGTACTTATTATTAGCTTATTGTATTTGGTTATCATCATTATATTATTGTTGATACTATAGTTATTATGATCAACAGAATTGTGTGATCACAAATATATATAATTCCAAAACTTAACCATGACTAAGGCCGCCATTGGAATTAGTTATTATATATACTTTTCCTATAGTTATTAGCTTATTAATTATTATAATTCCAAAACATAATAACTATAGTATCAACAATAAGCTAATAACTAGAATTCCACATAAACAAGAATGACGACTTTTAGAATGTTTGAAATTATATATACTTTTCCTATAGTTATTATTGTTGACTTAAATAGTTATTATGATAGGCGCCATTGGCGCTGGCGCGTCCTCGAACGCACGCCACCAGCGCTGGCACGTCCCATCTGTCTTCCGTGCAAACCCACCACGTGCCATAGGTATTGTCGCTTCGTTACCCATAATGCAATTACACTAAACTCCTTACTTTTTTTTTATAAATTAAGGAAAATTCTTTACTCTAGATGAAAATTTCTGTAGTTATTATAAATGTATCTTATTATGAACTATTTGTGTGCTTAGGAAACAGGTAATATTATTTGTATGTACATATTTGGTATATAAAGATCCTACACTAGTAAATGTGTTATTAAGATTTTATTAGTTTTTAGTATTTACACACACACACACACACACACACACACACACACACACACACATATATATATATATATATATATATATATATATATATATTTATATTGTTATATAAAAAGAAAACAAAATATATTTTCTTTTCACATGTATTCATAAGAACATCAGCTTCGGTTTCCCGAGCGTACAGGCGCAGAACTCCTCCGCCGACTTGGATTTGAACTCGACCAAATATTGGTCAAATCTTCACCAGAAAGGATCAAATTTTATTCCTTTAAACCCCAAACCTAATCTCTATGAGATTACTTCGAACCTTATTCAAATCAAGCAACAAATTTCAGCCTTACCGGATTAAAAAGGGGAATAAAACCTATTGTTCTTCGAAATCCTGAGCCCCAAACAACCTAATCTGCTCCACAGAACATCCTACATTTTTTCCAAACCATGGTGCACAGCTCCAACCGCCTGTACTGCCTTTACGCTGCCTCGATCCGTCGACGATCACTGAAACTTTCGATAACATGGAGCACTCTGTTCCCAGCCGCAGTTGTCACAACCCGCACCCTGTTTAGGGGCACGAGTACGTGGATATGTCCAGCCTATGTCACAGTGTCGACGGTAGAATACTGTATAGGTCGTCTATAAAATCTAACATCAAAAATATTTATAAACCTGTCATCTCCGCACGGAGGAATATATATAACTCAATCACATGACATCTAGGGAAGATAAGCACGATGTGATAAAGGTATGATAGAAATAGGAAAGCTGAAAATAGATGCAAGTCACAAAGTCACAACCAGAAGTTCAGAGTTTAAAATATTATACGATCCTAAAAATATATACTACAACCCAAAATAATAAGGTGGAACACAGTCTAGTCAAACCTACTAGTCTAAGATCCCTACCGGTGGTGCGTCCTCTAAAGGCACCGGCTCCACTGAATCCAAATGGTAAACTGCGTTTACGCCAAATCCCTAGAAGGTCGGGCAGTCTGCATCTGAATCCTCTAAAAAACACAACGAAGTTATCCTGTCAGGATATGAGCACGTACAAACGCTAACAGCAGTTCCATGTAAATTGATAAATTCTATAAGAGACAGTTATAATAAATACAAGATGAAATATCAAGACTGGAATATAAACAGAATATGTAAATCTGGATATTATGTCAGGGTATAAAATACTAGAATGTAGAGCAGTACAGTAATAACTGATGTATAATGTAAACATAAACGGTGCCTTGAGATATTAGAGCGTTATGTGATCGGCTTGGGACACATGATCAGGCTCTTCCATTTGACCGTCTATGAGTCAGGAAATATAAGAAAGCAAGATTAGGCCGACCACAATGGAAAGCTATGAGGCAAGTAGTAACACATGTCAGGCTTTACCCTACGTGAGGCGAGGGTAAAGCTATGATACAAGTCGTAACAGAAATACAAGAGGGGTATTGATCACATAACCTCTAATAACTCCCCATCCCCGAGTAGTATAATAGATTCAACCATGACACGTCATGACACGGGATTTAAAGAGCAGGGGGCCAGCTCACTCTCAAATTGGTGTCTATACAAGAACAGGAAACAAGATCGAACATTGTACTCATATACTAGGTAAACCAGGAATAATATCTCATGACGAGATCCAACGTATACTAGTCCGTGTACTATCGTATCGGGAATCAAGTAAAATACTACAATTGAATCAGATATAGCAGATATCAAGATAATAAAAACTATCAGAGAATGTACTCGCCTGCGATCCTGAGCAGTCAATAGGAATCGAGGCTCAGAGGATAGTTACAGACCTAAATATGAGATATACAAGAGTTAATTAGGGTTTAATAGCATTTGACATGATTTCTAGTGTATGATATACAAATCTAGGTCAAGCTCAGTCAAACTATATCACACTAGGTCACACTAAGTCAAACTAGGTCACACAAAGTCAAACTAGGTCAAAGGTTAACTTACAGTTGACTTTTGGTCAACTGGTCAACTCCTAGTCCAATCTAGGTCAAACTAGGCTAATGGTTGACTCACAGTTGACTTTTGGTCAACTTCTAGTCCAATCTAGGTCAAACTAGGTTAATGGTTGACTCACAATTGACTTTTGGTCAACTGGTCAACTCTGGTCAAGTTATAGTCGATTTTAGGTCCAATGTTGACTTTTAGTTGACTTTGAGTCAAAACAGTCAACTATGGTCAAAAGGGGTCAACTCTAGCCTAGGTATCATATTCCTAGCATTTACCTACCAAGATACCACATATCTTTGCCCTATTGGTATCTCGATATCAATATCTTGGTTTAGCACAATTACCTTAGCCTAAGATAAACCCTTACCTTAGCTAGGTAAACCCCTTACCTAGGCATCTAGCAACCATCCTAGACTAATAGCTAACTAATACTAGTTATCTATCCTATAACAATGTAACTAATACCAAACGTGTCACGACCCGCATCCACTGTGAGGGTACGAGCACGTAACAACGCCCAGCCTACGCCGCAGTGTCGGCGGTAGAACGCTGTCCTAGGTTACTATCTAAACAACAACTCACGCAATTATATAATGTACTTGTCAAATCTCAACTCCGAACGGAAGACAAGTATAAGATATTGTAACTCAATCACAGTCTAATCACGATAAGATAATCACAGAAGAATTAACTAAGAATAGAAGACAACTACTAAAATAATAACAACTCTCAACAAATCTCAAAAACTACACAAGTCTCAAATCAATACAAAAGTTCGACATGAAAAACAGATGCTAGTCTACTAAACTAAAACCCATCACTCCTGAGTGTCGGGGCCAAAGGTAGCTAACCCGTCTCCTGGTCCATAATATGTAGGGCATGTGTCCTCAGGACAATCATCTGTAAAATTTTTAACAGGTCCAATCAGGACAGGAACGAGCACAATCTCATCTAGAAAACCCAAGTAAATGACAGAGAACTATACAACAGTTATAGACAGTTGTATCGATAAAAATGGCAGTTTATATTCAGGTGATGGTAAGAAAGACAGATAAAGTACAAGGAAAGTAAATAACTAAACAAGAGAAGAATCATAGCAATGAAGACTGTAAAAATAGAACTAGCTGAACCAGAGTAATATGATATAAAGTCCAGGCAGCAATGTAGACAAATGTAACTCCAATATAAGTCCAGTACAAGATTAATCTAATACAAGATGAATCCAGTAAGGGACGATTCCAGTTATAGTGATCAACGATTCCAGGGTGAGTCCAGCCTATACTATAACAGTGTGTTTTAAAATACCGAGATCGACATGTAAACGGTTGTAGGTAATACGGCACATCATACACCTGGCCGGGTGTGAGATGGCTATCATTCCAGTAGATTCCAGTAGATTCTAGTTGGAAGATTCCAGATTGGGGTATGTCTACATGTCTTACTCAAGTATTTCCCCTCCCAGCAAGTGAATCCAGAAATCCGACACAATGATTCAAGATGAGTCCAGCCAAAATATAATAATACCAGTAAATGATTCCAGTAAATGATTCCAGTAGGTGATTCCAGTAATAGAAGCCAGAAATAATGATACCAGTAATAGAGGCCAGAAATAAATGTGTGTCGTATACATGAATCCAGAATATCCATACGTGTTGTAACAGAGAATCGCATACAACTAACTAGAACTGAAGTACAGTAATTGACAAGTAAATGAGAGAACTTATCAGAGAATGTACTCGCCTGATACTCTGAAAAGAGTAGTGTAATGTCAGATGTCTGCACCAGAGTCACAATGTCCTAAATAGAGCAGTACATGTTATAATATGTTTAAAATGAGATAAATGAAGTTTACAATGCAGTCTACAAGATTTCTAGGTCAATCTAGGTCAAAATCAACTCTAAGTCAAACCTGGTCAACTCTCTAGGTCAAACTAGGTCTAAGTCAACTCTAAGTCAAACCTGGTCAACCCAAGTCAATACTCTAGTCAAACCAGGTCAATTGGTCACATCCAGACTAATGTTGACTCTTGGTCAACTCCAGTCAACCTGGACTAGTCAAACTAAGTCAACTAGGTCAAACTTAGTCCAATCAAGTCTCACTAGGCCTAACCCAACCTACACTAGCAATCTAGCACAAGTACAAGCCAAACTAGGCTATCAAGCCAACCACACATTCATATAATACCTCACACACACATATATACATATATCTTATATACATATAGGAACCCTCAATACCTATCCATATATATGAACCTACATCAAGCTAATCAACCTAACATATACATACCTATATAATATTCTAATCTACTATAAGCTATATGTATATATCTATACACATACTCATTCAAGTTGTATGAATGCCAACCTAACCCAAGTCTCCTCTTTCCATCTCATAAAACCTCACCTAAACTCCTTCTCTACTACTCACAAATACCTTTCCTATACCAACTAAACCACTAGTCATACAAGGGCTAAATTATCAATGGATGAGGCTGAATAAAGAGCAAGGCCAATGAATTGATACCAAGGTAATGGCATTCACATTAGTCTATAAGATATCCCTTAATCTAAACACTGACACAAAGTACCACACAAAGGCTAACACCTATAGGCTTACACACACACAACATATGCTGATTTTTGGCCTGGGTTGGGGGCTAACACATAGGCAATATAAAGCTAAACAGGGCTGAATTTGTACTGTCCTATTGGACTGATACCTGGGGGCTAATAGGGCTGGTAGGGGACTTGTTGGACTGATACAAGGATAACATGTACAGGAACTTATGTGAAAATATGGGGGCTAGACATCTAGGTGATTGGCTATTGAAAAAGAGACTGAACACAAACTACAATATAAATTAACATGTAAAGAGACTGCTATACACATGAACAAGGACAGAACAATAACATATGAAAGAATCCTATGTTTCAAAGGACTGCACCATCTAAAACTGAGACAGAAGCATAAGATTTAAGGACTCCCCTCTAGCACACAAACAGCACATGGTGATACACACTCTTGCTTACTCTCACACTCCTGACCTGGGTGTACAGGGAGACAACCTGTCCTCTCAACCTTCACAATGAATATTAAGCCCCCCTCTCCCTATATGATCTGCTACTAAAGACCATCTATTTACAAACTGATACCAACACTCAACCTATTTTTCCCCCTCAGCCTTAGGATTCATGAACTGTACAGTTCATATGAACTGATATGCAGTTCAGAAAATGGACTAAGACATAAATGCCATTCCCTCCCTTAATTCTGATACGGCAATACAAACATATACACTATACCTATATATGCATAGCAACATGTAGAAAAGGGGGGGTCTATGTATGTGCAACAAGTGTCAAGATGTGAATAATATGTGTGTGGCTGTGTGTGTGAGTATACATGAGTCTAGGCATCGTATCCGTGTCCAAACAAGTCCCTAGACGTGTCCAAAGGGGGGTTTCAACAGAGGGTGTAACCCAGTGTCAGGGGACTGTGCTTAGGGGTCTCGAGCACATGTGTTCAGCCCCCTAGGACTCAAGTGTTCAGCCATTTAGGTTGTGCAGGTGTATTATCAGGTCGACCAAGTGTCAGGGTGCGTGTGTGTCCCACTAGGATGTGTCAGGATCGTGTCATGTGTCTACGAAGTGTCGGTTCAAAAACTGGGTTCTCAGGAAATTTAATTCACAGTCCATTTCAAAGTTCAAATTCTATTTCTAAGTACAAAAACCCAATCTAACATGAAATACCCAACTAGCAGCATCCATTACACATGTAGAAATCAATTTAGTGATTCAAAACAACATCTAAAACAGATTAAAAAGGAAATCAATTCAGAAATTTCGATTTAAAAACATAGTATCAGTGAATAGTGTAAACAACCTTAAATTCGAAAAGAAACCCAATAAATCAACAAGTAAGGTGTGCAGTGGGTAGGAATACATTACACATGTCGTGGAGGATGTGTTCGTGTCCAAGAAACTGGACACGAACGTGTCCAAACAATACTAACACAGCAAATGACACAGTTCAGAAAAATCCTTGCGCTGAGGTACAGAGTGAGCTAGGACATGACACGTTGCACGACACAAGTCGTGGTCATGCCCACGTGTCCACCTAGACTAGGGAGACGTGTCCAAGTGTCTGCACGAACCCCAAGATGTGTCGTGTCCTAGTTTCGAAGCCGTATCAGTGGCTCAAAATCGCGTGTGTACGTGTGAGGGCATTTCGATGCGAGCTCGAGAACTTCCTCGACTCGCAACCAAGTGCCACAAAACTTGGTGAGGGTCTATTCAGACATGGGACCCATCACCTCACCAAATTCCACGTGTCCTAGTGAAGTATCGTGTCCTATGCCAGCCCCGAAATGAAGGGGACGCGTACAGCGTGCACGAGCAGGCACGAGACAGTGCAGCCTCGTTTTCTTCGTGCACAGACAACGAGAACCCACGAAATTTTGTGGGGGTCCTGTCAGTCAGTGCCCGTACCCACACACCAATTTTCGTGGTGTCTCGTGTCGTGTCGTGTCCGCAAAGGCACTCGAACAGCAGGACAGCCGCACGGGCCTGTACGCAGTGTCGTACACGACTTGCGTGTCCATTTTGGACATGAAATGCGCACAAAAACCAACTCAGTCCTCAACATAATTAATGCACACATCAAGAGCTTCAAAGTCATGTAATTAGTTTAGCAAAAATCAAAATTAAAAACCTTAGAGGCATTTCATCGAACACCTAACATACACTACGACACGTGTCCGATACGGACACCAAACGGACACGAAATTCACCCAAATTTCAGGGACACCTAGGGGACTCCTAGATCTAGACCTACATGCCAAGAAAACCGAAATTTAAATCAATTTAAAGAGTTTTACCTATAGGTGCAAATTGCAAGAAAAGGCTCCAAATGGGGGGTGTTCCTTTTGATGGCCAAATGCTCCAAATGAGCCCAAAGCTGAGATTAACCTCCAGAATTATAAAATATATAGAAATTAGAACCTATTGCAAAAGACTAGGATTAAAAAGGAATTAAAATGGTTTTATGGGGATTTTTGGAAGGGGGACAATACCTTTTCTTTTCTTCAAGTGTTGGAATGATAAAAAGAGGCAAGCCCTAAAGAATAAGTGTTTAAATAGGGTGGGGATCCCTATGTGGCTGGTTATTTAGGGTTTGGTTAGGGTTAGGGCTTCTAGTTATGGGCCATGGGCCAAGTCATAAGTCATTAAGTCATAAAATCATAAGTCATTTCATTAAACCATAAATCATGAAATGATTTCACTCAAACTAATCCCCCTATTCCAAAATTAGTCTCTAATGACTAAAAGTAGGTTAACCTAAGTTAGACTAGGGTTACCATAGCTAGGGTTAGGTTCTAGGCTAGTCCACTAGGTCTCAACAAGTCAAAGTTAAACTAGAATCACCAATTCATTAAATTAATTAAAAAATTCAAATAAGCCAAAATGATCAAATTACTCCTAGGCTAAAAATGATAATTAAATCATCCTAATGACATGGTTAGGCTCTAGGTCATGCAGTCACTAGGGTTTCACTGACAGCACATCAAAATCACAAGTCATGACTCAAAGCAGTTTTTAAATAGTTTAAAATTATTAAAAATCACCAAAAATCATAATGTGAATTAAATATTAATAAATAATAATTATAATTACAAAATTTCAAAAATACCCTCATATGGAAAACTGGGTGTTATAATCCTACCCACCTTATAAAAATTTTATCCTCAAAATTAAGATGATCGCACCCTTCCTAGGTCAAACCCCAAATCAATCAAGGTCGAAGCAACACAATCCTACTGATCATGATTCCACAGTCTCGAACAGGGTAGCTACACTATCTAGCAATCACAAGAAATATTCTGGCAGGTACTAAAGGAAATCACACATGAAAGTGGGGAGGAAGAATAAGAAGGACAAACCTGCTAACCCATCACCTGCAGCGTCGGTCTCCTCGACCGCCATCGCAAAAGCTCTACCCCTCTGGTGCTGAGCTACAGGTGGCCTAGCTCCCTCAAAAGGAGGTGCAAAGGGACAGTCTACCATCCTATATGAAACTGGTAAAGACATCTAGGAATGAATTATGAAGGATTACCATTCGGATGATCAAATCGAAAGTTTAAGACACGAGTGTCAATAGCATTGAAATCCAATAACACAGTATATAAAAGAGGATTTAGTCCTGGCACGATCTAAGTTGATCAATTTCAGGATATATCGAAGTTTGGGCAAGATGGAGAACGAGGCCATTGAAGTCTGAGCACGAGTATCCAAGATTCGATATCCATGTCACAATTGAATTAATTCAATTGAATAAGATCCCAAACACTGGATGATAAGGAGGATGTCCCGGTCGACTGGTCATGATCAAGGAATTAGAATTTAAGGGATGATGCAAGGATATAGTGTCACGACCCGCACCCAGTATAGGGGCACGAGAAGTGGTTACGTCCAGCCTACGCCGCAGTGTCGACGGTAGTAAGCTGTCCTAGGTTGCTAACTAATCTTATGCAGTGAATATAAAAAGTACTTGTCCAGATATCAGCTCCAAATGGAGGGCAAGTAAAAGGGTATGATCTACTCAAACACAGTCTAAGCACGAAAAGATAACACAGAAGTTATACCTAAGGAATTAAAGACAACAACAACTAACTGCTAAATAATACTCCAATATCTCAAACCAACTTAATACAGACTCAATATCTTAACTTTAATACAACAAGCCAAAACATGAAAGCTAAAGTAGCCTACTAGCTAATCTCCTGAATCACTCCTGAGAGTCGGAACCAAAGGTAGCTAATCCCTCGCCAGGTCCATGGTAAGCAGGGCATGTGTCCACAGGATTATCATCTGTAATATTTTCAACAGGTCCAATCAGGACGGGAACGAGCACAACTCATCAAAAAAAACCCAAGTAAATGACAAAGAACTATAAAGCAGTTATAGACAGTTTTATTGATGAGCATGGCAGTTCTATGCAGGTAATGATAGCACAGAGACACAGTAAGATACAAGAAAAGAAAGATAACTAAAACAAGAGAAGAATCATGGCAATGAAGACTGTAATAAAAGCTAACTGAACTAGAATATCATGTGTGAGTCCAGACAGTACGATATAAGTCTAATATAATTCCAGTGTGAGTCCAGTCCATATAATCTGATACCAGATAATTTCCAGTACAAGATGAGTCCAACAGTGATCAATGAAACTAGGGTGAGTCCAACTATGATCTAACAGTGTGTTTTAAAATATCAAGGTCGACATGCAAACGGCTGTAGGTATCAGGCACATCTCTCACTGATCGGGCAAGAGATGGCTATGCTTCCGGTAGATTCCAGTAGGAGATTCCGGATTTGGGGTATGTCTACATGTCTTACTCAATATTTCCCCGCCCAGCAAGTGAATCCAGTACAAGACACAAAAATCGAGATGAGTCCGGCCAAATGATGATTCCAGAAATGATTCCGGATTTGATTCCAGTGATTCCAGTAATAGAGATCAGTAAGTAAGGTATGTGTCGCATACATGAATCCAGAAATATCCATACGTGTTGATACAGAGAATCACATAGAACTAACTAGAACTGAAATACAGTAATCAACAAATAAATGAGAGAATTATCAGAGAATGTACTCGCCTGTTACTCTGGAAAGAGTAGTGTAATATCAGATGTCTGTACCAGGGTCACAATGTCCTAAAATAGAGCAATACAGTTATGACATATCCAAAATGAAGGTAAATGAAATCTACAATGCAATCTATATGAATTCTAAGCCAATCTAGGTCAAAGTCAAACTTGGTCAACACTACAGTCAAACTAAGTCAAATCAAGTCATACTAGGTTACAAGAAGTTAAACTAAGTCATACAAGGTCAAACAAGGTTAAACAAGTCTAATCTAGGTTAAAGTCAACTCCTGGTCAACACTCTAATCAAACTAGTCAAATACTAGTCAACATGATCAATCTGGGTCAAGTCTAAGTCAAACTTAGACCAACTAAGGTATTGGTCAAACAAAGACTAGTCAGTCAGGTAATTAGGTTAATCTTGACTAATGGTCAACATCCAGTCAAACTCTATAAGGCTAACTCACAACCAAACATAGGCTAACCTGTCTTAGGATACCTAAGATACTATACTACAATTACCTATACAAAGTATACCACACATAAATACATATAGTACAATACCAACCCTAATCCTATAATCAAGCTAATCCCATTTTCCAACTCAAGTCATGACTCAACTCTAAGTATCTCACTTAACCCCATACATATCTTAATCTACATGTAACTACCCATATAACCCAAGTCACACAGATACCCTTATATACTTAGGGCACTCACATATAGGTCAAATTCAAATAGCTAGCTAATAGTCTAGGGTTTACTCAATCTTAGTCAACTAGTCCCTTCTATACCCATCCAAGTCCATTCTAGGTCAAGGTTGACCTATAGTTGACTTTGGTCAACAATGGTCAACAAGGGCCAACCACCTAGTCAAACTAGGTCTACTAAGCCTATTGGTCAATTCTAACTTACTACTAACCATAGGCTAGTAATCCTAGGGCACTACTACATATATATAGGTATCTTAGATATATACTCATATCTATACAATATATATTTACATAGGCCATCTCATATATATACATATCTAATATATAGTCAACTATATATATATAACACCATAATCTATATTTATATATATATATATATATATATATATATATATATATATATCCCATTCACATATATATAATACCCTTATATATATATAACATATATATATATATCACTATATAACATATATATATATACACATACATAACATATATACATATATAGGTAGAGAGAGAGAGAGAGAGGGAAAGAGAGAGAGAGCTGGACAGTGAAAGAGAGAGAAGGGACACACACACAGGAATGGGGGGGGGGGGTTCAGTTTCCTGGAACAGAAAACCAGTCCCAAACACACACACACACAGGAACATATATACATATATGTATATATATACACAACTCCCTATACACTCAACCAAATACCCCCAAATTCCTCCCACATACTCATATACATATATACTACATATACACATACTAAAAATACACATATACATGTATAAATCATATTAAATTAAGGTTTGAAATTCATTTTTGCCAAAAACTGGAAAATCCTAAAATCAGGAAATAGGGACTGTTGACTCGATACTAGGTAAACCAAAATACATACACGAAACCGAGCTAAGGCTCGAATATCTAGGTTGGTAACTAAGGCCCCATACATATACTAGTGTCCTAGGTGCCTGACACGACACCACGACACAGTTTCACGTGTCCAATCTCACTAAAACATCACACGGGTAAATACAGTGCACACACTCACAAATACAGTGTCGTGCACGCGTTCCCCGAGTTCGTACACACGACACGACACGACACAGACCACGTGGTCGTGTCCAAGTGTCAACCTAGACTAGGGCTAGGGTTAGGACACCCTGCCACGTGTCCACGACTCGTGTGCAAGACACGGGACACGCGTGTCAGTGCTCAAAGTGACAGCCGACTGTGCAGTGCACAGATCAGTACACGCGCTCGTGCGTGTCTGACACGACACGTGGGGCTCTGAAATTTGGGGAGCCCCGTGTCAGTGTCGGCCCCTTGCTACACGTCAAATTTGGCGTGTCGAGGAGCCGTGTCCGTGTCGTAATCGAGCCCGAGCAGCCGGGGAGAACACGGGCACGATGCAGTGTCTCGTGCAGGCGTGCCACAGTCTCGTGTGCATGACACACGACACGTGACACGTCATGATCGTGTCTATGGGAAGAGGGGGACTAGGGCTAGGTGTCTAGGTGTCTGCATGACCCTCATGTCGTGTCGTATCCTAGTTTTATAGCCGTGTCAGAGACTAAAAATTTACTATACTGTGCAGTGTGCAGCGTGTTCGTGTCCAATTTGGACACGGACACGATACGATTTTATGCTCAGTCAAGTTGGTATGTGTCCCACATGTTTAGGGCTACCCAAAAATATAATTTGTTTTACAAAAACACAACATTAAATCCTAAGTGGCATTTCACCAAACACTGCAATTAAGACACAGATACGTGTCCGATACGGACACCAAATCGAACCTACTTCCTACCAAACTTGACCTACAGTTCCATGGTACCTAGATGCATGCAACTATGAAGAGAAAACACAATATTAATGGGTTTTAGGGCATGTTACCTATGAGTGCAAAATCCTCAAATATAGGCCTATTTGAATGAAATCCTTCTTCGACTCCCAATGTCCAAAGCTTCACAAATCCTTGCTAGCAAGCCACAATTGGTATCCTCTAGTGTAGGGGAGTCTAATGCAAGAAACTGGGTTCAATTTGGAGCTAAATTGGTTAAGTGGTGAGGGTGTGAAAGTAGAAGGAAAACTAGGTTTTTGTGAAATGAAAAATAGCATGAATGAAGAGGGGGGTGTTTATATGGAAGGGGGGGTGTGGCTGCCATGGGGGGGTAGGGTAGATATTTAGGGCTTCTTTCCACCTTGCTAACTTAGCTTCTAAGTCTTGGACCAAGTAGATATTTCTAGGTTTTATGAAAAATATCTATAAAGCAAATATCTAAGATATTTCAATCCTAAGATATTTACAACATAAAGTAAATACCTACACTTAGTCTTCTAGGTTAGTTGCTAATCTCTAGGTTAGGGTAAACTAGGTTAGGGCTAACATGACACTAATCCACTAATTAAATAATAATAAAAACACATAAATCCAAATAATTCCAAATAAATTCTAATAAATTACCAAAATACCCTTTAGGCTAAAAAGCCCTAATTTGATGTTCTAAACCTATGGCTAGGCTCACATGATCATGGTTAGTTTCTAGGTTATAAAATCTCTAGGGTTTACACTAGGGTTACACTAGTAAAATCACAAAGTCATAAGCCATGACTTAGAAAATAATTTTAAATTAACTAAAATCACCAAAAATCATATCATGACTAAAACACCATTAATAAATAATAAAAATAATAATTTTTCAAAAATACCCCAATTTCAGAAAACTGGGTCTTACATATAGAAATAAGTCAATTTCTTCTTTTGGATAGGGAAACTAAACATGATACCTTGGGTTGATCTATCAAGTACAGTGCCTTTTCTATCTGAAATATGTAAAAGGCAAACAATAATGAGTTCAAAGGCGATGTTATTAAGTACAATACGTGGTTCATAGGCGATAGAAATAATTCAAAAGAGAATTGCCAAAGCTGTCGTGGATGAGACTCTAGGGCAAATTTAACTATGTCTCCCTCCATGTAGAATAATATATGAGAAGCAAACAAAAGTACAATAGGTTGATCAGACCATCATGCACCGGTTCTGATTAGACAATATGTTAGTGGGTGCCAGCCCCCAATAAAATATGTCATGATCAAGCTCGAATAAGATAAGCTTGTAAAACTGGTGCTAAATTATCAACATAAGATAGAAAAAATATAAGTAAGGACAACGATGAAGAAATAAGATTCTTAAGGGTCATCCCAGGAATCTTCTCAAGTAGTCCTAACTGTGATTGAGTACCTCTCCGTCAAGCCTATCCCTCAATCCTATCGCAGGCTCGCAGCAGTACAACTAAGTCGCCGTACTACCACGATATCGCACTAATGCGACTCTCGACAAATCTCAAAAACTACACAAGTCTCAAATCAATACAAAAGTTCGACATGAAAAACAAATGCTAGTCTACTAAACTAAAACCCATCACTCCTGAGTGTCGGGGCCAAAGGTAGCTAACCCGTCTCCTGGTCCGTAATATGTAGGGCATATGTCCTCAGGGCAATCATCTGTAAAATTTTCAACAGGTCCAGTCAGGACAGGAACGAGCACAATCTTATCTAGAAAACCCAAGTAAATGACAGAGAACTATACAGCAGTTATAGACAGTTGTATCGATGAAAATGGCAGTTTATATTCAGGTGATGGTAAGAAAGACAGATAAAGTGCAAAGAAAGTAAATAACTAAACAATAGAAGAATCATAGCAATAAAGACTGTAAAAATAGAACTAGCTGAACCAGAGTAATATGATATAAAGTCCAGGTAGCAATGTAAACAAGTGTAACTCCAATGTAAGTCCAGTACAAGATTAATCTAATACAAGATGAATCCAGTAAGGGACGATTCCAGTTATAGTGATCAACGATTCCAGGGTGAGTCCAGCCTATACTATAACAGTGTATTTTAAAATACCGAGATCGACATGTAAACGGCTGTACGGTACATCACACACCTGGCCGGGTGTGAGATGGCTATCATTCCAGTAGATTCCAGTTGGAAGATTCCAGATTGGGGTATGTCTACATGTCTTACTCAAGTATTTCCCCTTCCAGCAAGTGAATCCAAAAATCCGACATAATGATTCAAGATGAGTCCAGCAAAAATATAATGATACCAGTAAATGATTTCAGTAAATGATTCCAATAGGTGATTCCAGTAATAGAAGCCAGAAATAATGATACCAGTAATAGAGGCCAGAAATAAATGTGTCGTATACATGACAGAATATCCATACGTATTGTAACAGAGAATCGTATACAACTAACTAGAACTGAAGTACAGTAATTGACAAGTAAATGAGAGAACTTATCAGAGAATGTACTCGTCTGATACTCTGAAAAGAGTAGTGTAATGTCAGATGTCTGCACCAGAGTCACAATGTCCTAAATAGAGTAGTACAGGTTATAATATATTTAAAATGAGGTAAATGAAGTTTATAATACAGTCTACATGATTTCTAGGTCAATCTAGGTCAAAGTCAACTCTAAGTCAAACCTGGTCAACTCTCTAGGTCAAACTAGGTCTAAGTCAACTCTAAGTCAAACCTGGTCAACCCAAGTCAATACTTTAGTCAAACCAGGTCAATTGGTCACATCCAGACTAATGTTGACTCTTGGTCAACTCCAGTCAACCTGGACTAGTCAAACTAAGTCAACTAGGTCAAACTTAGTCTAATCAAGTCTCACTAGGCCTAACCCAACCTACACTAGCAATCTAGCACAAGTACAAGCCAAACTAGGCTATCAAGCCAACCACACATTCATATAATACCTCACACACACATATATACATATATCTTATATACATATAGGAACCCTCAATACCTATCCATATATATGAACCTACATCAAGCTAATCAACCTAACATATATATACCTATATAATATTCTAATCTACTATAAGCTATATGTATATATATCTATATACATACTCATTCAAGTTGTATGAATGCCAACCTAACCCAAGTCTCCTCTTCCCATCTCATAGAACCTCACCTAAACTCCTTCTCTACCACTCACAAATACCTTTCCTATACCAACTGAACTACTAGTCATACAAGGGCTAAATTATCAATGGATGAGGCTGAATAAAGAGCAAGGCCAATGAATTGATACCAAGGTAATGGCATTCACATTAGTCTATAAGATATCCCTTAATCTGAATACTGACACAAAGTGCCACACAAAGGCTAACACCTATAGGCTCACACACACACACACAACATAGGCTGATTTTTGGCCTGGGTTGGGGGCTAACACATAGGCAATGTAGGGCTAAACAGGGCTGAATGTGTATTGTCCTATTGGACTAATACCTGGGGGCTAATAGGGCGGATAGGGGACTTATTGGACTGATACAAGGATAACATGTATAGGAACTTATGTGAAAATATGGAGGCTAGACATCTAGGTGATTGACTATTGAAAAAGAGACTGAACACAAAATATAATATAAATTAACATGTAAAGAGACTGCTATACACATGAACAAGGACAGAACAATAACATGTGAAAGAATCCTATGTTTCAAAGGACTGCACCATCTAAAACTGAGACAAAAGCATAAGATTTAAGGACTCCCCTCTAGCACACAAATAGCACATGGTGATACACACTCTTGCTTACTCTCACACTCCTGACCTGGGTGTATAGGGAGACAACCTGTCCCCTCAACCTTCACAATGAATATTAAGCCTCCCTCTCCCTATATGCTCTGCTACTAAAGACCATCTATTTACAAACTGATACCAACACTCAACCTATTTTTCCCCCTCAGCCTTAGGATTCATGAACTGTACAGTTCATATGAATTGATATGTAGTTCAGAAAATGGACTAAGACATAAATGCCATTCCCTCCCTCAATTCTGATATGGCAATACAAACATATACAATATACCTATATATGCATAGCAATATGTAGAAAATGGGGGGTCTATATATGTGCAACAAGTGTCAAGATGTGAACAATAAGTATGTGGCTGTGTGTGTGAGTATACATGAGTCTAGGCATCATATCCGTGTCCAAACAAGTCCCTAGACGTGTCCAAAGGGGGGTTTCAACAGAGGGTGTAACCCAGTGTCAGGGGACTGTGCTTAGGGGTCTCGAGCACATGTGTTCAGCCCCCTAGGACTCAAGTGTTCAGCCATTTAGGTTGTGCAGGTGTATTATCAGGTCGACCAAGTGTCAGGGTGCGTGTGTGTCCCACTAGGATGTGTCAGGATCGTGTCATGTGTCTACGAAGTGTCGGTTCAAAAACTGGGTTCTCAGGAAATTTAATTCACAGTCCATTTCAAAGTTCAAATTCTATTTTTAAGTGCAAAAACCCAATCTAACATGAAATACCCAACTAGCAGCATCCATTACACATGTAGGAATCAATTTAGTGATTCAAAACAACATCTAAAATAGATTAAAAAGGAAATCAATTCAGAAATTTTGATTTAAAAACATGGTATCAGTAAATAGTGTAAACAACCTTAAATTCGAAAAGAAACCCAATAAATCAACAAGTAAGGTATGCAGTGGGTAGGAATACATTACACATGTCGTGGGGGATGTGTTTGTGTCCAGGAAACTGGACACGAACGTGTCCAAACAACACTAACACAGCAAACGACACAGTTCAGAAAAATCCTCGTGCTGAGGTGCAGAGTGAGCTAGGACACGATACGTTGCACGACACAAGTCATGGTCATGCCCACGTGTCCACCTAGACTAGGGGGACGTGTCCAAGTGTCTGCACTGTAAGCCCCTAGATTTCAGAAAATAGTTTTTTATAATTTTCAATAGTATTTATATACTGATACGTATTTTATAGTGTATTTCATATTTTCTTGATTTTCGTAATGCTTTAAAATTTTTTCTAACTTATAAATTTTTCCTTGGCCAGCATACCGCCGATGTACCGGTGTATACCGACGGCATACCGCCCGGACATGTTTTCTATACTTTAGATATTTTCGGTTTTTGATATTTTTGTGAATAGTGTTTCGAATATTTTTATGAATAGTATTTTCGATATTTTGATGAATAGTGTTTAGATATTTTTGTGAATAGTGTAGATGCACCCTATTACCCAATGGATATTTGGTTTTGTTTGAATGGCCATGATTGACTTAGATTTTGACATGGATCACGATCCGACGGCTAAGATTAATTCCCCCTTCTATATATACCCTTTCACTTTCTCTCTCCTCTTCTTTTCATTCTCTTCACTCTCTTTTCATTTCTTCTTCCTTTCTCTTCCCTTGGAGCTTGCCAAGAGCTTGGCCTTGAGGTCTAGAGTGTGGTTTCGTACCCCTCTTGGTGGTGGAGTAGAAGATTAGGCTTGGAGCTTAACCTAGGCAAGTGCATCTAGCTCAAAAGTGACATGACCATACTTTATTTTTATTTTCTATAGAAACTAAAGTTTTATTGGCTTATAATTTGCTTCTTTAAATTGTTAACATGTTTAGTATATAGCACTTTTGGTTTTGATCGACAGTATTGCGTAGATCTGAGTTTCTAGATATGATTTTCGAGTATTTTGAGGTTTTGATCTATCAAATGTTTTGATTTGTGAAAACTAATACTTCCATGTTGTAGGAAATTTAATTCTATTCAATTTTGACTTTTGAAAGTCTGAATTTCGATTTAAAACGAAGTTTTATGGCCGAAACAAGTTTTGAGTTCAAAAATCAACTTTCTGCGACGGTTCGGAAAATCCGTCGGAAATCCGCAGAAATCCGTCGGAAATTCCGAACTTTCACCACAAAACTTGCTGTGACGGAACGAAAAATCCGCCGGTAATCCGCGGTAATCCGCCGGATAATCCGGTTAGGCTGTTTTGAATTTTTTTTACATATTTTAAGTGCTGTAAAAATTCTGGAAAAATTGTATTTAAATACTATGTTAATTTAGCTAATTTATTATAAATTTTTCAGCATTTAATAAGTACTTTTGGTATTTTATAAAAATAGGAAAACAGAACCCATTTTCAGGATACATATGTTTGTTGATTTTTAATAAATATTTATGAAGGTTTATAAATTCCATAAAAATTAGTATAAATTTCTATAATTAACAAGGATCATTTTGGTACTTTATTTCATGAAAAATTGAGCCTTTTGTCTATCTCAAAAATTGTTGAAACACAATGTACAGTTTGATTTATTTATTGAATAGTTACGACTTGCAATATTTTGTGTTGTTTTGAGTTATTATAGTATTGGACCACCCCCTACACTAGTGTAAAGACCCTAGAAAGTTAGTTTGGATATAGTGTCGCCTCACATTGGACTTGGAATTGATCGAAGTTGACCAGTTGACCAAAGTCAACTATAAGTCAACCTCTGACCCAATTTGTTTTAGTTTGCCCTAGTTGACCTAGACATTATAGTATGTCTTTTCACCCTGATTAGCTATTGTATTATCTCATCTTTAGGACTGTGGCTTCACTCCGAGCCTTGATTCATATTGACAACAGGATCCCAGGCAAGTACATCTACAAACTCATTTACTGTATTTTAATGCTAGAACATGTATTAACCCTGTTAAAATACTGATCCTTGAGGTAACAAGTTAAATCTTCACATGTTTGTACTTTCAGTTACCATCATGCTTAGAACAGTCTTTATGTACCTCTCACATGATTAGAATATAGGTTATGGGGAAACTGATAGTTGAGTACGTGATCATACCCCCTCTACAGTACCGAGCAAAGTTTCATTTTATATGTTACTGCGCTGTAGGCCTTTATCTTAAAGCTGTATTTGTGCGTATGTACATCTATCGCCTTTACACTTGTACGAAATTACATTTTATTATGTGCCCCCAGTACATTGTACATCTATTGACCGATCACGTACCTGCTACAGTTTTAAACATTACATATACATCTGTCTATATGACATATGTGTCCTTGCCATGATAGATTATGAGATACCATGATTCCAGATATGCCATGTTCTCTATGTTACTATGATACTGTGATCCCAGTTGTACCATAAGGCTATGTTTCCAGTATTTCCTGTTTTATAGACTTATCACACCAGGTTTCTTGTTGTACATCTCTTTTATTATATGTTCAGTACTTTAGTTGTAGAGGTTGTACTTGCTTCCGTCCTGACAGGATAACGTTGTAGGTGTCCTTACTGAGGAGGAGTTGCTCTGTGATCCGTATTATGGAGTTACTGTCGAGGACCCGGCTATGCTTTACGAGGATGTTCCTGCGGGGAACCTCGCCTAGTTGTCTTTTGTTTTTAGACTTTTGAGAGTAGTCATGTATTTAGACTATATATTTTGTAACTGGACATGTATCCAATTTTACATTTCAGACTTGTACTTTGGACATTTTACTATATGAGACGACTTTTGTGTTTGGAGCATTTATGACTTTTATTCACTTATAGAGCTGTTAGCACATTTAGTTTTATCCTGTTGTCTTTAGAACAGCTTACTACGTTTTATCTCAAGCGTAGGCTGGACATGACTCGGCCCGGCCCAACAATTTGGGTAACGGGTCGTGACATATTTTTAGTGGTGCCCCCATGCAGGTTCAGACTTAAGTTGTTTGGTTACGTTATTGTACCAAACATGCCTGCAATTAGGATCTAGGACAACTTGTTAACACTAGGGATAAATATTTAGAACACCTAGAGGATATCTAGGATTGCAACATAGGAGAACTCGTCACAGCATAGGACCGTTAACTGTATTTAGTCTCTTGCTTGAATTCAGTGGGTCAATTTTGACCAGGATAGTACCCCTTGGGATGACCCCTGAGGATCTCACTCTAAATCTTATCTAGAAATCTGTTTCCACTTGTTTCCATTTACTCTTCTTTAATTCGTTGTTAAAGTTGATTTTTGATTTTTGATTTCCATTGTTGACTTTGATCTTGCATCGTGATAAATTTTGTGGATTAAATTATGATATATCCTGATGAGGTAAACGTCTGCTTTAGTTATGGAGTTTAGAATTTATCGCAGCCATATTAGCTGGTATGACAAAAACATAGAACCTGATTTTGGATATACTATCCTATTCATAGAATTTAGATTTTCTCGCAGCCATACCGGTTGGCGTGGCGAGGATTCTAGATAACATGATTAGAAGATGTATACCTTAGTTTTGACTCTATCGTTTGTTGCATCTAAGCTTACTGGTGTGGCAAAAATTCTGGCAACATAATTTCAGGAAGACGTGTATGGTTATCAGATCATATCTCAACTTGGTTCACTTTGTTATGACCAAATGAGCAAGAATAAATTCTTATCATCATTCTTCTTCGTCTTGATTAACTCTGTTCTATTTACATCCACAACTAGGATTATAGGTTCTGTAGGACTCTCCAACATGATTGTTTTCATGCTATCTTTTGGACATAATTATTTTTGTGTTCCATCTTTCCTATGACTTGACTAAACACTTCTTCGTTAACCTCTTGGGTAATTCTTCTCGTTATGCATCTCGTTGTCTTGGTACCATTCTTAGAGATATTCCGACAAACTTTCCCGTCTTGCTTGATCTTTAACTTGTTTGAACACTGTTATGGATTGCTTGACCCAGTCTTAGGCCTTGTAACCTTCTATTTTCATAGGCGACCGAAATAGCCAAACCCTCGTTAACTGATTCTATAGTATAACTGTAAATGTATTGTGTGATTGCGATAAATACTTTTCCTAAGGATTGGTTAGATTAAGCTTATAGGACAAGTATGAGTGACTGACTGTAGTAGACTTAGAAACCATTAAGAACGATTGTATTGATAGTACGACTTGATGACAGGGTATCTAAGATGGAGAAATGAAATATTATATTATTGTGACTACGGATTGAAGATCTGAACTCTGTACTTACGAATTGAGGATTTAGCATTTGTAGAATTTTGGTGGGTTATTTATAGTAATTACATGTGATTATAGGGTATATCGATATGTGGAATGATATAGAATAAGTTAGAATGAGATATAATATTGCGTACGAGATCAGGAAGATATCAGTTAAAACGACAAAGAACGAGGCAAAGACATATGTACATTGGTAATTAATAAATCGAGAGTTTTGAAATCGAGGATTTATATTCGGAGGACTTGTTGAGTAAAAAGAAGAAGGGTCTACGCCAAGAATAAGAATTGAATGTATGATTTCAAGGAGAAACTGTAGGAAAGGATTGACGATAAAAGATGCTAAGGAACTGTAGATTGATAGAATATGGATACTTAGGATACGATAAGGAAATCCAGTATTTACAATTGAGGTTGGAAATATGATTGATGATTAAGCATTTTTGGCTTATAAACATACCCAAAGAATGACCTATAGTTTAGGGTATACATAAAGGTTCCATGTTGCTATGGAAGATTTTAAAGGATATATGACGTAGTTTATGATAGAAGTACCTTTGTTGAACCTGAACCAAAAAGATTGTAAAGAAAAACGGAAGAGATGATTACAAGGGTAGCAGATTGAGTATCGTAGCCAGAGCAGGTACATGTTATAGTTTGACCTATTGGATAATTTTTTAATTTCGAGGACAAAATTTTTCAAGGAAGGAAGATTTGTAAGCCCCTAGATTTCAAAAAATAGTTTTTTATAATTTTCAATAGTATTTATATACTGATACGTATTTTATAGTGTATTTCGTATTTTCTTGATTTTCGTAATGCTTTAAAATTTTTCCTAACTTATAGATTTTTCCTTGGCCAGCATACCGCCGGTATACCGGTGTATACCGACGGCATACCGTCCGGACATGTTTTCTACACTTTAGATATTTTCGGTTTTTGATATTTTTGTGAATAGTGTTTCGAATATTTTCATGAATAGTGTTTTCGATATTTTGATGAATAGTATTTAGATATTTTCGTGAATAGTGTAGATGCACCCTATTACCCAATGGATATTTGGTTTTGTTTGAATGGCCATGATTGACTTAGATTTTGACATGGATTACGATCCGACGGCTAAGATTAATTCCTCCTTCTATATATACCCTTTCACTTTCTCTCTCCTCTCTCTTTTCATTCTCTTCACTCTCTTTTCATTTCTTCTTCCTTTCTCTTCCCTTGGAGCTTGCCAAGAGCTTGGCCTTGAGGTCTAGAGTGTGGTTTCGTACCCCTCTTGGTGGTGGAGTAGAAGATTAGGCTTGGAGCTTAACCTAGGCAAGTGCATCTAGCTCAAAAGTGACATGACCATACTTTATTTTTATTTTCCATAGAAACTAAAGTTTTATTGGCCTATAATTTGCTTCTTTAAATTGTTAACATGTTTAGTATATAGCACTTTTGGTTTTGATCGACAGTATTGAGTAGATCTGAGTTTCTAGATATAATTTTCGAGTATTTTGAGGTTTTGATCTATCAAATGTTTTGATTTGTGAAAACTAATACTTCCATGTTGTAGGAAATTCAATTCTATTCAATTTCGACTTTTGAAAGTCCGAATTTCGATTTAAAACGAAATTTTTATGGCCGAAACATGTTTTGAGTTCAAAAATCAACTTTCTGCGACGGTTCGGAAAATCCGTCGGAAATCCGCGAAAATCCGTCGAAAAATCCGAACTTTCACCACAAAACTTGCTGTGACGGAACGGAAAATCCGCCGGTAATCCGCGGTAATCCGCCGGATAATCCGGTTAGGCTGTTTTGAATTTTTTTTACATATTTTAAGTGCTGTAAAAATTTTAGAAAAATTGTATTTAAATACTATGTTAATTTAGCTAATTTATTATAAATTTTTCAGCATTTAATAAGTACTTTTGGTATTTTATAAAAATAGGAAAACAGAACCCATTTTCAGGATACATATGTTTGTTGATTTTTAATAAATATTTATGAAGGTTTATAAATTCCAGAAAAATTAGTATAAATTTCTATAATTAACAAGGATCATTTTGGTACTTTATTTCATGAAAAATTGAGCCTTTTGTCTGTCTCAAAAATTGTTGGAACACAATGTACAGTTTGATTTATTTATTGAATAGTTACAACTTGCAATGTTTTGTGTTGTTTTGAGTTATTATAGTATTGGACCACCCCCTACACTAGTGTAAAGACCCTAGAAAGTTAGTTTGGATATAGTGTTGCCCCATATTGGACTTGGAATTGACAGAAGTTGACCAGTTGACCAAAGTCAACTATAAGTCAACATCTGACCCAGTTTGTCTTAGTTTGCCCTAGTTGACCTAGACATTATAGTATATCTTTTCACCCTGATTAGCTATTGTATTATCTCATCTTTAGGACTGTGGCTTCACTCCGAGCCTTGATTCATATTGACAGCAGGATCCCAGACAAGTACATCTACAAACTCATTTGCTGTCTTTTAATGCTAGAACATGTATTAACCCTGTTAAAATACTGATCCTTGAGGTAGCAAGTTAAATCTTCACATGTTTGTACTTTCAGTTACCACCATGCTTAGAACAGTCTTTATGTACCTCTCACATGATTAGAATATGGGTTATGGGGAAACTGATAGTTGAGTACGTGATCATACCCCCTCTACAGTACCGAGCAAAGTTTTATTTTATATGTTACTGCGTCGTAGGCCTTTATCTCAAAGCTGTATTTGTGCGTATGTACATCTATCGCCTTTACACTTGTACGGAAGTATATTTTATTATGTGCCTCCAGCACATTGTACATCTATTGACCGATCACGTACCTGCTACAGTTTTAAACATTACATATACATCTGTCTATATGACATATGTGTCCTTGCCATGATAGATTATGAGATACCATGATTCCAGATATGCCATGTTCCCTATGTTACTATGATACTGTGATCCCAGTTGTACCATGAGGCCATGTTTTCAGTATTTCCTGTTTTATAGACTTATCACACCATGTTTCTTGTTGTACATCTCGTTTATTATATGTTCAGTACTTTAGTTGTAGAGGTTGTACTTGCTCCCGTCCTGACAGGATAACGTTGTAGGTGTCCTAACTGAGGAGGAGTTGCTCTGTGATCCGTATTATTGAGTTACTGCCGAGGACCCGGCTATGCTTTACGAGGATGTTCCTGCGGGGAACCTTGCCTAGTTGTCTTTTGTTTTTAGACTTTTGAGAGTAGTCATGTATTTAGACTACGTATTTTGTAACTGGACATGTATCCAGTTTTACATTTCAGACTTGTACTTTGGACATTTTACTATATGAGACGACTTTTGTGTTTGGAGCATTTATGACTTTTATTCACTTATAGAACTGTTAGCACATTTAGTTTTATCCTGTTGTCTTTAGAACAGCTTACTACGTTTTATCTCAAGCGTAGGCTGGACATGACTCGGCCCGGCCCAACAATTTGGGTAACGGGTCGTGACAGCACGAACCCCAAGATGTGTCGTGTCCTAGTTTCGAAGCCGTATCAGTGACTCGAAATCGCGTGTGTGCGTGTCAGGGCATTTCGATGCGAGCTCGAGAACTTCCTCGACTCGTAACCAAGTGACACGAAACTTGGTGAGGGTATAGTCAGACATGGGACCCACCACCTCACCAAATTCCACGTGTCCTAGTGAAGTATCGTGTCCTGTGTCAGCCCCAAAATGAAGGGGACGTGCACAGCGTGCACGAGCAGGCACGAGACAGTGCAGCCTCGTTTTCTTTGTGCACAGACAACGAGAACCCACAAAATTTTGTGGGGGTCCTGTCAGTCAGTGCCCGCACCCACACACCAATTTTCGTGGTATCTCGTGTCGTGTCGTGTCCGCAAAGGCACTCGAACAGCAGGACAGCCGCACGGGCCTGTGCGCAGTGTCATGCACGACTTGCGTGTCCATTTTCGACACGAAATGCGCACAAAAACCAACTCAGTCCTCAACATAATTAATGCACACATCAAGAGCTTCAAAATCATGTAATTAGTTTAGCAAAAATCAAAATTAAAAACCTTAGAGGCATTTCATCGAACACCTAACATACACTACGACACGTGTCCGATACGGACACCAAACGGACACGAAATTTACCCAAATTTCAGGGACACCTAGGGGACTCCTAGATCTAGCCCTACATGCCAAGAAAACTGAAATTTAATTCAATTTAAAGAGTTTTACCTATAGGTGCAAATTGCAAGAAAAGGCTCCAAATGGGGGATGTTCCTCTTGATGGCCAAATACTCCAAATGAGCCCAAAGTTGAGATTAACCTCCAGAATTATAAAATATACAGAAATTAGAACCTATTGCAAAAGATTAGGATTAAAAAGGAATTAAAATGGATTTATGGGGATTTTTGGAAGGGTGACAATACCTTTTCTTTTCTCCAAGTGTTGGAATGATAAAAAGAGGCAAAATAAGTGTTTAAATAGGGTGGGGATCCCTATGTGGCTGGTCATTTAGGGTTTGGTTAGGGTTAGGGCTTCTAGTTATGGGCCATGGGCCAAGTCATAAGTCATTAAGTCATGAAATCATAAGTCATTTCATTAAACCATAAATCATGAAATGATTTCACTCAAACTAATCCCCCTATTCCAAAATTAGTCTCTAATGACTAAAAGTAGGTTAACCTAAGTTAGACTAGGGTTACCATAGCTAGGGTTAGGTTCTAGTCTAGTCCACTAGGTCTCAACAAGTCAAAGTCAAACTAGAATCACCAATTCATTAAATTAATTAAAAAATTCAAATAAGCCAAGATGATCAAATTACTCCTAGGATAAAAATGATAATTAAATCATCCTAATGACATGGTTAGACTCTAGGTCATGCAGTCACTAGGGTTTCACCGACAGCACATCAAAATCACAAGTCATGACTCAAAGCAGTTTTTAAATAGTTTAAAAATTATTAAAAATCACCAAAAATCATAATGTAAATTAAATATAAATAAATAATAATTATAATTACAAAATTTCAAAAATACCCTCATCTGGAAAACTGGATGTTACATTACCCTACCATGGTATCGCAATACCTTACCCCATGACAAGGTAATCCTTATTACCTTGCCCTCTAACCTAGTGTCACGACCCGTTACCCAAATTATTGGGCCGGGCCGAGCCATGTCCAGCCTACGCTTGGTTAAAGCGTAGTAAGCTGTTCTAAGAATAGACAATAAAGGATCTAAGCAGCTAATAGTTCTAAAATCATATTTAAAGTTCATCACAACACAGCATCTATAAGCGAAGGTAACATAAGCACAGACTTAATATTACACTTTATAAGTATCTAACTGGAGACAAAGTCCAGTATCCAAATATAAGTACAGACCAAAATCTAAGTCTCAAAACACAAGAAAGATAACTAAGCAAGGTTCCCCGCTGGGGCCTCTTCTGGAGCTAAGGCCAGGTCCTCAAAATCAGTGCCATAATATGTAATACATAGCATTTCCTTCTTGAAAAGTATACCTACAACGTTATCCTGTCAGGACGGGAGCAAGTACAACCTCTACAACTAAAGTATTGATTATATAATAAAAGAGATGTATGACAAGAAACATGGTGTGACAAGTCTATAAAACAGGAAATACTAGAAACATGGCCTCATGGTACAACTGGGATCACATTATCATAATAACACAGGGAACATCTCATAGTCTATCATGGCAATACATATTCATTTTAAAGTTTAAAACTGTAGTAGGTGAGTGATCAGTCAATAGGTAAAATAGGATGTACAGTGGTACATATCAATTTTCTGAAGTGTACATACGTACACTTAACGGCATCGGTATACATCCATACACAAATGCGGGACCAGACATACGACACAGAAACATATAGAATGTAACGGTGCTCGATAAATACATATGGAGAAGGGGGTCATGATCACGTACACTACTAGCAGTTTTCCCTTAACCTATTTTTATTAACATGTGAGTGATACGAGAACAGTATAAAACATGTGAAAGATACGAGAACAGTAAAAACATGTGAGAGATACTGGGAGTAGTATAAGCATGGTGGGTACTGGGATCAGTATAAAACATGTGAATACTCAGAGTAGTATAAAGCATAGTGAAACATGTACTGAGAACTAGTAAGAAGCATGTGAAGATATAATAACTGTCCTAAGCATGGTAGGTACTGAAAGTAATACAACATGTGAAGATTTAACTTGCTACCTCAAGGATCAGTATTTTAACAGGGTTAATACATGTTCTAGCATTAAAAGACAGTAAATGAGTTTGTAGATGTACTTACCTAGAGCAAAGCAAGAATAATAGTACGAAGATATAGATGTCCAGAGTCCTGTCAATAATGATATACAAACTCAGCCTCTAAGTTATGATTAAGATTACACTAGTGACACGATACGACTCCTAACTGGATACTAGCCAAGTGGGGACCTAACATAAAAGTCTAATGTGAAGTGCCACTATATCCAAACTAACTTCCTAGAGTCTTTACACTAGTGTAAGGGGAGGTCCAATACTATAATAACTCAAAACGACACAATTCATTGCAAGTCGTAACTACTCAATAAATAAATCAAATTGTACACTGAGTTCCAATAATTTTTGAGATAGACAAAAAGCTCAATTATATATAAAATAAAGTACCAAAATAATTCTTGTTAATTATAGAAATTTATACTAATTTTTTTGGGATTTATAAACCTTCATAAATAATTATTAAAAATCATTAAACACATGTATCCTAAAAATGAGTTTTGTTTTCCTATTTTTATAAAATACCAAAAGTACTTATTAAATACTGGAAAAAATATAATAAATTAGATAAATTAACATAGTATTTAAATATAATTTTTCCCAGATTTTTACAAAAATTAAAATATATATAAAATTCAAAAACAGAAAGTAGCAATTTCTGGAAAAATAATTAATTATAAATTAAGGATAATACATAAGCAAAATCTACAGATGTTGTCGGATGATAAAATAAATATCACCAACGTGTCTAGAACGGTCAAATTAGCTAGGATAGCCTACCCATAAGTCCAATTTAGACACAGGGGCAAAACGGTAATTTTGGGTCAAAATGATGTCCGCCGTTGGACACACTTTGCACCGAAAAATGTGTCAGGATAGAAGTCTACAAAACCTAACAAATTATATGTCCACGAATCCAGAATGATGATATGAACCCAACGGTATGTCTGAAATGGAATTCCGATGTGCCGATCTCAAAATGATACGTTAACGCTGACACTTGGAATCTGGTTTGCACCGAAATGCGTGCCCGAGCAAATGTCTTTAAAACTCAGCAAATTATATGTCAACGAGTCCAGAATGACGATATGAACTCAACGGTATATCCGAAATTGGATTTCGATGAGCCGATCTCAAAGTGACCCGTTGACGCGAAAAGTGGGACCCGTTTTGCACCAAAATACGTGCCAGGACCCATGTTCTCCAAATCAAGCAAATTTTATATGAAAACATGCCAGAACGATGCCACGAGTCTACTGTTGGTGTCAGAAATTGAATCCGGAGTCCCGGGTTCAAAAATGAAATTTAACAAGTGCAAATTAAAGAATTCGGACGGCCAACTTTGGCGTCAAATTCGACCAACCAAACGTGCTTATAATGAAACGAAACTTAAAGGAGACAGGAAGAGGGTTATACCAGCTACGCACAGGAACTAGTAGCACGAAAACCGGAGCTGCGACGACGAAGATACGAACCTGCGAAGTTGGCGTCACGAAATTGTCCAAAAATAGTTCAATTTAAAACGTCAACTTGGTGACCAGTTTTGAGGTATCAAACGATGAAATTAACGGACGAAAATTGAGGGGAGTGAAGTTCTATATACCGAGATTGAGACGGAGCAAAGAGTTCGTCGATCCAACAGTCGGATCGACCAAAAAATCTGTGCGAAGTCGCTGTCCCGAAACGCAAATTCTGAAGTTAAAATCGTGCGTCACGGCGGGATTTCGACGTAAATGCACAAATAGCCTATTTGGCTCGTCGAGGAGGAGCATGGTGGCCATGGGGTGGCTCGCCGGAGGTCGCCCGGGCGAGGGAGATCGGCCACGGCGACGGCAGTGTGATTCAGTGAAATCTTGCGGAACCCCCGAGTGCGTGGCTCCGGAGATGTCGTCGGGTGGTTCAGAGAAATCTTGTGGGATCCGTCATCTTTGGCCCATCATGATTTCTTCATTGTATATATCCACATTGATTTTGCTTATTACTTTTCTGCATGTACATGTTAGACGAACAAAGCAATATACATAGTAGCAAGTGTGATAAGTTTAATGCACATTAGGACAATGCTGAGTTTAAGTATAAGTGCTAAGGTGATAGCATAAAATTTAGTGATATCATAATGATTAAACTTAATTGAATAACCATAATAAAAAATATAGTTTTGATTGGCAACCCGATTAAATTTAAGATAGAAAGCTCATATCACTAATATGTAAACCAATAGGCACATATCACCAAAGGTATAAGTATAAGTAGAAATGCTATAGCGATAGTATAAAGATTAGTTATAATAAAATGCTAAACTTAACATATTAACCATATTCAAAAACATGATACAATCATTGGGCCAACAATAAATATATCCATAAATATCTTATTTGTCTAATTGTGTCTGATAGCCGTCGCACACTTCACGTACGGGGTGTCAGATTTACCCCTTAGCCGTTTACATATCAAAAATAATATTTCAACTCACTAGTTAGATGCAGTCTTGCTATATATTATTGTTTCTTTTTAGTCGTGTATTACTGTTACTTTCTTGTCTTTGTTACCATGCTCTCCTGCTTTTACTCACATATTTTATACTATAATTCTTTGTTTAGCCTTTCATCATGTATTTTAGTATTATTTATTGTTTTATAAATTTTATCAATTATTGGAACTATTGTTAGAATGTACTTATTCCATTCCTGACTGGAAACTAATATTTTTCAGATGACCGCCTACTACATTACGCTTTGGACCATTGCGAAAGACTTGGATATGTCGGAAGGCCAACCTAGAAGACTAGTTAGATAGATTAGTTATTTCATTTTATTTTGTGAGACTTATAAATTCTTCAAATGTAAATATTTTAAATATTATAATTAATGTAGCAATGTGAATGAGAAATAAAGTTATATTTTATATGATTTTGAGCATTACGGCTAGAAATCGTACTACCGTCGATACCGCGACGTCGGCTGGACTTGCGCATGCACTTGCATCCGAAAAGTGGGTGCAGGTCGTGACAAGTTTTTTTGGTCGCCCATGCAGGTCAGTCTTTACAAATTGTGCAAACCCGCGGTAGTACCTATATTAGTCGTACTACTGCGAGTCTGCGACTAGGAAGTGCTCATTCACATTAGGAATAATTTAAAATTTGGAGAATGACTAGGAATATGAGTTCTTTATTCAAATTGACTGTTGGTAGTTAAGGTTGCTACGTAGGTCGTATGATTTAGCCAATAATTTATTAAATTATACACCCTATTAACTAACTTAAGGAGTTTACCTAGAAGGATGTACTATTGTATTTTGATATGATGGTAGGATCTAAGGTGGATAGACTATTCGCCTGGTAAATTAGGACTTCCTAGGATTCTATTCCTGATCTTGATCATTTGTTCCATTTTATTTTCTTCCCTCATCATAGTCGTATCATAAAATTTGTATTGCTTATTCATTTCTCTTTGGCCATAAGGAATTTTTTTAAATAATTTTTGATTCAATTATCTTTCTCAAGTCTTTGATTTAAGGTATATAATTTTTTCCTTAATCATTGCATATCCGTGCAATAGAGATTAAAATTTTATCCTTATTTTGGCTTCGATCATTACCTTTTCTAGTCGCTTATCTTATTCTCAAGAATTGATACTTGAAGGACATATACTTACACTTCTCCTATCTTGATCACCTTGGAATTTGTTTGAATTATCTTTCCAGCCTAGACCGTACCACTTATTTATTCCATGAGTAATTATTTTCTAAAAGACAATATTATATTTCCATCCGTTGACTTTTGAGCCTAACATGACCCAGTTATCCATCTAGTAATTTCGAGTCAGTTTTTGTTTTATGTTCGTCCTTCGATCTTTGAATATGAAAGAAATAGAAACTAAAAATTTTTACTTCTCGTCTTCGGTCGTTTTTCCTAGTCGAACGTTTAACTTTCAAAATTGATACTTAATCGATCGTTTGAATTCCAAAATTGATACTTTCACTTCAAGGACAAATACTTACACTTTTTCTATCATAATCGACTTGTTTGAATTTCTAGAAGCTCCTTTGAACTCTTATGGATGTAGTTGAAAGAATATTTGTCAACTTATGATGGCAAGACAACCGCGCACTATCGTCATTTATTTGAATTATTGAGACTGTGGGTTCACTACAGCCAGCAGCGTACTAGCATGACATGATCCCTAAGTTGAAGTAATTTCAAGTAAGTGTAAGTTATCAAATATTGTTAAAACTATGTCTTGGTTGTCCTATTTTAACCTTAGTTATCTTTATGTCACTAATGGATAGAGTCGATAGAGTATTCGATACCATATCATTATTTGAGTCATGGTACCAAGGGTTTACTGCAGCCAGATGTACACTGGCGGGGCATAAATTCTCGGTAAAGTGACTTCATGTATACCTATCATTTTCGAACATTATAGAGACTACATCCTTTTTGTCATATGACTATTGTTTTTTACGGTACACAATTTCATGAACTCTCGACTAAAGTTTGATTAGTTCTTATCCTTTCATCTCTTAAACCCTTCCTTTTATCTTTTCACTTTTTCTTATCGTTATTAGTTTCCCCTAGAAATTGTCTACACCTATTTTAAATTTCTTCTACTGGATTCATAATCATACCTAAATTATGATTCTATGATCACGCCTACATAATTGAATGGTACAAAAAATGATTTCAATTTTGATCATCCTTACAACTTTTGATCGCAACTAGACTATTTTTTATTATATTCTGATCAAGTTAATTCGCATATTTTCTAGATTTTGACTCTATAATTGTGCTTAAATAATCTTGTCTAAATAGTTAATCGAGTTCATCACGCCCAACAAAATTGAATTTTGATCGTTCCTAAACGACTTTGATCGTGACTAAACTATTTGGCTATAATTATAATCGTGCATATACTTCAACTCAATTATTTCTAATGTTTATATTTCTATTCCACTATGATCATGACTATTTTGATCTTGTTCATGCTCGTGCCAACTTTTTAATTTTAATCATGCTTGGATGACTTGCATAGTTAGCCTTGATCGTAACAACATCTTACTCGTATCAAAGTAATTTAATCCTATTAGACTTGTCTAACTTTTGATCGTTGATCATGCTACATAATTTTAATTAGTGGTTAATTGTGCCTAATGACCTTTCTCGTTTAACTAATCCTATTTTTGCTTCTATCCTTAAGCATGCTTAGATCTTATCTTGACTAGATCCTTTGACCATAAAATTTGGTCATATTTGATCATGCCTAAGCAATTGTTCGTGTTAAATCGATTTCTTTGATCATCCTTAAATATTATTCGATCATGACTCAATCATAATATACTTTGATCGTGCCAAATCACTTTTTTTTGTTTATTACTTTAATTTTGTCCGCGACTATGCATGACTAATTTGATTAGGAATCATATTATTCTCTTGATTATATTAATTTGATCAGGAATCATATCATTTTCTCCTCACATGTATTCATAAGAACAGTAGCTTCGGTTTCTCGAGCGTACATGCGCAGAACTCCTCGGCCGACTTGGATTTAAACTCGACCAAATATTGGTCAAATCTTCACAAAAAAGGATCGGATTTTCTTCCTTTAAACCCCCAACCTAATCTCCACGAGATTACTTAGAAGCTTATTCAAATCGAGCATCAAACTCCAGCCTTATCGAATTGAGAAACGGGAATAAAACCTATTGTCCTTCGAAATCCTGAGCCCCAAACGACCTAATCACTCAATAGTGCATCCTACATTTTCCCAACCCAAGGCACACAACCCCAACCGCCTGTACTGCCTTGACGCTGCCTCGACCCATCGACAATCAATGGAACTTTCAAGAACATGGAGCACTCTGTTCCTAGCTGCAGTCTAGGTACATTAGTTCACCCATATTTTTCTTCAATTTTACTTAACCGATTCATGAACTAGAAGTTCCTATTTGAAGCCTATGTGACCCTAAGAAAATCCCATTAGATATATTGGATCATAGAAAGGAATCGACCTGGGAAAATTGAACTAAACTTGGAAGAAAAACTGCTTAAATAAGCAGTTTATAGGCAACCACAACCCCAACTTGGAAGGATAATCCCTGTTAGCCTATTTTGAATTTTCAAAAACTAGTTAAAAATAGACTATACAACCTATAGGGATACAAAACCCTTTTTACAGAAGTCAATTTCGACAACTGTGCGCCGAGAAATCGGTTTCCCAAATTGACGAAAAAATTGTTTTCAAAACTGTAGAAATTACGAAAATATTTTCCGATACGGCGTGCGCCTCGACAAATCGGGCGACGTTGTCGTAAATCATGAGCACCGAAAGATGCGTTTGGATGTTGTCGATGTGTGGGATTCGATGGAACTCGATTTCATTGTGTCTACGCGACAAAATCGAAGCTTATCTGTCGAGGTCCCCCTTATCGGCCCTTTTGCAAACTAGCCCATAACTTCGTGCACGTTAGTTATCTCGAGACGAAACTTGTACCAATGGTACTGTGTTATTTTTTTGGTCCTGTGATCAAAGTTTGGTCTAATTCTGAGAAGGTCGACCAGAATACTATTTTGGTGGGCCCGCGACTTGATCCAACGGAAGAATTTGTGCACAACCTACCAAAATTCAACTTTGGACATACGGTTGGATAGTATCGTCAAACCGGACCCGTAGACATATAGTTTGATGACTTTAGAGATCGTAGGTACTGGCATGCTTTTTCGGTACAAAACGGGTCCAACGGCGGACATCATTTTGACCCAAAATTACGATTTTGCCCATATATCCAGAATTGGACTTTTGAGGAGGCATTTTTAGACACATCTTTTATGCCAAAAATATTCATGATATTTATTTCAGTATCCGGAGACAATTGCGGAAGTTTGACTCTTGTAGCTCACTGAGTGGTTGGATGTTGTTGGTTTTGCTTGCTACCCTAGCCAACTGGACTATTCTAAATGCGATGGTATTATCGGTTTCACCAGCAAAGGACCCCAGACAAGTATAGTTTTGATATTTTTCATATTTGATCATTTTTATGATTTATATATTTAGTAGTATTTATATTGATATTCTGTTGATTCTCGACACGATGGTTACACGATGTAATAGTTATGGATTCTTTACATGGTATTTTTCATGACTGATGTATTACTGTGTTCATGACCAGTTTGAATCCGTGAGTACTAGTTGGGCAAGGTAATACATTAGTAGACATGTAAATATACCCAAAAATGTTCTATTTGTCTAATCGTGTCTGATAGTAGTCGCACATTTCACATGCGGGGTGCCGAATTTATCCTTTAGCTGTTTAGATGTCGAAAGTGGTATTTCAACTCATTAGTTAGATGCAGTATTGCTATATATTATTTTTTCTGTTTCATTCGTGTATTACTGTTACTTTCTTGTCTTTGTTACCATGCTCTCCTACTTTTACTCACATATTTTATACCATGATTCTTTGTTTATCCTTCCATCATGTAATTCAGTATTGGTTACTGTTTTATAGATTTTGTCAATTATTGGAACTGCAGTTAACTGTACTCGTTCTATTCCTGACTGGAAACCAACACTTTTCAGATGATCCCTGCTACATTACGCCTTGGACCGTTGGAAAAGATATGGGTATGTTGGAAGGCCAACCTAGAAGACTAGTTAGATGGATTAGTTGTTTTATTTTATTTTGTGAGACTTGTAAATTCTTCAAATGTAAATCTTATAAATTTTATAATTAATTTAGCAATGTGAATGAGAAATAAAGTTATATTCTATATAATTTTGAGCATTGTGGCTAGACATCGAACTACCGCCGGTACCACGACGTAGGCTGGACTTGCGCACGCACTTGCATCCGAAAAGTGTACCAGTATCTACGATATCTAAAGTCTTCAAACTATATGTCTACAGGTCCTATTTGACGATGCTAACCCAACCGTATGTCCAAAGTTGATTCCGGTGGATTGTGAATAAATTTGTTCGTTGGATCGGGTCGCTGGCCCGCTAAAATAGTGTTCCGGTCGACCTTCTCATAATCGGACCAAACTTAGCTAACATGACCAAAAAAATGACACTATCCTGTATGTGCAAGTTTCGTCTCGAGATGATGAACGTCCACGAAGTTATGGGCTAGTTTGCAAAAGGGCCAATATGGAATATTTCGACCGATACGCTTCGATTTCGTCGTGCACACACAACAAAATCAAGTTTCGTCGAATCCTACACGTCGACAACATCCATACGCATCTTTTGATGCTGTTGGATTGCGTCCACATTGACCAGTTTGTCAGGGCGCACGCCGTATCGGAAAATTTTCCCCCTAATTTCTTTAGTTCTGAAAACAGTTTTTCGTCAATTTGGGAAACCCATTTTCTGGCGCACAGTTGTCGAAATTGACTTCTGTAAAAAAAAGGTTTTGTAGCCTTATAGGTTGGCTAGGTCTTTTGTTAACTGAAAATTTGAAATAGCGTAGCATGGATTATCCTTCCAAGTTGGGGTGGTGGCTACCTATAAACTGCTTATTTAAGAAAATTTTCTTCCAAGTTTAGTTTGATTTTCCCGGGTCGATTACTTCCTATGATCCAATATATCTACTGGGATTTAGAGAGGGTCGTATAGGCTTAAAGTAGGAATTTCTAGTTCGCATATTGGTTAAGTAGAATTGAAAAAAAATATGGGTGAACTAATGTATTTGGACAGCGGCTGGAAACATAGTGCTTCCTGTTCTCGAAAGTTCCAGTGATCGCCGACGGGTCGAGGCAGTGCCAAGGAAGTACAGGCGGTTGGGTCTGCGCACCTTGGGTTGGAAAAAACGTAGGATGCTCTGTGGAGCAGATTAGGTTGTTTGGGGCTCAAGATTTTGAAGAACAATAAGTTTTATTCCCCTTTTTCAATCTGATAAGGCTAGAGTTTACTGCTTGATTTGAATAAGGTTCAAAGTAATCTCATGGAGATTTGGTTGGGGATTTAAAGGAAGAAAATCTGATCCTTTTTTGTGAAGATTTGACCAATATTTGGTCGAGTTTAAATCTAAGTCGGCCGAGGAGTTCTGCGCCTGTACGCTCGGAAAACCGAAGCTGCTGTCCTTATGAATACATATGAGGAGAAAATATATTTTTTTTCTGTTAATTTTCGACACGATGGTTACACAATGTAGTAGTCATGAATTTTTTACATGGTATTTTTTGTGATTGATGTATTACCGTGTTTATGACATGTTTGATTCCATGAGTACTAGTTTGGCGGGGGAATACATTAGCAGACATGTAAATATACCAAAAAGCATCCCATTTTCTAATCATGTCTGATAGCAGTCGCACACTTCACATGCGGGGTGCCGAATTTACCTCTTAGCAGTTTATATGTCGAAAGTGGTATTTCAATTCACTAGTTAGATACAATCTTGTTATATATTATTGTTTCTGTTTCAGATTACTGTTACTTCCTTGTCTTTGTTACCATGTTCTCCTACTTTTACTCACATGTTTTATCCCATGATTCTCTGTTTATCCTTCTATCATATATTTCAGTATTATTTACTGTTTTATAGATTTTATCAATTATTGGAACTGCTATTAGAATGTACTCATTTCATTCCTAACTGGAAGCCAATATTTTTCACATGATCGCCTGCTACATTATGCTTTGGACCGTTGGGGAAGACATAGGTATGTTGGAAGGCCAACCTAGAAGACTAGTTAGATAGATTAGTTGTTTTATTTTATTTTATGAGACTTGTAAATTCTTCAAATGTAAATCTTGTAAATATTATAATTAATGTAGCAATATGAATGAGAAATAAAGTTATATTTTATGTGATTTTGAGCATTGTGGCTAGACAGCATACTATCGCCGATACTTGCGTACGCATCCGATCATTGTGGCTGGATTTGCGCACGCACTTGCATCCGAAAAGCGGGTGCAGGTCATGAAAGTGGCCATGTGGCTTGGCATTTTGTTAACATAATGTGTTAGTCGTGTGGCCTTTAATTTAATGGGTAGTAAAAATACTGACTGTTCGCGTGTTCGGACACTTCAACTTTTATGGCCACTCGTGTCAGTCGAGGAAAGTATTGTCCGAAGATGTGACATTTTGTTGAACGTTGTGTGAAAAATAGATACATGGCACTCTTCTTGTAGAGGACAAATTCTTTAGCAAGGAAGATTTTTTCAACGAGCTTTTCGTTTTCTGTAAAGGAGCTCAATTTTTTCACCTGGGCCAATTTCTGCGAGGTAGCCCTTCTTGAGCAGTTTTGGCTAAGTGTCAGTTTTGACGAAGCTAACTTTTTTATGCATGAGCCATTTTTGCAATTTTTTGAACCTTGATCTTTGTGTGAAATCCATCTTTTTAATGATCTACAAGACCTCCTTCAAAAGTTTCGATAATATGTTCAACTTTTAAATTTCAAAAGAAATTGAATAAGATAGAAACTTTTGATGAAGGCTTGATTTTCTCCAGGATTCACTTTGTTTGCTAAATGTGCTTTTGGGTCGCAAAAACTAGCTTGGTCGCTGAAAGTCCTTTGTGCGCAGAATTTAGCACGATCGCTAAAATTCTTTTGTGCACAAATTTTTTGTACAAGGCAGCTGTCAAGTAGGCAGTTGTCGTAGGTTCGTTTGATAGTTGTCGCTGATGAATCTTTGCTCAAGAATTATGCGTTGTCAGCATGTTCATTTAATGTTCAGGGAACAAAATTCCATCAAATCTTTTAGTCACCTCAAATTTGCAATCATCATACTTGACCTATAAATATGTCATTTTGGGGATTTTTTTCCTCACTCTCTTTAAAGCTTTTGAGAGAAAGAGCATCTTTCTCCCTAACTTCATCTTCTTCGACAGAGCTTTTTAATAACATCAATAGCACCCAAGCGCTCTAGTGGAAAGGGAAAAGTGTCACGTCCCGATTCTGTAGAATCGATAGTCGTCCTCCGGACGTGATGACATACGAGCCTAGGTTGCGTTCGCACAACGCACATTCATAAGGTTATCCAAAATACTACAACAAAGATAGTACGTCGAAATTAGACAACACGTTTGCAACATAAAGAAATTTGTCTTTTATCGATAATAAACTTGTTTAAAAGTGTCGATTACAAAAGGTGCCGCATGGGCTTACAAACTGATTCAGATAAGATAGTCATTCCATACATTTACATCCCTTTACATAAGTAACAAAGCATTCTCTTGGATCTAGAATCTGAGAGAGTTGATGAGACATGACATGGTCTTGATCAGAGTCTCCAAACTGTGACAGATCGCTTTAGTACGCTAGCAAGGCTTTAAAAGGTTCCATGCCCTTAGCTTCATGGCATGCTTTTTTGGTTCGTGGCACCTACGAAAAGCGAGGGTCATATATTGCCATGTACTGGTGAATGACTAATTAATCCCTCAATCTTATTTGTTGCAGAAATTATGTGAAGCATACAGTACATTTAGTGAACTTTCTAGCCATTCTAGTCAATTTCATGTAAGCAGTTGAATAAGACACAAGCAATGTAATTTCAATAAATCTTACCCACGGCAAAGCGTGCCGTTGTGGTATAACTTACCATGTTCTTCCCTGTCAGATTTATATCAATTAGCTAAAACAGTGTGTAGGTTGGGGTCACTGGCAATTCAAGCCATCCTGGACGTACAGCTTGGTCGAGATGGCAACCCTTTCAACGCGGGTAGCTAGCCCTACTGAAAGTTTTTAAATTACCCGTGCTAGCATCCAGCACAAATATCTTGTATTTCTCCTAGGTCGAATCGGTCCCGTGGCCCGTTCGAGGAAGTGAAACCTTGTGCACAAGTTGTCCATGACCGTGCTAGACTAAAATAATTACTCAAGCATGGTCTACGAATTCTTAAAAACTTGGCCAGTTTTAATATGTTTCGCCTTATCGTTACAGCATTCATTCGTAGCATCAATCTCTGTTTAACACAGTTCTATATGTAAACCCCCTAAATTTTCACTATAATTTTTTTAAATTAATTTATTTCGGTATTAATTTTTTTGTTTTTGTATTTGTAAAGTGCGAATACGTATATGCGAGTTATATATTTTTATATAAAATTTTTTATTATAAATTTTCTTCATATAAATGAAGTATATTTTTTGAAATAATATGAGATAAATTTTTTATTTGATTAAAGTTATAAAATGCATCGCGTCGTGATTTGGCAACTTTATTTATTTATTTATTATAAAAATGCTATTTTATTTATTGTGAAAGTATAAGTAATAATTAAAAAAAACTATGTTTTATATAAATATTCTATTTGCATACGAGGTACATAAAATTTAATTCATGTATATACTTTAATTTTCAAAATTAATTTTTATTAATTTTTGTTTATTTATAAAAAGATATTTTAAAATTTGTTTGATTTAATATTTAAGTAATTATGGTGATTAAATTTGGAATTTTAGTGATTTTATTTTAAATAATTTTAAAGATGGGATTATCTAGATTTAAATTAGATTTGGATTTGGATTGAATCGGTTTTAAATTGATTTAAATTAATTGGTGAATTATCTATTGGGGATTTAAAACTTTCCTACTCCTTATCCAATAAGGAGTTTCCACCTCCTATATAAGGAGAAGCCCTAGCTCCTTTTCTTAAAACACTATAACCCAAAATTTTCATCCAAATTATGAGTGCAACATGTCGGTGTCCACTTCCTTGTGTCAGCCCGTATTGGCCCCAGGTCCGACCCCAGGTGTCTTTCCACTATATCCAATATCAATACATATACAATTATTTTTTTCTTGTCCGATAACCCCGGACACGCTTCCATCCTATTCCACTCGTATCACACGGGACACGAACACCAACCGTGTCGGATACCCCCGACACGATACGACTCCAAATCCAAATCCCTAAACCTAACCCTAGTTTGTGGCCATTACATCCCTTTTTCAGGACCCGACCACGGCAACCGCCTCGACGAAACACCCATCCGGCGCAACCCCGCTTCCACCCCCGCGTCTCTAACAACTGCCTGCAGCACCGGAACGCCGCCACTACTGACTGTGCCCCAGCCACCATCACCTACTTCTCCCTACTGCCGGTCGACTGCGGCTAGCAACCACCCCAAGCATCATCGTGACCACCACTTTCTCATCGTTGGAACCTCCTCCACAGCATAGAACTCAACCACCGCCATCACCATCTTCATCACCAACCCACAAAAATTCGGCCATCACCTCTACCACCACCTCCATCACCGTGTCCGACTGCCCGTCGTGCCCCAAATCAAACCAACCAAAAAAATCCCTAACTCACCTTCTCCACCGCCCCCGCCCTTGGCCGATGGGCCTCGCCAGCTCCTCCGTCGCCGGCACCACCCACGAGTGACCCCTCCGCCTACGTGCTCAGGTGAACCCCCACCCTCTCCGCCGATTACTTCTCCCTCTCTTCCTTCCTGGCTCACGCTCCCTTTCTCCCTCTCCCTCTCTCTGCTCCTCTCTTCTTTCCCTCTCTCTAACTTTTCTCTCTCACACTTTATATCCCTTAAAATCGAACAACAACAGTGTTGCTGCTTCATTTTTTTATTATTTGTTTTTATTAATTATTTATTTTGGGGTATAACTAAGAATTAGGGTATGGTCCTGTTCTATTATTTTTAAATCTATTCTAGGGTTAAACCCATAGGTATCCTATATATAATTTTACATATTAATTATGTGTACATTTTATTAATAGTATTGTTAACAAATACTATAGTAATTATGTTAAATTTATATATATACATAAATATTATTCCTATATACTATTTTTATCATGGGCTATGATATGTTGCTATAATATTTTCTAACTATTTAAATTATAAATTTAGTTTTAGCACTAAAACACTTCTACTAGATTTATAGTTTTCTAAAAATATATTTTATATACAATGATTCCTAGTCTTTTAAAATATTTATTTTTGAGTAAAAAATATAGCTTCATACCTAAAAAGTATATTTTACAAATATAGAGTTTTTGCCTAAAAATGATTTTTATACTTTTCAGTATTTATCAACAACAAAAATTTATTCTAATAGTAAATATATTTTCAAGTATTATAAATAGTTTTCTAAAATAGTATATGTATTACTTATTTAATTTCCTTCGATTATCCTTCCGTCCGTGACTAAGCCCATTATTCATATTTCCTTGCAAATTCTGGACTACTGTCACTCCCCGTTCCCAGAATACATATTTTTAATACATGTACTGTTTTAATATATTTATTTAAATATTTATCATGTATTGTTTTGTATTTAAATCTCTTTAAATTCATGTTAATTAATTTCCTGCAATTAATTTTCTGTATTTTACTTTCTGCTTTTATTCTCTGCTTTAGCTTACTTTAGGTTTGGCCTAGGTTGGTTTATTTTCGGGTTATGGTGGTTCATCATGAACCGAACCCACCATCACCATTTAAAGCCCCAATCCTTTCTCTCTCTCTTCATTACTTCTCCTTCTCATTTACTCTTCTTCTTCTTCATAACTCCCTCTACCTACCAACTCGTAGGCAAGTACATCTTGCTTCCACATGAAAACCCAATTTTATGGTTCCATTCTCTTTCCCTTGTGATTCTAAGAGAGTTTAGAACTTGGCATTTTTCGTTTTGAAGTTTTATTTTTAGTAGATCTAGAAATTCAAATTTTTTCGATTTTTAGTAGTTTGGATCTGTCAAAACTTTCTTATTTCCAATTGTGTTTTACGCCATTTGACCCATGGGAACCCCATTTCTGGCTTGGAACGAAGGTTCCATGAGAATTGGAGTTCAGGGTGAACTTTACGCTCATGTTGTACGTGCCAGCGTAGTATTAACTTTACGCTCACGTTGTACGTGCCAGCATAGTATTAACTTTACGCTCACGTTGTACGTGCCAGCGTAGTATTAACTTTACGCTCACGTTGTACGTGCCAGCGTAGTATTAACTTTACGCTCACGTTGTACGTGCCAACGTAGTATTAACTTTACGCTCACGTTGTACGTGTCAGCGTAGTATTGAGTTTTACGCTCATGTTGTACATGCCAGCGTAATATTGAGTTTTTACGCTCACGTTATACGTGTCTGCGTAGAGACGGAGAATGTAGGAATTCAATTAGAGAGATCGCTCTTGGCAGCGTAAAACTGTTTTACGCTAGTCTACTTGACCTAGCGTATTCTTTTACGCGCACAGCATTTCGGGCGTAACTTGACCCTTTACACGAGCTACCTTTATGCATGCAATGTTTTACGCGCACAGTGTTTCTTGCGTAAAAATATATTCTTTTACGCGTACTCCTTGGCTCGGCGTAAAACGAGTTTTTTTACGCGTGCAACTTTATTTGAGCGTATCCCTTTGGCATGCATGACACTCTTAAAATATCCTTACGCCTTTTGGCATAAACTTGATATAATCATGATATGTTAATATTTCTGTTAAATATAGATTGTTATGTGGGATGTACCATGTGTCGTGAATTGAGTTATAGATACCCCGATTGACTGGAATTAAACCCTGAGAGTTGTAGACTCGACCCCACTGAATACTAGTTGACTTTCATGTCTTGTCACCATTGATAATGATTGTGACCTTGACTAATAATTGATCATGCGTTCCTAGTTGGAACTAAGAGACTGGCTAGTCGTCTTTTTGAATTGAATGAATGAGACACATTCATATTAATTATGAACTATTGAAATCGACTGGCTAATCCCGAATATTGGCATACAGGCACATGCAGGCTTCAATTCATTTATTATTTATTTATCTTACCAAAGAAGCATGTGTACTTTATGGTCATCGCATGATTACTCCGTGGTTAGTTTTGATTGTTGCATTACGCTATGTAAGACCTACAACCTGACCCACTACTAAAATAACCCATATTAGCGACGTCAGAAGACGTCGCTAAAAATGGAAAATACGTCGCAAAAACAACTTAGCGACGTATTTAGCGACGAAAAACGGACGTCGCTTATATGCAAGTCGCAAATGGCAATTTAGTCGCCGAACGTCGCTATTGGCGACGCGGCGTTCATTGTCGCTAGACGTCGCTAAATGGAGCGACAGATAGCGACATATCACTACGTCGCCAACGTTGCGACGTAAAGCGACCACTGGCGATGCTGTATAATTTATATATGATGACATGGCATGGCAGCCACGTGGGCAACTTAGCGACGTCTACCGACAGATTAGCGACGGACAGTAGCGACGTCTAGTAACGTGACGTCACTATTTAGCGACGTATAGCGACTTCTACATTCCGTCGCAGGACGTCGCAGAACGTCGCTATACGTCGCAGATATTATAAAAAAATTTTAAAAAAATATAATTGATATTTTTGTTATGCTGTGTGTCTGTGTTTACAGTGTGTGTGAAGTGCAGTGTTCGAACCATCGACAGTTTCGCTTACTGTTCTATGTTTTATCTTGGATAGAAAGAGCAACAGTTCAGGGTGCACTTCTCAGAGCTTCCGCTTCACGTCCTTCACCTTCTTGGGAACCTTTACGACGTCCCGAGAAAGTGAAGGACGTGAAAATGAAGCTCTCAGAAGTGTACCCTGAACTGTTGCTATTCCTATCCAAGATAACACATACAACAGTAATCGAAACTGTCGATAGTTCCGAACACTGCATTTCACATTCACTATAAACACAGACACACATCATAACAAAAATACACAATATTTTTTTTTAAAATTTCGACAGCACCTCCTTTGTATATCAGATCATCGCTTATAACCCAGCGTAGGTATATTTGTCATCCCCGTCGCAGATATCACAAAGTAAATATCACAATAAAAACAGGAGGCAGTGCAAAGTAAATATCACAGACTCAAATCCTCACAAACATCCAATAGAGTCAAATAAAAATGGAAGATGATAAAAAGTCTCCCACCAAGTGTATAAACAACAGTTGTATGAATAAACAATTTGCCCATAGGGCCAATACATACAAGTCATAAAAAAACTAATAAAATCACTGCGGACCCCTGCCGCGCAACTGGGATAGAATGTAGTCATACTGCTCCTGGGTGAGCTGTACCGTAGGGGCAGTAGGAGGCAGTACAATGTCTGGAGTCGGCGCCGGAGGCAGTGCAGTGTCTGGAGTCGGCGCCGTCGATGTACCGGGAGGACGTATCTGCTCCAGCTCTCGCAGTCGCTCACCATGCGCAGCAAGGGATCTCACCACCCTCTCAGTACTCACCTCAAGCGAAGCCGAAACCTGAGTGAGTGAGGCAGACATACTCCTCTGCGATCCCTCCAGCTCGACCTGTCTACGCTCTATGCGCTGCGTAGACTCGGTGAGCGTCTGCAAGCTGGCAGCTGTAGCCTGATGCAGAGTCATCAGCTCCTGTATACTGCGCTCGACCGCATCAAATCGTCCGGTGACGATCGGAGGGTCGGATCGTCGCTCGACCGCATCAGAAATCTGTTGCTGTAACTCGCGACGCAGCTCCTCGATCTGACAAAGGATATCCCCAACTCGCGACGACGCCTACGAAGCCGGAGACTGCGCACTGACAGAGGGGGCCCGGGATGACTCCGTAGCCAAATACGCGCCGTAGGATCCCGTACCATAGTACGTACCCTTCTGAAGATCGCCAACGGCGGTCATCCAGAGCTCGTCCTGCGATGGAGCTGTAGGCGGCTAGGAGGAACTACCAGCCCCTCCCTCTGCTGGCGCACTAGCAGCAGCAGCCGCCTCCTGCTGTAGCCGAACAAACTCGGCCTAGAACATATTTGCTAACGTGTAAGTGTTTGCTAAAGTCTATATTGATATCTATTTTTATGTTTTCTAAGTTATAGTAAATTAATATAAAGAATAGAACATACATATGCCTGCGTCGCCCTCTCGTCAGTAAACTCCCCAGCCCTCCGATGTGTGACCAGGAAGACGGTCACCATGTTCGGGTCCTCACCTTTTTTTACCTGTTAAAATATATTATCTATTATTAGTATTAAACATTCTATATCGAACTATATATAAATTAATGTCCGTCATAGGAAACGTACCAGACGACAAAAATGCTCCGTCATCGGAATGGAGCCACCACACCACTTACCGGTGCTCGACCGCGCCACCTTGGCCTTCTCAGACCGCTCCTGGTACCTGCGCTCGCTGAATCTAGCCTTCATCGCAGTCCACTGCTCTGGCGTAATCCAACCCTGGATCGGTTGTCCGGAGCGATCATGACGCTTCTGGTCGTCGATCGCATCACGGATGAGCTTGGCTGCGATGGCAGAAAATTGGCCCTCGATCCTCGCCGCCCGGTGTGGTGGATAGAAATAGGTCCTCTACAAGAAGTAAAATACAAAAGTTGTATAATATACACAAATAATTATTAAAATTTAAAAATAAATAAATTTTTTACCTTAAAGTGGACGAACCAAAAGGCCTTCCTATCTGCGGGAGCATCTGAGTAGTTGAGCCAAGGCCCACCATAGTTCTGCCTCAGAAATTGCTCCAGCTGTCTCTGTATTACAGAAGACCGATATCTATACAATAAAAAAATTTCATGAATATATATGTACATATAATCATTTGAGAAATATATATTAATTAATTAACTTACTTCATAGGCCCGTCCGTCCAAATCTCCATATGCGTCTCGCCCGGGGGAGCGCATGGAGGGTCGCTCTCACCTCCTGCCTGGGCAGGTTCAGTCTGATCGCCGGCCTCCATATGCTCGGCGTCGGCTGCCCCCATAGAGCCGTCGACAGGAGGAATGTTGGACGGGGGATCGGGGATGCTGGACGACGAGGGATCCGGAAGGCTGGACGACGAGGGAGGAGTCGACAACCTGCTGGAACTGCCCTGTCCCGGTAATGGACCGGGAACAGAACGGTACAATGGCGTACTCGGAGATGAGGATGAGGGTACGGAACTGCCGTCTCCATCCCCAGCCCGAGGCTGACGGGACTGGCTAATATATAATCCTTCGCATCGTCCTCCTGGTCTAGTCATACCTGATAATAACATATGACAATAAAACAAAAATACATATTTATATGATAGACATCACAAATTTTTGAAAAATATCATGGTCACAGATAAAAGTGTCACTAAAGTGTCACAGATTTATTATTACAAAAATACATATTTATATGATAGACATCACAGATTTTAATCCTCTTCTGAAAATTCATCTAGTTCGTTTAGCTCATCTTCTTCTTCTTCTTCCTCCTCCTCTACATCTTCACTTTCATCTGCATCTTCCTCTTCAGATAATTCTACTTCTTCTACACATTTAGATGTGTAATGAGGAACTTCCGTCGTGTCTACTTCTATAATATTTGTTACAAGAGGTAGTTCATCTTGTTGATAAGCTATATCGTCAACCTCAAAGGTATTTCTAGCTTTGTCTTGGATACTGTCCACCAGTCCGACCTTGTTGTTTCCCGTTTAGGATAACTTGTGAAGTACACGAGCTGTGCCTGACTTGATAGGACAAATGGTTCATAGGCTTGATATCGACGCCGATAGTTTATATCAACAAGACCGTGCTTGTCTACTTTCCAACCCTGACCTTCAATCGGATCGAACCAATCACACCTGAATAACACAATCTTAGCAGGATCTATTCCATAACTATATGTCAGCTCCACGATCTTCCGTAGCATGCCATAGAAATCGTTGCCCGCATCAACATCTTTGTAGTTCGAAGATCTGATACACAAACAACTGTTTTTGGTGGAGTCGAGATCCACAAAGTTGTCTCTGATCGGGCAAGTTGTTGACTTGAACCTAAATCCATTAACACAGTAGCTTGGCCATATTTTTGCAGCATAAATTGGTCCCTTGGCTAGCGTTCTAATAGACTCATTCTCAAGTCTTGCGTATGGACGATCGACCTAAATACCACGAAAGAAGCAATTAAGCTCATTCTAAATCAAGTGCATATACAGAAATGTAATTACAGAGTTCTCAAGTCTTACATATGCACTCAACCATGATGGAAAATAACGCCTCATTTCTTGTTCTAGTTCTTCTTCTGTTATGTTTGGCCTACTTGACCTCACATCATCATTAAATATGCTGAAAACAACATCGTGCAATTAATATAATAGTATTATTCTCAACACTATTAAAATAATGTAGACGTATTATTTACTTATCCCTTCAGTTTCTCTACTTCCTCCTCGTCGCAGTTGAGTAATATATACACCTGAGCAGCCCTTAGCTCATCATCGTTTAGATATCTCTTCTTCATTTTACCCGATGGCTTTCCTGGAGCATTGAATACCTTAAGTATTGTATCATTACTTTCATGATCTCCGTCGTCATTTCTGGAAGCTCTCGTTCTATTAGTTGTAACATGAGGCTTGAAATACATCGAACAAAAGTTTGTAATCTCCTCGAGAACATAGGCTTCACAAATAGAACCCTCGACCCGTGCCTTATTTTTAACCTTTTTTTTTAGGTGATTCAAATATCGCTCGAACGGGTACATCCATCGATATTCAACGGGTCCACCAACACGTGCCTCATAGGATAGATGAATTGGCAAATGCTCCATAAAGTCAAAGAATCCAGGAGGAAATACCCTCTCTAGCTTGCATAGTATTACCGCAATGTCCTTCTCTTGCTTTTCTAGACGATCAACAAACAATTTCTTAGAACAAAGATCCCTGAAGAATATGCTAAGCTCCGTCAATGGATCCCAAACTGCCTGCGGTAAGAATTCCCAAAATACAATCGGAATTAACCTCTCCATGAATACGTGACAGTCGTGGCTCTTCATACCCGTCAATTTGTTTTCCTTCGGATCGACACATCTTCTCAGATTTGACACATATCCGTCTGGAAATTTTAGGCCCTGGATCCACCGACAAAGTCTCACTTTATCCTCCTTGTCCAGCGAGAAAATTGACTTCGGCAAGAACTGTTTTCCATTCTGCTGTATCAAATGCAACGCAGGGCATTTGCATATTTCTTCTAAGTCCAACCTGGCCTTGGGATTGTCTTTCGTTTTTCTCTTTACGTCCATCACAGTATTAATTATGTTATCAAACACATTCTTCTCAATATGCATGACATCAAGATTATGTCTGATCAGATTGGTACTCCAGTATGGCAGATCCCAGAATATGCTCCTCTTTGTCCAGTTATGATCTCTACCAAATCCATCGCACTTGTACCCAGTTGTAGGATCTTCGATAGCACTTGAAAAATCTTTAACCTCCTCCCATATCGTGGCTCCGGACCACCTTGGCGGTGGATCACCCTTCTCTACAACGCCGGCACGGAATGCATTCCTGTTCCTTCTGAACGGATGATCTTTTGGCAGAAATTGCCGATGACAATCAAAGAAGCACGGTTTTCCTCCGTGTTTCAAGCGGAAAGCCTTACTACGGTCCATGCAATACGGACATGAGAGACGGCCATGAGTGCTCCATCCAGATAACATTCCATAGGCCGAAAAGTCGTTGATGGTCCACATAAGGGTTGCCTTCATCTGAAAATTCTGCTTCCTGGATACATCGTACGTGTTAGCGCCTACTTCCCATAACTGATTCAACTCATCTATCAAAGGCTATAAGTACACGTCAATGTTCCTCTTGGGATTGTTCGGACCAGGAATTATAACGGTTAGAAACATGTACTGAGTCTTCATGCACATCCAAGACGGTAGGTTATACGGAGTGACAATCACAGGCCAGCACGAATACTGGGATCCCGAAAGACCAAAAGGAGTAAAATCGTCAGAAGATAGTCCCAACCTGACATTACGCGAATCTGAAGCAAAATTAAGATACACTCAATCAAAGTGCTTCCACGCTTCTCCATCGGATGGGTGATCCAACACTCCTTTAATCTGTTCTCGCATGTGCCAACTCATATTTTCGGCCGTCTCTTTCACCATAAATAATCTTTGCAACCGCGGCGTTAAAGGTAAGTAGTGCATTGAATCGGTCGGTCTTCTTGCACCGGTAGACCTTCCTGTACTAGTTGTCTTATAGCGATCAGCACCACAAAATCTGCACACATCTGCGTCCTTGTCGTCTTTGTAGTACAGCATGCACCCATTGCGACAGGAATCGATTTTCTCGTATCCCATCCAGAGCGATCTCACCATCCTCTTAGACCGATAGAAGTCTTTAAGCAACTTAGCACCCGCCGACAAGATCTCTATAATCAACTCCAACACTCGGTTGTAGCATTCTTGCGACATGTTAAAATTTGACTTAATGCTCAACAGTCTTGTAACCACCTCCAACGGTGAATGATCCTCACAACCAGGATACAATGGAGTCCTTGCATTCTCCAGCAACTCCATGAACTGTGCAGCATCGGCATTCGGTGCCTCCTCAGGTGCATCATGAACGAAACTAGGCCCCGCAGCGTCGAAAACCATGTTCACGCACCCGTCGTCGTATGCATGATTATCTGAAACAAAATTAGGTCCCGCATGCATATACGGCTTAACGTAAGGCTCCGGCTCTGATGCTAAAGACACAATTTCTCCGTGTGCGGTCCATTGATAGAAATTAGGCGTGAAACCCCTCGAGTACAAATAATATGTCACTTCCACTTCTGGATAATATTTCACGTTATGACATTTCACACACGGACACTTAATTTTGGTGCCGTCCATGTACTGAGGGAACGCCTTAACAAACTGTAGGAACTGCTCTACTCCCGCTATGTATTCATCCCGCACACCACACATATCATCAGGACGACGATTGTACATCCATGAACGATTCCGCAAGTAGTAATTCATATCCATTTGGAAATAATTCTGCAAAGATGGACACACATTATCCAACAGGCACAAATTCGTATATTATGTCTTATTATGGGTCAAACTAAGTTGTACTAAGTCAAACAAAGTCAAACAAGGTCAAGCTAAGTCAAACAAAGTCAAACAAGGTCAAACTAGGTCAAGGGTTGACCTACAGTTGACTTTGTCAACTCTTAGTCCAATCTAGGTCAGAATAGTCAACCTTAGTCAACCTACGGCCGATACCGATACGGTTTGGCATGTTCCGATCCGATACAGACCGATACCAAATATTGACCGATACCGACAATGGGGGTCTTTGTTCCGGTCAATTCGGCAAAACCAATCGGTAAGGGTGACTACTATTTCATATAATTTCAAAACTACTAAGAAATAACGCTGAAATACTTAAAATTATGCCTAAATGTATAAAATATATGTTTTTAAATATAAATAATTTATTAATAATTATTTGTTTTCCGATACCAAAGTCCGATACTCCGATACGATACCGCCGATACTACCGATATCGCCGATACCAATACTCATAGGAATAGTCCGATACCGATTCCGATACCGATATTGTGAACCTTGGGTATATATCATCAACATTTCAGATTCTTAAAATGAATTTCAAATGGATTTTGGATTGTATATATATGTGTATTTGTGTGTATATCATGGTTTAAAGTATCGGCCGATACCGATCCGATACGGCCGATACCGAGACGGTTTGGCAAGTTCCGATCCGATACCGACCGATACCAAATATTGATCAATACCGACATTGGGGGTCTTTGTTCCGGTCAATTCGGCAAAACCAATCGGTAAGGGTGACTACTATTTCATATAATTTCAAAACTACTAAGAAATAACGCTGAAATACTTAAAATTATGCCTAAATGTATAAAATATATGTTTATAAATATAAATAATTTATTAATAATTATTTGTTTTTTGATACCAAAGTCTGATACTCCGATACGATACCGCCGATACTACGCCGATACCAATACTCATAGGAATAGTCCGATACCGATTCCGATACCGATATTGTCAACCTTGGTGTATATACATTGTATACATATATATTTATATATGTATTTGTGTGTGTATGTAAGTGTGTGAGTATATATATATACATGTATACATATGTATTTGTGTGTGTATGTAAGTGTGTGAGTATATATGTATTTGTGTGTGTATGTAAGTGTGTGAGTATATATACATGTATATACATTGTATACATATAGTCCGACACCGATTCCTGCACCGTCCCCTGCCCCCTCCCCCTACCCCTGCACCCACCCCAACCCTCCCCTTCCCCCCCTCCCCATACCCCTGCCCCACCCCAACCCTCTCCTGTCCCCCTCCCCCCTCCTTTGCCCCCCTCCCCCTACCCCTGCACCCACCCCAACCCTCCTCTGCCCCCCTCCTCCCTCTCCTGCCCCCTCTCCCTACCCCTGCACCCACCCAAACCCTCCCCTGCCCCCGGGTACCCCCACCCCTCCCTCCACCCCTCGACAGTAAGACCCCCCCACCCCCTGCACCCACCCCCACCCCTCTCTCCCCCCTCGACAGCTAGGGTTAGGGTCTCGTGTCCGTGTCTGTGTCTAGATAGCTAGGGCTAGGGTTAGGGTTTACCTGAGGAGGGTGGCTTCGTCGGAGGATGGAGGCGACGAGGAGGGTGGCTTCGTCGGAGGAGGAAGGCGGCGATGAAGGCTCCTTCGTCGGAGGAGGGAGGCTGGTCGCCGGAGGGAGGGGTCAACGGGCGAGCGGGGTCGCCGGGGGGAGAAGGGGGAGGGTGTCGCCGGAGGGAGGGGTCGCCGGAGGGGAGGGTTCGCCAGGGGGAGAGGGAAGAGCGGAAGGAAAAAATTTGGGTAAAAATTTTATGATTTCGACCGAGCCAGGAACCCTATATGAAATACAACAGCGACGCATAAATTATACGTCGCTAAACGTCGCAATACAGCGACGTAAAATGGACGTCCGTCGCAAAATGTCGCCCATCAGCGATGTAACTTATACTACGTCGCTGAACGTCGCTACGCAGCGACGGACAGCGACGTGTAACACAAGAAGTCGCTATCAGCGACGGGTATTTCCGCCGTCGCTAATATACGTCGCTATTTTAGCATATTTTAGTAGTGACCGCACTGGTATCATTGTAGAGTTATGCATATCGTACCCGTACGAAAGTACTCATTCTGAATGACCATGATCCACGGCATGGTACTTCACTCAACATAGAGACTATTAAGTTAAATAAAATAATGATTGCATGGAGAGAATGGATTCTCAAGTTCTTACATGGCAGCCCTCTTGGGACTAGTAGTGCCCGACAGGCCGGTTGGTCCCCACAGATACTGCAAATCTGCCACACGGGCAGGAAGCGGTATCTGGTTATATTATCTATTGAATATTGTATATTAATGACGGGCGTCCCGTTGGGACTCGTCTAATTCATGATTGGCGCAATTGATTGACTGGGTAAACTAGCCTTGCTTGCGTATAGTAAGAACTGAGAAATCCTTTATTGCATAATTCCAGGATAACTTGGGACTCACAATAGCAAGCCGTAGTAGTTGCCTGGCCGTTTAAATTGATTTGTTTATGTACTGTACCTACTCTGTTACTTAACTGAGATGATCAGAATGTCAGGACATGACGGGCCAACTTCTGTCCTTGTTTGGTTGGGAGGTTGGTTCGAAGTGTCGTGATGTTGTGTGAGTCCTAGTAGATAGCAGAGATCTATTATCATATTCTCTTATTACTGGCTTCATTCCTCATATCGTGCTCCCTTGCGGTACTTGCTATTAGAGGTCTAACCTCTATGGTTTTGCATGGCCAGATTTAGAGCCGGTCCCTGAGGATCCAGCTTACTTCTACCTCCAAGATGGTCAACACTAGAGGGATGATCGCAAAAGGACTCGAGTGGGTTTCTTACTTCCCCGCCCATTTTGTTATCTACTTTATACTTTGCCGTTTGGCACCGACATATTAGTCGGATTGTCTTGTACCTACTTTTGTATAATTGTAACTAAGTCAGGCTGCAGCTGCTAACAATTGTGTATACTTATTACATCATCTGGCTGTATTTTGTAAAGCCAGATATCAAGAACATTTTGACTGAACGTTTGGGACGTCTTACTGCTTTATCTCACATGTTCTTTATTTCTGTTTCTTGTTTGAATGATTGAGACAATAGAAGTAAAGTGACCATAGGGAGACTTTCATGTAGTATGCACCCCCTCGTCTTGTAGACAGCATTAATCGTATTATACGGTATTCATCTACCCGTAATACGTAGCTGGCTGAGTCATTCCTCCGCTCTCCAGTATTCTGGTTCTGGGGCGTGACAAGGTTTTAGTGGTGGCCCATGCAGGTCTGGTTCTAGACTTGTGGGGTGTTTTAATTTATAGGATGTCTCAAATCACACATGTTCCCCCTTGATCTCATGATTCGTTGGTTCTTAACTCCCTCTTGACATTCTAGTATCCTTTGACTTCATTGATCCTTCCTGTCCGGTCGTTTGATTTTTCTCTTGTCCCTTTTTCTTAGGGGCACCTCGTCCGCACCTGTCAGAGCTGGACAGCAACAACATGGACAGCAACATGAAAAACCGGACCATGTTGGTCAGCAACAAGGGCCGGTACTAACTCAAGAGACTACCCAGGAAGAAGTGATAGTGGAAACAGCAGCTGGATCGCAGTATCCGGATGTTCCATCACCACCAACAGTTCTACCTACCCCTACGGGAATGGACACCGGCTCTTCTGGAAATCATGAGAGGGATGATGGCTACTCAACAACATCAGATGTTAGCCCAACAGCGCATGCATGCTCAGTTGCAAGAGCAGAACGTACTACTCAACCAAGGGTTGCAGACAGCTTTGGAAAGAGGGGCAAGGCCGGATTCTGGAGCATCAACCAGATTTTGCAAGTTCAACCCCCGCCGTTTTGAAGGAACGTAGGATGCCATCTCAGCAGATGCATGGCTTATGGATATTGAGGCTATTTTGACGGCGGCTAAGGTACCGGCAGAAGAACGTGTGGATCAGGTAAAGTTGTTATTTCAGGATCTCGTACGTGATTGGTGGGAATCAGAGGAGATAGGCATCAGACGTCCTGTGGCTTGGAACAATTTTACAGCAAGATTCAAGACAAAGTATTATGGAGTTGTGGCACAGTTTGAGCTACAACAGAAGTTTATCAACCTCAAGCAGGCCGGCAAGACGGTAGATGCTTATGCAGCGGAGTTCTGCAGATTGAGTAGGTTTGCCCTAGAGATGGTAGCGACGGAGCGCCAGAGGGCTATGAGGTTTCAACAAGGGTTTCATCTTGAGCTCTTACAATTGATAGAGGGCCACAATTACCAGACTTTTGATGAGATATTGACGGCAACCCGAAGGCATGAGATCACCATTCAGAGGATCACAGTAAGGACTGGAGGTCAGAAGAGATCTCACAGTCAGATTGAAGGAGGAGGGGGAGCAGCACCCCGAACAACAGCACCATCCCTTGGTATTCGCATTCACGATGTGGCAATACGAGGGCCAGCACCACCACCCTGGCAGCAGCAGCAACAGAAGAAGAACCAGCAACCCCTAGCGGGCTGTACTTATTATAGGAAGATAGGGAACACTAGAGATGTGTGTCGGGCATTAAACAGACTGTGTTTGATATGTGGAAATCTAGATCATCGGGTTACCACATGTCCCATGAATTCGAGGTCAGGAGGACCAGGGCAACAGTTTCCTGCTCTGCCAGCACCAGGGGTAGGACAGTATCGAGGACCAGCGGTAGCAGTGAGACCATTGGCCCAGCGTTCGTTAATGCCACAGGCTCAGATGTTTCGACAGTAGGGACCGTCGATACAGCAATACCAGCATAGACCACCCCAGCATCATCAAGGCAGGGGCCAGCAGCAGCACCAGACTAGGCCACCGTATAGAAACCAGCAAGGAGGTTGAGGGCAGGCATTCACACTGTCCTTGGAGGAGGCATTAACATCGGGAGATGTTGTGGCAGGTAATATTCTCGTCGGCTCATATCCCGCAGTAGCATTGTTTGATTCAGGAGCATCACACTCATTTATATCTGCACAATTTGCGACACGGCTAGGAATGGAGTTCGAGGCATTGCCAGGGAGGTTGAATATACTCACTGGCAATGGGTTCGTAGGAATTAGTAAAGTTATTCTAGCGTGTAGTGTTGTAGTTTGCGGGCATTCCTTACCCGCCCAGTTGATAGAATTTTCTATTGGAAATTTTGACGTTATCTTAGGCATGGACTGGCTGAAAGACAGTCATGCGACAATAGATTGTCGTAGTGGGAGTATATCTTTTGATATTCCAGGCATGAAGAAATTCACCTTAGTCAGATCAGAGGCAACTCAGTAAGAGCAGGGAGTAATAACGGCAATAGAAGAAGTTCAAGTTCCGAAGGTAGTTGAAAAATTTCTAGACGTGTTTTCCGAAGAACTTCCAGGTCTACCAACGGTTAGAGATATTGAGTTCAGCATAGAATTGGCACCTGGAACTAAACCAATATCAGATCGGGTTTACAGAATGGCGGATTCGGAGCAGGCCAAGGTGTATCAGCACATAGAGGAATTGAAGGAGAAAAAGTTTATCCAAGCTAGCATATCACCATGGGCAGCACCAGTGGTACTTGTGGGGAAGAAGGATGGATCATCCAGATTATGCATCGATTACAGGAAGCTTAACGCGGTGACAGTAAAGAACAAGTACCCACTATCCAGGATCGACGACTTATTTGACCAGTTGAGCACAGCTAGAGTTTTCTCCAAGATAGATCTTCGTTCAGGGTACCATCAAGTGAGGGTTCGAAAGGAAGACATTCCCAAGACAGCATTCAGGGGGAAGTATGGACATTATGAATTCTTAGTAATGCCGTTTGGTTTGACCAATGCTCCAGCTATATTCATGGATTTGATGAACCGCATCTTTATGCCATATTTAGATCAGTTTGTCGTGGTGTTTCTCGACGACATTCTCGTATACTCTGCTAGTGAAGAGGAGCATGAAGACCACCTCAGGAAAGTGTTGCAGGTACTGAGAGAGAACCAGTTGTATGCCAAGCTCAGCAAGTGTGAGTTCTGGATGGACCATATTTTATTTCTGGGTCACATCATATCAGGAGCTGGAGTAGCGGTGGATCCCAAGAAGGTAGAAGCAGTAGAGAGTTGGCCAGTACCCAAGACCGTAACTGATGTACGAAGTTTCTTGGGATTGGCAGGATATTACAGAAGGTTTGTATCAGGTTTTGTAAGACTTTCAGCACCCATGACCCGCTTGACACGAAAGGATGTACCATTCGTCTGGTCGGCAGAATGCCAGGCATCATTTGAGAATCTGAAGCAGAAGTTGATATCAGCACCTATCCTTACATTGCCAGTTGGGCCCGGAGGTTTTACTGTATATTGTGATGCGTCAGGTAAAGAACTTGGATGTGTCCTTATGCAACATGGGAAGGTGATAGCGTATGCATCTAGGCAACTTCGAGACCACGAGAAAAATTATCCAACTCATGATTTGGAGTTGGCGGCAGTAGTATTTGCTTTGAAGCTATGGAGGCATTACTTATATGGTGACCGAGTGGACATGTACACAGACCACAAAAGTCTGAAGTACATCTTTACTCAGAAGGAGCTGAACATGAGGTAGAAAATATGGTTAGAGCTGATCAAGGATTATGACGTGGAGCTTCAGTATCATCCAGGCAAGGCTAATGTGGTAGCAGACGCTCTCAGCAGAAGAGACGGCGCATTTATGTTGACAACGCAGACACACATCTTAGAAGACCTTCAGGAGATAGGCATCGAAGTTATACTTCCTAATGATATAGGAATTCTGGCGAGTCTACAAGTTCAATCCGACTTGGTAGGCAGGATCAAGGCAGCCCAGGCACAGGACCCAAGGATTCAGAAGCTTAGGGCAGAATGTGAGTCAGGGCTCAGAAAAGAGATACAAATCCACGAAGATGGTACGCTTAGGTTTGGATCACGTCTATGTGTATCTAGTGGAGATATCAGACATGAAGTAATGACAAAAACTCACAATTCTCAGTATTCTATACATCCTGGAGGGACCAAGATGTACCAAGATATCAAGCAGCACTTCTAGTAGAACGGGATGAAGAGGGAGATAGCTAGGTTTGTTTCCCGTTGCTTGATATATCAGCAAGTAAAGGTAGAACAGCAGAGGCCAGCTGGATTATTACAACCGCTTCCTATCCCGAAATGGAAGTGGAAACACATCACAATGGACTTTGTGACCGGTTTACCGAGATCACCAAGTGGTAAAGATGCTATTTGGGTGATAGTAGATCGGCTTACAAAGGTAGCACACTTTCTTCCTTTCAGAGTAGGACAATCTACAGAAAAGTTGGCAGAGTTGTACATGCAGCAGATAGTCAGGCAGCATGGAGTCCCTGTCAGTATTGTGTCAGATAGAGATACCCGTTTCACGTCACATTTCTGGAAGAGCTTACATCGTAGTTTGGGCACCAAGTTAAAATTTAGTACGGCTTACCATCCACAGACGGACGGCCAATCAGAAAGGACAATTCAGACTTTGGAAGATATGTTGCGAGCTTGCACCCTAGATTTTGGAGGATCTTGGAAAAGCCACCTACACTTAGTTGAATTTTCATATAATAACAGTTATCAAGCCAGTATCCAAATGGCGCCATTTGAGGCACTATATGGTAAGAAGTGTAGGTCGCCACTAGCATGGGATGATATCGGGGACAGAAAGATGTTAGGCCCGGAAATGATTGTTCAGACAGTTAAATTGGTTAAAGGAATTAGAGAGCGACTTCGAGTTGCGCAGGATCGACATCGTCATTGGGCAGACCAGCATCGTAGGCCGCTAGAGTTTTCTATTGGATACCACGTATTCTTACGGATCTCACCTACCCGTGGGGTCATTAGATTTGGCGTTCGCAGGAAGTTGAGTCCGCGGTACGTGGGCCCATTTATTATCCTTGATAGGGTGGGCGATGTTGCTTATCGTTTATTCCTTCCGCCTTCGTTACGAGAGGTACATGACGTGTTTCATGTATCTCAGCTGTAAAGGTATGTATCGGACCCAAGCCATATCCTTGATCATTCTGAGCTGGTTGTTGGTACCAACCTGTCTTATGAGGAACAGCATGTGTCTATTTTGGACCGAAGAGAAAAGATACTCAAGAACCGAACAATTAGTCTTGTCCGGGTTGCTTGGGGTCATCACTCATTAGGAGAGTCAACGTGGGAATGTGAGGATGATATCCGATCACGGTATCCACATCTGTTTGACTCACAAGGTATATTTCTTCCCGTGTACCTTGATTGTCTTAACTCCGCATACTAGTCGCCCTATGAGTGGAAATTACTTGATATCGTAGATTGTTAAATATAGATATGTTACTTGCTATGGACATTGTAAAATGATTGCTTGCTTAAATTGCTTGTACTAGTTTGGCCTTGATATTCCTATCCTGCTTGGATTTGAAATTTCGAGGACAAAATTTTTCTAAGGAGGGTAGAGATGTCACTCCCCGTTCCCAGAATACGTATTTTTAATACATGTACTGCTTTAATATATTTATTTAAATATTTATCATGTATTGTTTTGTATTTAAATCTCTTTAAATTCATGTTAATTAATTTCCTGCAGTTAATTTCTGTATTTTACTTTCTGCTTTTATTCTCTGCTTTAGCTTACTTTAGGTTTGGCCTAGGTTGGTTTATTTTTGGGTTATGGTGGTTCACCATGAACCGAACCCACCATCACCATTTAAAGCCCCAATCCTTTCTCTCTCTCTTCATTACTTCTCCTTCTCATTTACTCTTCTTCTTCTTCATAACTCCCTCTACCTACCAACTCGTAGGCAAGTACATCTTGCTTCCACATGAAAACCCATTTTTATGGTTCCATTCTATTTCCCTTGTGATTCTAAGAGAGTTTAGAACTTGGCATTTTTCGTTTTGAAGTTTTATTTTTAGTAGATCTAGAAATTCATATTTTTTTGGTTTTCAGTAGTTTGGATCTGTCAAAACTTCCTTATTTCCAAGTTTTGTTCATACTAGATTGTTGAGGTTGTGTTTTACGCCATTTGACCCATGGGAACCCCATTTCTGGCTTGGAACGAAGGTTCCATGAGAATTGGAGTTCAAGGTGAACTTTACGCTCACGTTGTACGTGCCAGCGTAGTATTAACTTTACGCTCACGTTGTACGTGCCAGCGTAGTATTAACTTTACGCTCACGTTGTACGTGCCAGCGTAGTATTAACTTTACGCTTACGTTGTACGTGCCAGCGTAGTATTAACTTTACGCTCACGTTGTACGTGCCAGCGTAGTATTAACTTTACGCTCACGTTGTACGTGCCAGCGTAGTATTAACTTTACGCTCACGTTGTACGTGCCAGCGTAGTATTAACTTTACGCTCACGTTGTACGTGTCAGCATAGTATTGAGTTTTACGCTCATGTTGTACATGCCAGCGTAATATTGAGTTTTTACGCTCACGTTATACGTGTCCGCGTAGAGACGGAGAATGTAGGAATTCAATTAGAGAGATCGCTCGTGGCAGCGTAAAACTGTTTTACGCTAGTCTACTTGACCTAGCGTATTCTTTTACGCGCACAGCGTTTCGGGCGTAACTTGACCCTTTACACGAGCTACCTTTATGCATGCAATATTTTACGCGCACAGTGTTTCTTGCGTAAAAATATATTCTTTTACGCGTACTCCTTGGCTCGGCGTAAAACGAGTTTTTTTACGCGTGCAACTTTATTTGAGCGTATCCCTTTGGCATGTATGACACTCTTAAAATATCCTTACGCCTTTTGGCATAAACTTGATATAATCATGATATGTTAATATTTCTGTTAAATATAGATTGTTACGTGGGATGTACCATGTGTCGTAAATTGAGTTATAGATATCCCGATTGACTGGAATTAAACCCTGAGAGTTGTAAACTCGACCCCACTGAATACTAGTTGACTTTCATGCCTTGTCACCATTGATAATGATTGTGACCTTGACTAATAATTGATCATGCGTTCCTACCTGGAACTAAGAGACTGGCTAGTCGTCTTTTTGAATTGAATGAATGAGACACATTCATATTAATTATGAACTATTGAAATCGACTGACTAATCCCGAATATTGGCATACAGGCACATGCAGGCTTCAATTTATTTATTGTTTATTTATCTTACCAAAGAAGCATGTGTACTTTATGGTCAAGGCATGATTACTCCGTGGTTAGTTTTGATTGTTGCATTACGCTATGTAAGACCTACAACCTGACCGCACTGGTATCATTGTAGAGTTGTGCATATCGTGCCCGTACGAAAGTACTCATTCTGAATGACCATGATCCACGGCATGGTACTTCACTCAATGTAGAGACTATTAAGTTAAATAAAATAATGATTGCATGGAGAGAATGGATTCCCGAGTTCTTATATGGCAGCCCTCTTGGGACTAGTAGTGCCCGACAGGCCGGTTGGTCCCCACAGATACTGCAAATCTGCCACACGGGCAGGGAGCGGTATCTGGTTATATTATCTATTGAATATTGTATATTAATGACGGGCGTCCCGCTGGGACTCGTCTAATTCATGATTGGTGCAATTGATTGACTGGGTAAACTAGCCTTACTTGTGCATAGTAAGAACTGAGAAATCCTTTATTGCATTATTCCAGGATAACTTGGGACTCACAATAGCAAGCCGTAGTAGTTGTCTGGCCGTTTAAATTGATTTGTTTGTGTACTGTACCTACTCTGTTACTTAACTGAGATAATCAGAATGTCAGGACATGACGGGCCAACTTCTGTCCTTGTTTGGTTGGGAGGTTGGTTCGAAGTGTCGTGATGTTATGTGAGTCCTAGTAGATAGCAGAGATCTATTATCATATTCTCTTATTACTGGCTTCATTCCTCATATCGTGCTCCCTTGCGGTACTTGTTATTAGAGGTCTAACCTCTCTGGTTTTGTATGGCCAGATTTAGAGCCGGTCCCTGAGGATCCAGCTTACTTCTACCTCCAAGATGGTCAACACTAGAGGGATAATCGCAGGAGGACTCGAGTGGGTTTCTTACTTCCCCGCCCATTTTGTTATCTACTTTATACTTCGCCGTTTGGCACCGACATGTTAGTCGGATTGTCTTGTACCTACTTTTGCATAATTATAACTAAGTCAGGCTGCAGCTGCTAACAATTGTGTATACTTACTATATCATCTGGCTATATTTTGTAAAGCCAGATACCAAGAACATTTTGACTGAGCGTTTGGGACGCCTTACTGCTTTATCTCACATGTTCTCTATTTCTGTTTCTTGTTTGAATGATTGAGACAATAGAAGTAAAGTGACCATAGGGAGACTTTCATGTAGTATGTACCCCCTCGTCTTGTAGACAGCATTGATCGTATTATACGGTATTCATCTACCCGTAATACGTAGCTGGCCGAGTCATTCCCCCGCTCTCCAGTATTCTGGTTCTGGGGCATGACAACTACCTTATGTCGACCCTAACTAATCTGACCGTTCTGGACTCGATGGAACAGTCTGTGCCATCACCGGAGGCCACCTTGCGTAGTTGTAACACCAAAGTCATATTTTGTGCCACCTTGATCATTGTACCACATCAGACGTCACACCAGACAAGATACCTTGCCATTTACTTTCTATTTACTAGCTCACATATTTTATGCATTTATTGATTATTTCTTCTTCTGTAAAATAAATTGTGCTACATAATCATATTGAGATACAAATTTACTTTTAGTTATATTTCCTACTATTTAATTATTTTATGCACATTAAACCTAGACTTAAGAGATCACCCTTGGTTGTGCTGCATTCATAGGCCTTGACACATTTGTGCCACGAAGTTGCGAGTCGTATCTAGAACTCGGACATGCGTAGCTGGCTGGCCACTGCTATGTATAAGCCGTGTGATAGGGTTAACCACTAATAGTATTGCATGATTAGTTTGACTTAGCGGTTATAGAAGTTATGTGTTGTGAAGCTAACATATATTCATAGGATGGGGAGGACATTTACTTAGCGTATGGGCTACCATGCACATTACCTTTGTGACCGTACACTCCGTCGGAGATGCGGGTTGACGACCCTTTATTTTATTGCTGGCCACTGACATTCCAGGAAAGGTTATGATTTGAGGTCCCTGATGCCCAAGAGGGGACAATTGTCATTCATGTTTTCTGTTATACGTATTTTCAGTATACGTGTACGAAATTCTGATATTTGTCAGGTGACCCATGCTTTGACTTGTCTTGCTTAACCTTGTTTGGTTTAATCTTGACTTAGTTTAGTTTTAGTTTGGTTCACCTTGGTTTATTTTGGCTTGACATAGTTTGGTTGGGTTGGTTTGAGATGAGAGGGATGGTATATAAACCAACTCCTCTCTCTCTCTCTCTCTCTCTCTCTCTCTCTCTCTCTTTTCCATTATTGTCATTTACTTCTCCTTCTTCTTCTTCTTTATTTACTCCTCCCACCAACCCAAGGCAAGTACAACTTGCTCCATGGAGAACTTGATGGATCTCTATTTTGTTTGGTCTATTCTCTTCCTCTTATGATTCTAAGCATCTTTAGCACTTAAAGTTTTTGGTCTTGATGGTTACATTTTTGTAGATCTAAGTTTTAAGATTTTTTTTGATCTCCTAAAGTTTTTTATTTCCGAAATCTAATGGTTCCATGTTGTGGGGAATTCCATTCTACCCAACTTTGGCTTTTGAACCGCTTGATTTCGACTTATTTTGAGAAAGTTATGGCATTCCTTGAGTTCATAGGTTCCTTATGCACTTCGGTACGAATTTGGGAAAGATGAACAGCCGCGTGCACTTCCTGCGCACTACCTGCGCTTCTATGCACTACTTTGCGCGCAGGCATCCTGCCATTACCTGCACTTCTGTGCACTACTCTGCACGCAGGCTTCCTGCGCACTACCTGTGCTTCTGTTCACTACTCTGCGTGCAGGCTTCCTGCGCACTACCTGCGCTTCTGTGCACTACTTAGCGTGCAGGATTTTTGCACACTACCTGCGCTTCTGTGCACTACTCTGCGCGCAGGCTTTTTACACACTACCTGTGCTTCTGCGCACTACTCTGCGTGCAGGTTTCTTGTGCACTTTCCTGCACTTAGCCGTTTTTATCTGTTTAAGCTATTTTGTAGCTAGAACCTTGTAAAACTCATAAAATAAAAGTTGTAGATCTCTGTCTTGGCTTTAAGAATCTTCTTGTTTCACCTTACTTGGAGTTCATATGCGACTGATAATTTCAATCTTAGTTCTTGATCTTCTTGGTATATTTTCTGTACTTGGCCTAACTTGCAACGATCCGACTCGATAACTTGTTATTATTGAACTTGAGCATGATAGAACTTGACCTGAACTTAAGCATGACAGAACTTGACTAGAACTTGACTTGAATATGATGATATGAACCTATTTTGATAATCTTGAAGTGGCCCGTCGAAGCGCACTCCTGACAAGTACTCTTGACATGACAAGTAAACCTGGCATAACATGTATAAACTTGATCGCTGTTGCGACAACTAATTCTGACTTGCTATGTATAACTCTTGTCTTGACACCGTAGTTGATTTTCCTGATTGTGACTGTACAAGCTACATGTTTCGTCTTGCACCATACCTAGACATGGATTCCTGGTTACCACGGCCAGGGATTCATAATGAATCTGACTAGGTTAAACGACTAGATTGATTAACTAGTTCATATAGAGAGATTTTCCAGTTATAGACGATCCCGTTATCCCGGCTACACATGTGGACTTTTAGCATGCCGTCGAGTAGGGCGCATTTCCAGCACACTATCATGTGTTGTACTTCTTAAAATATAAGTACTAAAGTACACACCAGTAATCTTGATAACTCTTGTAACCTCGCCTGGATAACCTGGATAGTCTGCAGGACTTGTGACTGCGGGAACATCTCAACTGTATCTTGTTAGTAACTAGGCTTGTGATAACCCTAGTTAGCTAATGATAACAAGCCGTAGGACTTGATTGGCCGTGCCTAAATGATTGTCTCATGATTAAACATGGGAATTATATTCCACCTCTTGTTCATCTTGATACATGCGCATATGTTCGTTTAACACTTGTCTTTACATTTTCTATAATTATGTTCTTTTATCTGTTCTACTATTCTTTATATGCTGGTTTTAGTTCATAAGTGGAGCCTCCTTTGTGGTACTTGCTCTTTCTGGGGTATGATCCAGCTGGTTTTGTTTGGCCAGATTTCGGAGTGATACTTAAGGATCGAACTGCTTTCCAGCTAGATAACCACCATGAGTAATCGTGGCAATGAGTGGATTTTTTATTTTGCTCCCCCACTTTATTGTAAATTATTCTTTTGAGGCATTTAACCGTTGAGCATGTGTTAGCTCGTGTTGCAACTTTATTCTGTCTGCCTAAGGACTGTATCATGATTGACAAATCCTAGGATTGATCATGTATGACTTAACTCTTGCTAGTCTTTGCACTTTGTATGACTAGCTTCATGATCATCTGAATATATAATGTTTGGGGTGCCTTACTTTGTATGTGTGATGATCTAATATCTTGTATCATTTATTTGCTTGCTTGAGATTGTGACATTAGGCTTGTTCTTGACCATAAGAGACTGTTGGCTTGTAGATAAACCCTCATACATATAGACATCCGTGACCGTATTGCGAGTTGGGTTACACTTCAATGTACGTAGCTAGCTGTGTCTATCCTCTGCTCTCCAGTATTTTGGTTCTAGGGCGTGACAACTATGTCGATCATATTTTTATCCAGAGAGCCCATACGTTGGAGGCTTGTTATTAAAATTGCATTTACATAGGATGGTTAGGCTACCTTATCTGTTAGATATATGTAATTTTGGTTTGTGTACTTATACCTGATCGTAGCTTGGAACGGTAATTTATCGCGAACTAGTTTGCCATACCTTATCCTTGTTTGGTTGTAGGTGTGGTTTACTGCTTCAATGAGAAGGTACTGAACCTTGTTGTGGTCCGAATACTATATTGGATTCATGGCATGGAAAGCTACTTCATCATGGATTAGGGAGCCATCTCCTGTCCTTTTTTGGCTGGGGGGATGGTACGCTAATTCAAGAGTGGAGTATTGGACTATGTTATAATCTGATTTGACTTATTATTGAGCAGTTTATATGGCATGTTCTTCATGTATCTTGTTACGTCCCTCTAAGGACCTGGTGATTTCTCAAGGTGTGTATTTTCTTGACTTTTTGCAGGTATTCTAGCCAAGGTCGTGATCTACTGCATTCCTTCGAAGATGATGTGCTCTTGGATCGTCCTTGCTACTTTTAACAAATACTTTTCATTATTTATATATTACTTCTCATTTAAAATAGTTGGTAATGAATTTGTCTCCGTCCAACGACTTGTACAAATGATAATTCATATTTGATTATAATATCTTTTATTCTTTTATTTTGTGGATGAAATTATTTGGCCGTGATTATACTACGTATATTTATTATACGACTGGCATGTCTACGTTCCTAGTCCTACATACTTTGGGACTGGGGTATTACACTATGGCCTATATGTAAGGTAAAACTTGTAATTATTCTATAGCAAGAGTACTTAAGTAAATAATGTACAGTTCTATAGAAATAAGCAGTTGTGTCCGTGCATCTACATCTAATATTTCATTCGCAATGATGTTAACGATTGATTTGGAGGACAAGAGGGTCAAGGGAGAGAAGGGTCAGCCACTCACCTAGATTTACTTGAGGCGGGAGAAAAGAGGACGGTTGCATTAGACAGCGCGTGCGCGATCACCTGAAATCACATAAGCAACGAATTAGCACTCTTTCCTTCTATTCCGAGTTTGACATGAAATGCGAAGTTCGAAGAACGCAAGCATGAAATCCATCGAAAATATTAACGAAAATGTATTCATAAAACCAAAGCCAAAGAAGCAAGTACGGCATAAAAAATAAAATAACGGGAGGTCTCTCCCGACTCAGATGCAGAGTCCATCCTCGAGACGTAACATGCTGAATATGAGACTTAATTCCGAAGAAGCCTATCCATAACGAGGAAAGGATCTTGATTTAATCGGTCCCAATCAATCGGTTCCGATCAATCGATAGCGACAATATTTCTTAACCGCACTCCCCGCGAATGAAGAATTGGGCACGATGTTGGGACGACGTACTACAGAAAGTCCTAACGATTATAGCAAAAGAGGGAAGGATCGAATCTCTTTGTGCGCAGCTCTTTGCGCTTTTAACGCTCTCAACGATGATTGGTAGGTCATTTTGTCTTAGAACGAAAAGTAGCTTATAACTTTTAAATTTTCTTAACCTTAAAAAATAGAAAACTCAATGGGTTTGGTTATCGATTTTGTGAAGTTTTGACTTATGTTAGCCTTCATCAAAACCCTGGTTTGTGGATAATCCTCAAATATTTTCCTTTTTTGGCATAGTCGTCAAATTAGATTGTTTCTACAACTCATAGGATTATTCCTTTAAACATTGCATGTTTCTGCGAATTTGTTTCTTGCGTTTCTGCGCAGTCAAATTTTTTTACGAAGAAGCTGCTTTCTATGAAAAGAAATATCTGCGAATCTGACCATTTTTGCGAGGAGGCATTTTTTGTGAGCTGGCAACGGTTCTTCGAGCTTGTCACTATTCTGCGAGGTAGTCATTTTTTGTAGGATAATTATTTATTCGTAGAGAGCAAATTTCTAGAAAAAGTGTGTTTCGTAGGATTTTATTATTCTGCTTTATAGAATATGGCTTAACCCATTTTCTCTTTTTGCAATGATGATCCCCATATTGGATGCTTCTACCGATATCCTTACTAGGACACTGTAAGGATGGAGAGGACCAACCTATATGAATTGGTGGCACCCATTTTCGTTGTCATTCTAGAGAGTTCTGATGAGCGTAAGAGAGATTTTGAACATAAGGACAAGGGAGTCCTCCGATGTGTTATGACTATGACATGTTTGCTTGGCGATAAAATCATCATGAAGACCTCCTTCTTGTTGGATATGGCACATGAGATTGGGCCATACAAGCATAGACACAATCTCAAGACTTGCCTCCAAAAATTTGGTAAAAGATCATCCTCAGATTATCTTCAATAAGGCATACTACGCGATAATTGAGAAAAGAGTAACTAAAGCGAAACCTCTTTCAAGAACACAAACACTGTAAGTATCACTAACCTCCTGCAATTAATTCACATGGATCTGTTTTGTCCTAGTAAATTAACTAGTCTTGGTGCAAAATTATATGTTGCTGCATTAGTAGACAAGTTCTTTATATATACTTGTGTCATATTTCTTGCTAATAAGAGTGATACCTTTCAAGAATTTGTTACTTTTGTAAGAGTGTTCAATTTTTTTTTACAAAAGACTATGATTGATAGAATTAAAAGTATCAAGGAGGTAAATTTGATAACATAGAGTTTTAGAAAATTGTAATAAAAATGGTTTTCAAAATGATTTTGCTTGTCCTAGAACTCGACAACAAAATGGAGTTGTGAAAAGAAATAATACTCTAGGTGATATGTCTAGAGTTATTTGAATAAATATACACTTCCATAATATTTTTGGACGAAAGTCGTCAATACGATATGTCATGTCTTAAATACAATACTAATTAGGCCCAACACTAAGAAAATTCTATATGAGTTATGGTATGGCAAAATACCTTATTTTGAGTATTGCAAAGTTTCCAGTTGAAATGCTTTGTTTTAAACACTAAAGATAATTTGGATAACTTTGAAGAAAAAGTCAATGAATGCATTTTTCTTAGTTATGCTAGGCACAGTAAAGGTTTTAGAATTTTGAATAAAAGATATCTAAGTATTGAAGAGTCTATTAATGTCACTTTTGATGAATATAGTTATTCTTCCATAGTGTCGTTGATGATATAGACGGCATTTCTAAAAGTATGCATGAAACAAGCATAGATGACAAATAATACATCCCACCATTGACGAAGGATCCACTTCAACAGAGGCCACCATGACTATTGAAAATCAACCAAATGGCCTACCAAAAGAATAGAGATTCATGACTCATCTTCCACAAGATCAAATTATTGGTGATCTTTCAAAGTGGGTAAGTACTCTCTTCCATTAAAGAACATTGTGCTAATATATCTTACATTTCCCAAATTGAGCCCTAAAATGTTAAAGAAGCTTACAATAATGAATTTGGATGCTTTTCATGCAAAAAGAATTAAACCAATTTGAGAAAAACTGAGTTTGGGAACCAATCCCTAGACAGTGATTATCCAATTATTAGTACTAGCAAGCTTGATGAAAATGGTTCAGTTGCACATAAGAAAGAACACATAGTAGCTAAAGGTTTTGATCAAGATGAATGCATTGATGATGAAGAAACAATTCCACGGGTTGTGAATATATTTGTATACTTTGTGCTTTTGTCTCTTCCAAAAATTTCAAACATTTTTAAATGGACATTAAAAGTACTTTTTTAAATAGTTTTATTAAAGATGTTTATGTTGAGCAACCTTCCGGTTTTGAATACTTTCATATTTGTAACTATGTTGTCAAGCTCACAAAGCACTATAAGGCCTCAAACAAGCTCATCGAGTTGGTATAAGCGTCTTAGCACGTTTTTGCTTAGTAATGATTTTTCTAAAGGAAAGGTAGACGTACACACTTTATAAAATCAAATTGCAAAATTTTGCTCATTGTTCAAGTATATGTAGATGATATTATTTTTGGCTCTACTTATAAATTACTTTATGAAGATTTGTCAAATGTATGAAAAGTGAATTTGAAATAAGTATGATGGGAGAACTCTCTTTCTTCCTCCGTATACAAATCAAACAAGACAATAATGGCACATTTATCAAGTAAGCCAAGTATACTTAGGATTTGCTAAAGCAGTTCGACATAGATAACTCAAAATTCATTGGCACTCCCGTGGCTACTACGACGAACCTAGTTAGACAAAGACGACGATAGTAAGCATTAGATATTAAGAAGTATCAAGGTATGATTAATAACCTACTTTATTAAACCACAAATCGAACCAATATTATGTTTAGTGTTGTCATGTGTGCACGTTTCCAAGCTTCCCCTAAAGAATCTCATCTTTGTGTCATTAAATGGATTTCTAGATATTTAAAAGGAACTTTAAATATTGGTTTATGGTATCTAAAATTTCTGTCCTTTGACCTAATGGGTTACTCGGATGCGAACTTTACCGGAGCAAAGTTGATCGAAAAAGTACTAGTGAAACTTGTCATTTTTTTGGAAAGGCTCTTGTCTCATGGTTTAGTAAAAAGAAAAACTATATTGCCCTTTCAACCATCGAGACCAAATATATTATGGCCGATTGTTGTTGTACACAAATTTTGTGGACGAAACAAACTTTATACGGTCTCTATGTAAACCTCTGTATTTTTCAAAAAAAATTATTTTATTTAAAAACCATATTTTATTTATTTTTAAGGTTTTTCTATTTATTATTATAATTATTTTTTGATTTAGTCATCATAGCGGTCAATGGTTACATTATGTACATTTATGACGAAATGTACATTATTACGTTAGAAATATTATAAAACTATTATAGAATTTTTAGGATTTATTTGGAATTTTTAGGTGTTATTTTCATATATATATTTAGTTTTAAAAAAATAACAAAAATTTCTCGCGAGAAACCAATTTCTTGCGAGAAATTGACTTCTCGTGAGAAACCAATTTCTCGCGAAACACTTTTTCCTATCAGAGCCGAACACCCTTAAGTGTGCGACCATTCACCAAAGAAAGAACCCGCTCAGATTCTTCTAAACGACAACCTCTCCCATTCCGACTTCACACAACCACACCATAGCCACCCAGCCCTGACCCAATAGCCCGGCGCCCCTGTTCGACCACCACCGCCGCCCCGGACCACCGACGATCGCCAAAAAACGCACCCTCAAACCCGCTCCCAACCGCAGCAACTTACAGCGAGGTTCCCCCGTTCTCTACCTTCTTTCTCTCTGTGTAGTTGTCCGTTCCGCAAACCGTAGAAAGTTACGAGAAGCTGACATAACCCTCTAGGACTCCCTTCAAATAGAATTAATTTAGATGTCCTGGATTGATCGCAAAATCCATCCAAAGTTGACGAAAAACCATATTTTAGAACTGTCAGAAATTAGTCCAACCAACTTTGAACGTTGTTTTCTTCCAATCCATGCATGATTTTTAAATTCCGTTTGAAGGAATTTGTTGACAACATATAGGGCATCACTACTCAATTTTTATATTTAATAGTAGTTGATTATATTCTGTCTAAAATCATTTTCAAAAACTAAAATTTTAGAAAAATTTCTCGATACGGCGTACACCCCAATAAACCAGACAACGTGGTCACAACCTATGAGCATCAAAAGTCGCGTATAGATGTTGTCGACGTATGAGATTCGACGAAACTCAATTTCGTTGTGTGTGCACGACAAAATCGAATCATATCCATCAAAGTCTTCCGTATTGACATTTTGCAAACTTTGTGTTCAGTTTCAAACCGTTGATCGGACTGAGACAAAACTTGCGCCATTGGATTTAGAACATTTTTTTGGTCCTGTATCCAAGATTTGGTTCAATTCTGAGAAGGTTGACCGGAACGCTATTTTGGCGGACCTGCAACCCGATCCAATGGACAAATTTGTGCACGGCCCACCGGATCCAACTTTGGACATACGGTTGGATTCGTATCGTCAAACAAACTCGTAGATATATAATTTGATGACTTTTAGATACCTTAGTTCTGGCACGCTTTTTGGTACAAATCGAGTCCAACGACGGACACCAAATTGATCCAAAATTATGATTTTACCCCTGTGTCCAGAATTAAACTTTTGGGTTGGCAATCTCAGACATTTCTTTTATGACAAAAATGTCGTGATGTTTGTTTCAGCATCCAGAGACGTTTGTGAGAGTTGACGTTCATAACCTTGCTCTTTGACGATTTGAGTCACAGGACTTGTCGATTTTTACACCACTCCGGGCAAGAAACCTTGTCATGATTTATTGTTCTTTATGTTCATTTATTACTATTTATTTCCTATCTACTTCTATCATACTATGCGTCCAAGTCATACTTGGGTGCAAACGGCTATTTTTAGTCGTTTACTATTCCAGTTGTTTATTTAATTGTATTGACTTAGTATAGTTGACCACCCTATTGATGTGAGATATTAACATATCTTCTATGGCCTTGACACATTTATACCACGAGTTGTGAGTCTCATGTAGGATACGGTCTTGCGTATTCTGTTGGCCTCAATTACGTATGGAACGTACGACGGTTAGGATATAACTGCTAATAACATATGCATGTTTAATGGACTTAACAATTATTAGATGATCATATTTGTCATGGACATGACATAGATAGATATGGGGGTGGGAAGGACAATTCTTTAGCGTATGGGCCAAATTGCACTTTTTCTTTGTAACACAGAAGCTCCGCTGGAGATACGGTGTGAGATAACCCTCTCAGGTTTGCCATTGTGATTCTGAGGAACGTTATGCGCTGAGACCCCTGATTCCCAAGCAAAAATTATGCCAGATCCCATTTATTAGCCAAAGTGCCCATGCGTCAAAGGTTTGTCCTTAAACTACATTTCACTTAGAATGGTTAGAGGACTCGCATGGTTTACTTATATTCAGTATATTGGCATGTTGTATGTTGCTTGTTGCGTCCCTCTGAGGACCTGGTGATTTTCCCAAGTTTAGATGAGCATAATTATTCTCAGGAGTATGGATCAGCTCTGGAGATGATTGATGCTGACGAGGAGATGTACCCTACTGATCAGCCCCGATCATATCTTAGTATTAAAGATATTTACCATTTTGTTTAGACAACTACTCTGCTTTTACAGACTTTTATTATAGCTATTTGGTAGTGGATTTGTCTCCACCCGGCTATCTTCACATTGACTAATACTTTTCACTAGTAGATTTATTATCATATTTGTTGTGGATGACATAAACTGCCTGAGACATTTATTATTATATTCACATTTACAGCTTATGTATGTATTCGAGATTTTCCATATATTGGATTATATTTCATATATATACAGCTGGCATGAAATGTTCATAGTCCTAACATAAATGGAACTGGGGCGTTACATGTTGGCCCATACAGGTCAGAAAATATCGTATCAGTTATGTAATTGTACTAATACGAGCCTATACATAGGATTGGAAATTAGGATCTCATCCACATTATGTTAATCTCTCTTCTGATTTCATTTTTTGAACTCTCATTTGATTGCTTGAATTGCCTCTTGTTTAAATCCATTATAATGCTTCTTTTTCCTTCGTGCCAGTAAAATAAATTCTCGAAGCGGACGTGTCTCTCCTCGTGCTATCACATTTGGTGATTCAGCAACTCAAGAGGAATAGACTCCAGCGTAGCCACCGGTGGCAACCTCATTTACTCCTTTCCAGCAGGGGCAGTCTAGCATGACTCCATTGACGGTGTAGCAGTACTCCCAGATGTATGCAACACCGTCTGGACAGTTTAAGTAGCTGACTGCAGTACCCTAGGGAGGGTACATACCACCACTACCCTCCTCCTTCGTTCCTCAGCATATGTCCGTCACCCCCATTCTACCTCAAGGGCAACCGATGGATGGGTAGTAAATGTTTCAGATATTTTATGCGATGATGCAGGCCCAGCAGGGATACAGCAGCAGACTCAACAATGACATGCTGAGTCACTTCGAGAGAGCATCGTGTCAGCCTTGGCGCATGCGGCACCACCAGCAAATCAACCTAGGAGCGGATCTATCGCTGAGTTTCGGAAGATGATACCCAAGCCGTTCACTGGAGAAGAGGACCCTTCCGAAGTTCATACATGGCATACCAACATCGAGCATCAACTGGTAGCAGCTGAATTTCCTAAAGAGAAGTGGATGACGACCGTCAGGATGCAGCTGACCGGCAATGCACATCATTGTTGGGCGACTAAAGAGGAGAGACTAGGCCATGAGCAAGCTACATGGGAGGAGTTCTCTAGACTCTTCCGGGAGATGTGCATTCCAGCTACGGTACGAGCGGAACTCCGGGACAAGTTCATATACCTTACTCAAGGTAACAAGATGGTAGAGGAGTATAATGCGGAGTTCCTGCGATTGAGCCGATATACACCATACTTGATCCAGACGGAAGAGCAGAAAGCGGAGAAGTTCGATGATGGGCTTACTTTCGAGATGCAGAGGCTAGTAGGATCGGTAGAACCTACATCTTACTTAGCCGTTCTCACTGCAACCAAATGCCAGAAAAGAATCAACAAAAGGAAAGCTATCCAGAAGTGTCCCAATTCAGCAATTGGACTAGCCAAAGTGATGCAAGGCGGACCTATTAGACGGCCTATGGCGCAGCAGCAGCAACAGAGAACCATGCCTTACCAGAAGCCTACTTGCCATTTCTGTGGGAAGCAGGGACATATTCACAATGATTATCGTCTTCGGCTTGGCTTGTGCATGAGATGCAGATCGGGACAACATATGGCTAAGAATTGTCCTGAACAACCGACTACAGCACTTCCTACACCTCGACCTGGACAAGAGATGCAAAAGCCTATCACACCAGGAGCATGAGCACCTCGCCTACCATTACCATCGCAAACAACTCAATTTGAGAGAGCCAAAGCTCAGGGCTCCAACCAGAGATTTGGGTAAGCTTTTTCATTGGCCGTAGAGGAGCCAATTCGGGAGGGCGAGATTATAACAGGTATCATATTAGTTGCTTCATATCCTGCCGTTGCATTGTTTGACACTGGAGCCATACACTCATTCATAGCCACACCAGCTTTACAACTAGACATAGCATTGCTACTGTACCTCTATCTCAGAATGTTAGAATTCTCACCGGGGGAGGGATAGTACATTTTATTAGCATATGTAGATCATGTCCTGTAGAAATTTGTGGAAGGAAGATGAATGCTCAATTTTGGTTTTTTCTATGCCAAATTTTGATGTGGTTCTGGGGATGGACTGACTAAGTCAGTATCATGCCACCCTTGACTGTCACAAGGGCAGTATTATGTTCAGACCACCAAAAGAGAAGGAGTTCGAGTTCACTAGAGAATCTTCTAGTGATAGATCTGTGCCAGCATTAAGAAGTCATATGGAGATAGAAGGGGTTTCTTATCCTCCTATTATCACTGAATTCCAAGATGTATTTCCCGAGGAGCTGCCAGGATTGTCGTATGACAGAAACCTTGAGTTTTCTTTAGATCTTGCTCCAGAAGCCGAACCAATCTTATCTCATGTGTATCGACTAGCACCAAAGGAGTTGGCAGAAATGAAGGTTCAAATAGACGAGTTGCTTGGGAAGGGTTTCATCTGAGCCAGTGCATCGTCATGGGGAGCTCCAGTTTTATTTGTGCCAAAGAAGGACGACTCAGTACGCATGCACATTAATTACAGAGCTCTGAACGTGGTGACGGTAAAGAACAAGTATCCTCTACTGCACATTAATGATTTATTCGATCAATTTTCAAGATCTAGAGTATTCTAAGATCGACTTGAGATCGGTTTACCATCAGGTGAAGGTTCGAAAGGAAGATATATCGAAGACTACATTCAAAACCAGGTATGGATACTATGCGTCACACCCCGGTCCCCAAGATAACTCGGAGCACGTGATACTTCTCCCCAGGCTAAACACATGTACAATGAATACCGTATTGTACCCTGCGACTGTCGCCTGTAAGGTCCTGGATTGGCATAGGTATAAGGCATAACCATAGAATTTCCACAAACTTACATACCATTCATTAGTCCAAAATATTACATACTTGATCAAGTTTCTTCAAGACACATAATATACATATTTTGTTCATTGTTCTTCAAAACACATAATTTACATAACTGTAGATATTTCCAAAATAAAACTACTATCCTTCAGTCCCACATTATTCATAGAGTTCTTCCTCGGTGTACGCCTGACCTTCATCTTGATCTTCATCAATCCCTAGTGAACAAAACTAGATCATCAATACGACGAGCAAGCCCTTGGTCAAAGGAGAGAGTTATGAATGTAGGATAATAAGATAAATGAATACAAAAGAGAGTAACTTGAATAATTAAACTTATACCGTGTGATATCAGTCAAGAAGTATATAGCTCTCAAAAATAATGTCAAAAGGACACATACAAGATCTTTCTATACCTAAATACAATTTAGAGAAAATTTTCTAGATCACACACACACACACCTATCATCTCAACAATAACCCCATTTGCCCGGGATCAGGCTCTTACAAAATGGGTGGTGCATAGATTATTCATCCGTCTGTACTATCACATATTGATGTGATTACAAGCAAGATAGCATCATGAGTTGGTTTCTGAATCATTTGGGTCGAATCATCGAATCATGAGCTATAAAAGAAATTCGTATGACCTGAACTTTTCCAAGAATATCTAATCCATTCATTAGATAGCTGAGCTGAACTCGGGGCCCGGATGTCTAATGAATTAACAAGTATTCTGAGATGAAACTCCGGGTATATGTAATGGATAGCTGAGCTGAAACTCAGGGCCTGGATGTCCAATTGCAATCAAGAAGATGAGCTAAGCCTCACCTCGGATATTCGTGCGGCCGCACGAATACCGATTCAGGGACTGATCAGTACGAAAAATTAAAATTCATATTGCAAAGAAGTCAGCCGGGTGTGATCCAATGGTTTCTCTTCCATCCCAATGCAACCTATTCTAGGCATTAGGATTCCATAGAAACGACCTTAAAGAATGGTCCTAACTAGTCAAGTTGCATTCAAGTAATAGTTTCGTACTTTCCGAAACTAATAACGTCCAAGAAAGTATTAAACCAAGGAAGTTCCAAAGTATCTATTTGGACAATGATTTTTAAGAATCCTCCCGATGTTATAGATCGGAGATGGATGTTCCAAGATCTAGAACTTAAGTCAAAATTTCTAAAAGAGCCCAGATTTTCGAAAAAATAACTAACTCTGGAAATTCTCAAAAATTTCGGCAGAGTCTTATTTGTATTTACTGACCCAAAAATATTTTGATACAAGCAAATACGAGGAAAAGAAAAAAATAATGGGCACGCCGACCCCTTCGGTGGACCAACTCCCAACACCGGCCACGCAATATATATCACAGGTACGCCGACCCCTTCGGTGGAGCAACCCTCAACACCGGAACCACACAATATATATATATATATATATATATATATATATATATATATATATATATATATATATATATATATATATATATATATATCAATCAAGCTTTTATCTCGACAAGCTAGGTAAATAATAATAATAATGAGTCAATCCTAAGGTCTAATAGAATTTCCAAATTGACTAAATATGAGAAAAATGTTTTGAATCATAACAAGGTTGTCCAAAGGATTCAATTAGGTTTACAGTGATCCTGAAAGTTGATATAAATGTCCTCTATGTATCCGGTGTCCCAAAAGTGTATTAATGTGACTAAAAGATAGTAAAATTTCATATATTAGCACTTTCAAATTTTTGGACAGAATTAACACATAGAAAAATATTATCAAATAAAACTCAATTCTTCATTTATCCAACGTTCGTAGAAAAGAAATCTAATTCATCCATATACTAAATTTACATATAAGTCTAAGGTTTCTAAACTTTCAAGTGCAATTGGGACTTGCTTTGCCTAAATTCGATCCTCAACATAATCCTAAAATTCCATAACATTTTATCTACGAAGAGTCTCATACATAATCAATAACTATATTGTTCTGTTGCTATTTGTAGCCATTTCAATTCCAAGGTCATAAACATGGTTCATGCGGCAATTTCATATCCAAAATCAAAACTAAATCTACCAACATCTCCATAGAGTATAATTTTACTAAAAAGGCCCCAAAATTAGACCAATAGTAATAACTTCAGCTTAAATACCTTTCCGGACATGTATGACCAGATTTATATACATTACATAGCAAGATCAATAATCAATATATTCCCACATACCATATCTATCAAAAATATAAGTGTCCATGTTGTGTCCTACTTCCGTACCAATGTCATGGTATAGTATATGTATATATATATAATTCAGAGTTTTAAATTCATTTAGGTATAAAAGAAATGAATAAAAGATTTGGAAGAAATATTTTGACAAATACTCATAGGTATGAACTAAAAAAAGTAAATTTGGAGGTTAAGGGGAGGAACTTGTCTTGCTTCTTGGATATTCTCCCTATAGAAAAATTCTTCCTAAACCCAAATCAGAACCTAGGGCATAAAAAATTGAAATTGCGTTATAATCAAAACCTAGGACAAATTGAAATAAAATTGAAAGAATTTGAAGGGAAATAGGAAAAGGAATATGGGAGAATGAAGAGGGAGAAGAGGTGAAGGGGGGTCGGCCGGCTGACGGCGGCTCCGGCGCCAGCGTGGCAGTAGCCGCAACAGCATCGACAGCGGCATTAGCAGCATATGTGGCAGCAGCAGCAGCAGCATAAGGGAAGGGGGAGGGAAGAAGAGAAGGGGAGGAGAAGAAGAAGAATGGAAGAAGAAGAAGGAGAAGAGAGAGTACCTGGAAATGAATTGGGAGGAGAATGAGTTTTCATTCTCCATTCTCTTTCATATAAAAGAAAGGTACAATTAGGAAAATACCAAAATACCCATTGAGCTTTGTCATGAGACGAGGATGCCACATGGCACATCTTCATGCATGATTGCCACATATGTGGTTCATGCAAAATACAAAATTAGCATTTGCATTAGGAGGCAAGTGAAAGAGAAATTTAATTTTTTGAAAAAAGCTTGAATATATATATATATATATATATATATATATATATATATATATATATATATATATATATATATAAGAGGCTATGAAGCTCTACCCACCTTAATTAAATTCTGTCCTCGGAATTTAAGGAAATGAGAAATGAAAAGAAAGGTGCTAAGGTACCTTAATCATCGAATAAGTCAGGGTAAAGTTGCCGTATCTCATTTTCTCTTTTCCAAGTAGATTCCCCAGACGAGTTCTTATTCCAAGATACCCGAACCAATGAGATGGTCTTGTTTTTAAGAACCTTCTGTCTCTGATCAAAGATTTCTACTGGCTTCTTCTCAATGCGGAGAGTTGGGCCGACTGTAATTTCAGAATGATCAAGTATGTGACTAAGATCTGGCACATACTTCCGTAGTTGAGATACATAGAAAATATCATGGACCCCTTCTAAAGAATGAGGCAAGGCCAGTCGATAAGATACGTTGTCGACTCGATCAAAGATGTCGAATGGACCTATATACCTTGGACTCAACTTTCCTCTTGTTCTAAATCTGATAGTTCCCTTAGTTGGCGAGATCTTTAAAAATACATGATCACCAGGTTCGAAATTCAAGATCCTCCGATGCTTATCTGCCCATATTTTGTGCCTGTCTTGTGCAGCTTGAAGATGACTTCGGATTGCCATGACCATATCTACAGTCTGCGTAACCAACTCTGGCCCTAAGAGTTGACGTTCTCCGACGTCGCCCTAACATATTAGTGACCTGCACTTCCTCCCCTCCCATATAATGCTTCAAATGGTGCCATCTTGATACTAGCCTGATATATATGACCATCTTCAAATGGTGCCATATATATGAGAATTCTATCAAATACAGATGATCATCCCATGACCCTTTGAAATCTAGGGAGCACGCTTTCAGCATATCTTCTAAAATTTGTATCATCCTTTCTGACAGCCCATCGGTTTGTGGGTGATATGCTGAACTAAACTTCAGACGAGTGCCAAGACTATCTTGTAAGCTTTTCTAAAACTTGGAGGTGAACCGAGTATCCCTGTCTGAGACGATACTTACCGGTACTCATAGTGACTAACAATGTTCTTCATGTACATCTTCGTTAGAAGCTCCGTAGATTGTCCGACTCAAAATGGTAGAAATCTCGCTGACTTTGTAAGTCTATCTGCTATCACCCAGATAGCGTTGTTACCCCCCCTTTGTGTTCTTGGAAGTCCTGATACAAAATCTATTGTAATATGCTCAGACTTCCACTCAGGTACTGGTAGTGGTTGCAGTAGTCCAGCAGTTCATTAATGCTCGGCTTTTACTTGTTGGCATACTAAGCATTTTTAGACAAATTTAGCTATCTCCCGCTTCATTCCATGCCACCAATTTTTTTGCCTCAGATTCTTGTACATCTTCGTACTCCCAGGATGAATGGAGTACTGAGAACTATGTGCATCAGACCTTATCTCAGTCCGGAGTTCTCCAAATGGTACACACAAACGACTCCCGAACCTCAAGGATCTATCAGAATGCTTAATCAACCCAGTTTGTATCCCAGCTTCAGTTTGATTCCACAGTTTTTACAACTTTACATCCTTCTTCTGTGCCTTCTTAATTCTCTATACTAGAGATGATTGGATTTGTAAACTTTCCCAGACTCCATCTGCCACTAGGCGTATTACTTCAATCTCCATCTTTTTGAGATCTTCTAGTATCTCCTTGGGCGTGTTCAAAAAGAAAGCTTCGGGCCTCCTACTCAGAGCATATGCCACTCTGTTTGTCTTGCCTGGATGATACTCCAGTTCCATATCAAAATCTTTAAGCAACTCCAGCCATCTGTGTTGCCTCATATTTAGCTCCTTTTGGGTGAACACATATTTCAAACATTTATGATCTGTGTAAATTTTGATCTGTTCACCATACAAGCATTGTTTCCACAATTTTAGTGCAAATACAACAACTGCTAATTCCAGATCATGTGTTGCATAATTCCTTTCATGAACCTTCAACTGTCGAGAAGCGTAAGCAATAACTCTTCCATGCTGCATCAGTACACAGCCCAAACCCTTGCCAGAAGTATCACTATAGATCTCGTAACCTCCTGACCCTGATGGTAATGCTAGTACTGGTGCTGTGACAAGTCTTTCCTTCAATTCCTCAAATGCCGCTTGACATTTATCAGTCCAAATGAATTTCTCATTCTTTCGAGTCAACCGAGTAAGCGGCTCAACAATTCGGGAAATTTTTTCTATAAATCTTCTATAATATCCAGCTAAGCCAACAAAACTTTAAATCTCTGCTACAATCTTAGGAGTTGGCCATGATTTGACTGCTTCTATTTTCTTAGGATCTACTGTTATTCCTTTTCCACTTACTATGTGTCCTAAGAAAGAAATTTCTTTTAACCAAAACTCACATTTACTCAACTTTCCATATAGCTTCTCATGTCGTAGAGTTTCGAGTACTATCCTCAAATATTCTTTGTATTCCTCCTCATTCTTTGAGTAGACCAATATGTCGTCAATGAACACATCACAAACTTGTCCAAATATTGATAGAATATTCTATTCATCAAATCCATAAATATGGCCGGAGCATTAGTCAATCCAAAAGACATGACTTGAAATTCATAATGCCCATATCGGGTTCTGAAAGCAGTCTTTGGAATATCTTCTTTCTTAATCTTTACTTGATGATAGCCTGATCTGAAATCTATCTTAGAAAATACAGTCGCTCCTCCAAGTTGGTCGAATAATTCATCGATCCTAGGTAGTGGGTACTTATTCTTGATCGTCACTTTATTCAGTGCTATATAATCTATCACCAATCTCAGGCTCCCATCCTTTTTCTTTACAAATAGCACATGTGCTCCCCATGGAGAACTGCTGGGTCTAATAAACTCCTTAGCCAGCAACTCCTTGATTTAATTATTTAATTCCGCTAATTCCTCCTCATTCATTGGATAGATCTTCTTGGCAATATGGGCATCTCCAGGAATTATATCAATACTAAAATCAACGGCCCTATCCGGTGGTAATTCGGGTAACTCATCAGGAAATACATCTTTAAATTTATCCAAAACCCTAGGCCATTCATCTATTACTTGGTCCTGGAGACCCCTTAATTCAAATTTCTCTAACTTCTCTTTATCAAACTCCTTCTGAGCTCTGACAAATTCATGCAACTTCTTACCAGGTAAGGAAAATTGAACTTTCCCTTGTCCACAATCTACAATCGCTGATGTCAATATTAACCAATCCATTCCAAACACTACATCATAGTTATTCATGGGAAAAACTAATAGTCTAGCCCGAAAACTTACTCCTCATTTTTTTATTGGACAGTTTCTTCTACCACACCATTGTCCGTAAGAATTTTCAATTTTTTAGCTAGAGGGTGAGTCTCTATATCAAACTCAAATATAAATGATACAGATATAAAAGAATGAGTAGCTCCAGAATCAAATAGTACAGATGCAGGACTAGATGAAGCAAGTATAGTACCTGTCACCACGTCCCCTGTTATTCCTGCTTCATTGATATCCATCATAAAAGATTGACCATGGTTCTTTTTCTTCTTCTTGTTGTTGTCCTGACCAGTCTTCTGAGCTTGATGAAATTGATGTGCTTGAGATGCCAATGCTGGTCTCTGCTGATATCTCGTAGTCGTATTAGACCTGGGCTCATTATTTTGGAAGGTAGGCCTTTGCTAAAATCCCTGATTTGTAGCTCTCGGTCCCTGTGCATTATTATGCACTACCGATCTTCTATTGTTGTGTGGACATCAAATCCTGCATGGGCCACCAACCAAAAGAGACATGTCACGTCCCGGTCCCCAAGATAACTCGGAGCATGTGATACTTCTCCCCAGGCTACGCACCTGTATAATGAATACCGTATTGTACCCTGCGATTGTCGCCTGTAAGGTCCTGGATAGGCATAGGTATAAGGCATAACATTCATTTGTCCAAAATATTACATACTTGATCAAGTTTCTTCAAGACACATAATATACATATTTTGTTCATTGTTCTTCAAAACACATAATTTACATAACTGTATTCCCAAAATGAAACTACTATTCTTTAGTCCCACATTATTCATAGAGTTCTTCCTCGGTGTACGCCTGACCTTCATCCTGATCTTCATCAATCCCTAGTGAACAAAACTAGGTCGTCAATACGACGAGCAAGCCCTCGGTCAAAGAAGAGAGTTATGAATATAGGATGATAAGATAAATGAATACAAAAGAGAGTAACTTGAACAATTAAACTCATACAGTGTGATATCAGTCAAAAAGTATATAGTTCTAAAAAATAATGTCACAAAGGACACATACAAGATCTTTCTATACCTAAATGCAATTTATAGAAACTTTTTTGGATCACACGCCTAGCATCTTAACAATAACCCCATTTGTCCGGGATCAGGCTCGTACAAAACGGGTGGTGCTTAGATTATCCATCCGTCTGTACTATCAAATATTAATGTGATTACAAGTAAGATAGCATCATGAGTTTGTTTCTGAATCATCTGGGTCGAATCATCGAATCATGAGGTATAAAAGAGATTCGTATGACTTGAACTTTTTCAAGAATATCAAATCCATTCATTAGACAGCTGAGCTGAACTCAGGGCCTGGACGTCTAATGAATTAACAAGTATTCTGAGCTGAAACTCAGGGTATGTGCAATGGATAGATAAGCTGAAACTCAGGGCCTGTATGTCCAATTACAATCAGGAAGATGAGTTAAGCCTCACCCCGGATATTTGTACGGCCGAACGAACACCGATTCAGGGACTGATCAGTACAAAAAATCAAAATTCATATTGCAAAAAAGTCAGCCGAATGTGATCCAATGGTTTCTCTCCCATCCCAATGCAACCTATTCTAGACATTCAGATTCCATAGAAATGACCTTAAAGAATGGTCCTAACTAGTCAAGTTGCATTCAAGTAATAGTATCGTCCTTTCCGAAACTAATAACATCCAAGAAAGTATTGAAACCAAGGAAGTTCCAAATTATCTATTTGGACAATAATTTTCAAGAATTCTCCCGATGTTATAGATCGGAGATGAATGGTTCCAAGATCTAGAACTTAAGTCAAAATTTCTAAAAGAGCCTAGATTTTCGAAAAAATAACTAACTCTGGAAATTCTCAAAAATTTTGGCAGAGTCTCCTTTGTATTTACTGACCCAAAAATATTCTGATACAAGCAAATACGAGGAAAAGAAAAATAATGGGCACGTCGACCCCTTCGGTGGAGAAACTCTCAACACCGGCCACGCAATATATATCCCGGGTACGCCGACCCCTTCGGTGGAGCAACCCTCAACACCGGAACCACACAATATATATGCATTCAAACACATTCAAAATATCAATCAAGCTTCTATCTCGACAAGCTAAGTAAACAATAATAATAATGAGTCAATCCTA